>OX291560.1:23903839-24316339 GCA_946406115.1 Apoda limacodes | reverse complement strand
CGGCAAGCACGCATGCCGCCTCGAAAGAGATCGTGCGATAGCCGCGCACGACCCGTACTGCCATCACCCGCTGCGGCCGCCGGAGGAGCGCCCGGTTGCGGGCGCAGAGCGCGTCCACCCACACGGGCGCCCCGTACAGCGCCATGGAGCGCACGACCCCGGCGTATAAGCGCCGACAGGTAGTGCCAGGCCCGTCGTCGTTGCGCAGCAGGCGGCTAAGTGCGCCTGCCGCGCTCATCAGTCGCGGCACCAGCCGCTCAAAGTGCGGCCGAAACGTGAGGCGGGGGTCAAGAACGATGCCAAGGTAGCGCATCGCCGATCCGACCTCTACCGCCTCACCTCCGACGACGACCACCGCACCGGCCGGCGGACCACGCCGCGGGCCGTGGAAGCATATAGCCTCCGTCTTCCGCAGCGCGACCTCCAGCCCAAGTCGGCGAATGCGCCGCACGACGTGTGCCGCCCCAGCGGCAGCCAGGGCGGCCGCCTCCTCGAAGTTACGGCCACGTGCCGTGACAAGTGTGTCGTCGGCGTAACACGTGACGCCGACGCCACGCAGCAGCGCGCCCCGCAACACCCAATCGTACCCGATGTTCCACAGGAGGGGCCCGAGTACCGAGCCCTGTGGAACACCGCGCGTCATAGGCCGGACGGCCCACTCTTCCCGCGTCGGATATCTGACCTCTCGGTCCGAGAGGTAGGCCTCGACGACGCGGCACAGGTACGGCGGAAAGCCGTGGTACTGGAGCGCCTCCACGATACACGCCCAGGGGAGCGTATTGAAGGCGTTGGCAATGTCTAGGGACACCGCCAACACGACCTCACCCCGGGCAACTGCGCTCTCAGCTAGCGCCTTGACTCGTCTCACCGCATCAATGGTTGACCGGGCCCGGCGGAAGCCGAACTGGGCCTCGGAAAGGCCGGGGCCAACGGTGTCAAGGTGGCGCGTGAGGCGGTCCGCCACAACGCGCTCCAGCAACTTGCCCGCCTCGTCCAGCAAGACGAGCGGGCGATAGGCCGACGGCTCATCAGCGGGCCGCCCTTCCTTCCGCAGAAGGACCAGCCGGCCAGCCTTCCACCGCCGCGGGAAAACACCTCGACTGAGGCAGGCGCTCAGCAACCGCCGGAACCACTCGCCCAAGACCTCAAGGGTGAGGCCGAGCGCACGGCCATGGACCCCGTCAAGGCCAGGCGCCTTGTTGCGGCCACGCATGCGCGCTACCACCCGCTCGAGCTCGGACTCTGTGACCTCGATCACATCGACCGCGGCAGCGGCGGCGGCAGCGGCGGCGGCGGGCGGGCGCATCGGCGGTGGCCGCACTTCGTCCGCCGCAGGGAAAAGGGCGGTCACTACACGCTCTACCAGCGCCGGCCGCATCGTCCGCGTGAGGGGCGGCGCGTATGGTCGGAGCTTATTCCGGACCATACGATAAGGGCGCCCCCACGGGTCCCGATCGAGCGACGCCAGTAGCTCGTCCCTAGCGGCAGACTTGGCCCGGCAAATGGCCGTTGACAGGTCCGCGACACGCTCCCTGTATGCGGCGTATAGCATGTCCTCCTCTCCCGGGTCACGGGCACGGCGCCGCCGGCGGCAGCGGGCAAAGGCGCGACGCGCCGCGACACAGTCAGCGCGCAACCGTGCCACATCCTCCGTCCACCAGTGCACGCGGCGCAAAGGCGCACGCGTACCGAGCCGCGGCATCGCGGCATCGCAAATGCGGGCCACCGCTTCGCCCAGGCGATCGGCCTCGGCGGCCGGGTCGCGTCCGATGGGACCCGGGAGCCAGGACTCGACCAAAGCCGCCTCCTCGAGCCGGTCGCGATCCAATCGCTTTAACGACCATCGCGGGGGATCCCCGTGCAACCGTGACCATGCATCGGCTGGGGCATCGGGGAGGGCGGAGACGTCAAACCGTACGTAACGATGGTCCGACAACGTCTCGACGCCCTCCATTACCCTCCAGCCAGACACGCGGCGGGCGAGGGCGGCGGTCGCGAAAGTAACGTCTACGACAGAGCCACCCTCTCGCCTCACACACGTGTGTACTGCCCCGGTGTTGCACACAGACAGACCTCCCGCGACGGCCCACTCCAACAATGACTCGCCCCTCGCACTTGCGACCGGCGAACCCCATGCCGGAGACTTTGCGTTAAAGTCACCAGCCACAAGGACATGTCCAGCGCCGCTTAACTCGATGGCCGCCCCGAGGTCCTCCAGGTAGGAGTCAAACTCGTGGAGCGGCCGGTTGGGCGAGAAATAACACGCCACCACAAGGCCACCAAACGACATGTCCTCCACAGCCACCCAGCCATGGCCAGCTGATGTCCGAGCCGGGCCCTTCATGAATATAGCCACTGTGCCGTCTAGGTCACCAGCCCACTGGGCGGTCGGCGGCACCCAGTACGGTTCCGCTACTATGGCGACGTCCACTCCGTATTCAGCTACGCTCTGAACCAGTAGGTCCTGAGCTCTGGCACAGCAGTTAAGGTTTGCCTGGAGAAGCCTGGCCATCACTCAGCCTGCATACTGTCCTCCTCGGCCCCGGACGGGGTCGGCTGGGCTGGCCGCGGCCCGGCCCCAGCAGTGTTGGGGCCGCCGCTAGCTGGCGTCTTTTTGAGAGGGGCGGGGCAAAGGCTCGATCCGCCCCTGTGCTCCGCGGGTCTGCCGGCCGCCGCGCACACGGTGCAGCGCGGCTTGGCAAAACACGTGTTCGATTTATGGCCCGTCTCACCACAGCGGTAGCATTCGCTGCTGCGGTTCGTCTCTGAAGAACAGAGCACGGCGGTGTGGCCCGGCTCCAGGCACCGGTAGCAGCGCAGTGGGCGCGCAGCGAGCGGCTCAATACGCACAGGCGACCAACCCACAAGCAAGCGCCCGAGCGACGACAACTTCCTGGCAGCGAAGAGTGGGCAGCGTATCCACACTGTACCGCTGCGTGTCGGTCCGACCGTAACTGACTCCTGCGTACACTCGCCAGCTGTGGCCACGGCGGCGATAACCTCGTCGCTGGTTACCGATTCTTCTACGCCGTAGAGGCGTAACTCCGCCGTCTTAACGGGGCGGGTGACAGACACCCGCTCAGAGCCAAGGGCCTCCCTTAGCTTGGCTGCGAGCGAGTCTGCCTTGTCGCCGCTTGTACCACCGGGCACCTCTATAATTCGCGCACCCGTTGCGCCGACGCGGAACCGTAGCTCTGGTATTCCGAGTGTTGCCAGGTCAACACTGCGCCTCGCTGCTCGTATGACATCGGCATATGTATCTCCGCTCGCTGCGGCTGCGGGCTGCAACGTTAAAGCCACGGCCGTGGAGCGTGGCATCCTTGGCACACGGACGGCCGAGCGTGCGGCTGGCGCTCGTCCGCGCCGGCCCGCAGATCGTGACCGTGATTGCCGTCGCGTAAGATTATTGTCGGCCCTCCTGGGCGCGACAGTTTGCCAGCCGTCGTCTTGAGTGACGTGTGCCTGCTCCGCATCCGGCGCACGAATCGCCGCAAGTGTTCGTCTTCTCCTGCGTCCACGCCTTGTCGGCCCAGCACTAGGGGCCGGGGCTAACAGTGGCCTCTGTGGGGCGATAGGCTCAGTGCGCAAGGCAGCACGCGGCGCGGCGCGCGGCGGCAGTGGCGCAGCGCGCTGTGGCACCGGTGGCGCGCTTGTAATCGCTGACACAGATGCAGGAGCGGCAGCGCGCGGTGGCGCAGCACGCACGATGCTGGATGGGGCGGCGGCAGGGACCGCGGCGCGCGTTCGGCTGGGAGTGCGGGCGCTCGACACGTCGCGCACTCGCGCGCTCGTAGCGCCGCTCTGGCCACGGCCACGGCCGCGCAGAGGCGCCGATACTGGTACGGCGCGGGCGGTGGAGGCGGCCGTGGCGGAGGCATATGTCACGCGGCGGGCAACACTAGCCGCCGTCGGCCTGTCCGCAACAACAGACCGGGTGCGGGGCGCGGGTAAACAGCGCGCCTCCAAAGCGCCGAAACGCTCACTCACTGCGGCAAGGACGGAGCGGCTAACCTCCTCCGTTATTGCGCGGCTGAGTGCCTGCACATCCACTGCAGCCGGTGAGGTGGCAGGAGGATTGGGAGGGGGGCGCGAGGCCTCCTGCCTCAGCGCCCTTAGCTCTGCCACCAGCTCTGCCGTTTGCTCACGTAGGCGAACGTTATCTTCCTTCAGCTTTCTTACTTCTGTCTTCATTAGACGAGCCTCTTCGGAGGCCGTCAGTTCGCCAAGTCTGACCACAGCCTCTGTAATCCCCGCTGTGGCCTTTTTTAGGCCACCGACGAGTTCACCTTTAAGGTTTTTTGATTTTCGTCCTACTTCGTTGATATATGTGACGCAGCGCGTCACCTCCTTCATGAGCTGAGCCGCCGAAAGCTCACCGGTCGATTCGCTGTCGTCGGTGGTACGTCCCGACGACAGACGCGGCGTCGTGCGCCGGAGCTCCTCCGTGGAGGCTGCAAGCTCCTCCTCTGCTCGCAGCCTCAGCTCCTCCCGCTTCGCCGCATTCAGGTCCTCCTTGGCCTTTGCTAGGCCGACGTATTCGCCGGTCGTCGGTGGCCTGCCCCGCTCGCGCGTATTTGTGGGTGGGCATTTCCTGACGGAACCCACTTTCCGCTCCTCCTCCGAGCTGTCGCTCAACGCCTCTAGGGGGCGCTTTTCCGCCACCTTGCGGAACGCACTTCCTGACGGTACCTCCATGGTTGTAGTTTTATTCTTACTGCTCATGTTTTAAAACAAAAACCGTAAATACTCGTATTTTACAAATATAAATACAATTAACACACAAAATATAAGTTATTTAGTCAACACACACTAATAAAGTATGTTGGGAGTCGCCCAAGGGTCCATCCACAACACAATAAAACATAAAAACACTAAAGTTTGTCGAAGCTGGCCGAAGCTGCCCGTCAGCTCGACCCGAGCTGGCCCCGCTTCGCACAGCCCCACACAGCTTCGCGATTTACCGTCCCGCTGGTTTTTAAACCACGTTGGGAGTCGCCGCAAGGTCCATCCACAACGTAATCAAAAAGAAAAACACTGAAAAGTACTCACACGAAGCCGCTATGTGCCTCAGACAGGCTGGCGCCACAATGATGCAACTCCGCCTGGCCCCTCAGTGGGTGGCACTGCGGTGCTGAGATTTGCCTTACGGTCCCTCCACAGCACGGCGAACACACACTACACACTAAAAATATCGTCACACAAGAATTGGCGAAGCTGTCTCACAGCTCGGTCCCGCTTCGCACAGCTTTGCGCAGCTTCGTCACAGACGCGAAATTTAGCACTTTCAAAGGCAATGCGATGTTGAGAATCGCCTAACGGTCCCTCCCAAACAACACACGCACAAAAAAGTCAACACTGGACGAGAATCCGGCGCTCAATCTGGCAAAAACGGCCACACAGCTCAGGGTGAGCGGTGCTAGCTTCGCCAGAGAGCGACACGGATCCTCTAAAGTCACTGTCTTCACTTCACGGGGCTTGGAATAGCCCGTAGGTCCATCCCAAACGTACGCACACACGGTTTTACAGGTTCAGTACGTTAGAAACACGGGAGCGAACGAAAAACGATCCGTTCGCTAGCGCGTTCCCCACAAGACTAACCTTTTTTTTTTTTTTTTTTTTTTTTTTTTTTTTTTTTTTTTTTTTTTTTTTTTTTTTTTTTTTTTTTTTTTTTTTTTTCGTTGGAAATCCTCATGGATACCCATGCACCGCAAGGACGGTGCACAGGTTATGTCGGACTCGTACCGACTAAAACCAACGGTGTTCCTTCTCGCGCCTTTACGGCGGAGCCACGGGAACTCAAGAATGCATCCGCGACTCCACCAGCAGCGTTACCTTTGCTCTATTGGCAGCACAGCTCGGTTGTAAACCAAACAAGCAGTGCTGCCCTTCCACCCCTTTGAGATGCCGTGCCGGGAACACATGGCTCGGCATCTCCCCCCTCTGACCCCATCCCTCTCGTGGGTGAGCGGAAGGCTTCCAAGCGCCCTCCGCCCGGGGCCTCGGCTAAGGCGGCAGCTGGCGCGTGTGCGCCATCCGCCGGGACCTAGGCCGCGGTCTTCTTGTCCGGGGCGCAGCGGGATCCCTCTCCCGCTCGCGCTCCGCCTCCTCCTTCCGCCGCATGACAGCCTCAGCGAAAGCTGCGGCGGCCCTCCATACTCTCTCGCTGCGAACCATGCCCCTGACAAGGGCCGGCAGCGAGAGATCCGCCCCTGCGACGGCGACCAGGGTCGCGCGCTCCTCTGCCCAGGCCGGGCAAAGCTCCAAGGTGTGGCGCGCCGTGTCATCGGCGCAGCCACAGTGGTGGCACTCCGCCGTCTGCTCTCGCCCCGCCACCCGGTGGAGATACCTCCCGAAGCAACCGTGCCCCGAGAGGACCTGCGTCAGGCGGTAGGACAGGTGGCCATGTGAGCGTAGGCCACACCACTGCTCCAGGACAGGCCGGATAGCGTCGACGGTTGCCTGCCCGGCCGACGGCCGCACCAATGACTCGCGCCACTGCGCAAGCAGGCGCAAGCGCACCCGCTCGCGCCACCGCGTCCACTCCACCGCCTCCTCTTCACCCCGGGGCGACGCTCGGGCCTCAACGACGCGATTGTACGTCGCGGCGAGCAGCCGAGCGTCCAGCTCCCAGGGCATGCTGCCGGCAAGCACGCATGCCGCCTCGAAAGAGATCGTGCGATAGCCGCGCACGACCCGTACTGCCATCACCCGCTGCGGCCGCCGGAGGAGCGCCCGGTTGCGGGCGCAGAGCGCGTCCACCCACACGGGCGCCCCGTACAGCGCCATGGAGCGCACGACCCCGGCGTATAAGCGCCGACAGGTAGTGCCAGGCCCGTCGTCGTTGCGCAGCAGGCGGCTAAGTGCGCCTGCCGCGCTCATCAGTCGCGGCACCAGCCGCTCAAAGTGCGGCCGAAACGTGAGGCGGGGGTCAAGAACGATGCCAAGGTAGCGCATCGCCGATCCGACCTCTACCGCCTCACCTCCGACGACGACCACCGCACCGGCCGGCGGACCACGCCGCGGGCCGTGGAAGCATATAGCCTCCGTCTTCCGCAGCGCGACCTCCAGCCCAAGTCGGCGAATGCGCCGCACGACGTGTGCCGCCCCAGCGGCAGCCAGGGCGGCCGCCTCCTCGAAGTTACGGCCACGTGCCGTGACAAGTGTGTCGTCGGCGTAACACGTGACGCCGACGCCACGCAGCAGCGCGCCCCGCAACACCCAATCGTACCCGATGTTCCACAGGAGGGGCCCGAGTACCGAGCCCTGTGGAACACCGCGCGTCATAGGCCGGACGGCCCACTCTTCCCGCGTCGGATATCTGACCTCTCGGTCCGAGAGGTAGGCCTCGACGACGCGGCACAGGTACGGCGGAAAGCCGTGGTACTGGAGCGCCTCCACCCACAAGACTAACCTAACCTAACCTTTTTTTTTTTTTTTTTTTTTTTTTTTTCGTTGGAAATCCTCATGGATACCCATGCACCGCAAGGACGGTGCACAGGTTATGTCGGACTCGTACCGACTAAAACCAACGGTGTTCCTTCTCGCGCCTTTACGGCGGAGCCACGGGAACTCAAGAATGCATCCGCGACTCCACCAGCAGCGTTACCTTTGCTCTATTGGCAGCACAGCTCGGTTGTAAACCAAACAAGCGGTGCTGCCCTTCCACCCCTTTGAGATGCCGTGCCGGGAACACATGGCTCGGCATCTCCCCCCTCTGACCCCATCCCTCTCGTGGGTGAGCGGAAGGCTTCCAAGCGCCCTCCGCCCGGGGCCTCGGCTAAGGCGGCAGCTGGCGCGTGTGCGCCATCCGCCGGGACCTAGGCCGCGGTCTTCTTGTTCGGGGCGCAGCGGGATCCCTCTCCCGCTCGCGCTCCGCCTCCTCCTTCCGCCGCATGACAGCCTCAGCGAAAGCTGCGGCGGCCCTCCATACTCTCTCGCTGCGAACCATGCCCCTGACAAGGGCCGGCAGCGAGAGATCCGCCCCTGCGACGGCGACCAGGGTCGCGCGCTCCTCTGCCCAGGCCGGGCAAAGCTCCAAGGTGTGACGCGCCGTGTCATCGGCGCAGCCACAGTGGTGGCACTCAGCCGTCTGCTCTCGCCCCGCCACCCGGTGGAGATACCTCCCGAAGCAACCGTGCCCCGAGAGGATCTGCGTCAGGCGGTAGGACAGGTGGCCGTGTGAGCGTAGGCCACACCACTGCTCCAGGACAGGCCGGATAGCGTCGACGGTTGCCTGCCCGGCCGACGGCCAACCTAACCTAACCTAACCTAACCTAACCTAACCTAACCTAACCTAACCTAACCTAACCTAACCTAACCTAACCTAACCTAACCTAACCTAACCTTTTTTTTTTTTTTTTTTTTTTTTTTTTTTTTTTTTTTTTTTTTTTTTTTTTTTTTTTCGTTGGAAATCCTCATGGATACCCATGCACCGCAAGGACGGTGCACAGGTTATGTCGGACTCGTACCGACTAAAACCAACGGTGTTCCTTCTCGCGCCTTTACGGCGGAGCCACGGGAACTCAAGAATGCATCCGCGACTCCACCAGCAGCGTTACCTTTGCTCTATTGGCAGCACAGCTCGGTTGTAAACCAAACAAGCGGTGCTGCCCTTCCACCCCTTTGAGATGCCGTGCCGGGAACACATGGCTCGGCATCTCCCCCCTCTGACCCCATCCCTCTCGTGGGTGAGCGGAAGGCTTCCAAGCGCCCTCCGCCCGGGGCCTCGGCTAAGGCGGCAGCTGGCGCGTGTGCGCCATCCGCCGGAACCTAGGCCGCGGTCTTCTTGTCCGGGGCGCAGCGGGATCCCTCTCCCGCTCGCGCTCCGCCTCCTCCTTCCGCCGCATGACAGCCTCAGCGAAAGCTGCGGCGGCCCTCCATACTCTCTCGCTGCGAACCATGCCCCTGACAAGGCCCGGCAGCGAGAGATCCGCCCCTGCGACGGCGACCAGGGTCGCACGCTCCTCTGCCCAGGCCGGGCAAACCTCCACCGTGTGCTGCGCCGTGTCCTCGGCACAGCCACAGCGATGGCACTCGGCTGTCTGCTCCCGGCCGGCCACCCGGTGCAGGTACCTCCCGAAGCACCCATGCCCCGAGAGGATCTGCGTGAGGTGGTATGACAGGTGGCCATATGTGCGCAGGCCAACCCATCGCACCAACACTGGCCGGACGGCGTCGACGGTTGCCCGTCCAGCCGTCGGCCGCTCCAGCATCTCGCGCCACTGCGCAAGTAGGCGCAAGCGCACCCGCTCGCGCCACCACGTCCACTCCATCGCCTCCTCTTCACCCCGGGGCGACGCTCGGGCCTCAACGACGCGATTGTACGTCGCGGCGAGCAGCCGAGCGTCCAGCTCCCAGGGCATGCTGCCGGCAAGCACGCATGCCGCCTCAAAAGAGATCGTGCGATAGCCGCGCACGACCCGTACTGCCATCACGCGCTGCGGCCGCCGGAGGAGCGCCCGGTTGCGGGCGCAGAGCGCGTCCACCCACACGGGCGCCCCGTACAGCGCCATAGAGCGCACGACCCCGGCGTATAAGCGCCGGCAGGTCGTGCCAGGCCCGTCGTCGTTGCGCAGCAGGCGGCTAAGTGCGCCTGCCGCGCTCATCAGTCGCGGCACCAGCCGCTCAAAGTGTGGCCGAAAAGTGAGGCGGGGGTCAAGAACGATGCCGAGATAGCGCATCGCCGATCCGACCTCTACCGCCTCACCTCCGACGACGACCACCGCACCGGCCGGCGGACCACGCCGCGGGCCGTGGAAGCATATAGCCTCCGTCTTCCGCAGCGCGACCTCCAGCCCAAGTCGGCGAATGCGCCGCACGACGTGTGCCGCCCCAGCGGCAGCCAGGGCGGCCGCCTCCTCGAAGTTACGGCCACGTGCCGTGACAAGTGTGTCGTCGGCGTAACACGTGACGCCGACGCCACGCAGCAGCGCGCCCCGCAACACCCAATCGTAACCGATGTTCCACAGGAGGGGCCCGAGAACAGAGCCCTGTGGAACACCGCGCGTCATAGGCCGGACGGCCCACTCTTCCCGCGTCGGATACCTGACCTCTCGGTCCGAGAGGTAGGCCTCGACGACGCGGCACAGGTACGGCGGAAAGCCGTGGTACTGGAGCGCCTCCACGATACACGCCCAGGGGAGCGTATTGAAGGCGTTGGCGATGTCTAGGGACACCGCCAACACGACCTCACCCCGGGCAACTGCGCTCTCAGCTAGCGCCTTGACTCGCCTCACCGCATCAATGGTTGACCGGGCCCGGCGGAAGCCGAACTGGGCCTCGGAAAGGCCGGGGCCAACGGTGTCAAGGTGGCGCGTGAGGCGGTCCGCCACAACGCGCTCCAGCAACTTGCCCGCCTCGTCCAGCAAGACGAGTGGGCGATAGGCCGACGGCTCATCAGCGGGCCGCCCCTCCTTCCGCAGAAGGACCAGCCGGCCAGCCTTCCACCGCCGCGGGAAAACACCTCGACTGAGGCAGGCACTCAGCAACCGCCGGAACCATTCGCCCAAGACCTCAAGGGTGAGGCCGAGCGCACGGCCATGGACCCCGTCAAGGCCAGGCGCCTTGTTGCGGCCACGCATGCGCGCTACCACCCGCTCGAGCTCGGACTCTGTGACCTCGATCACATCGACCGCGGCAGCGGCGGCGGCGGGCGGGCGCATCGGCGGTGGCCGCACTTCGTCCGCCGCAGGAAAAAGGGCGGTCACTACACGCTCTACTAGCGCCGGCTGCATCGTCCGCGTGAGGGGCGGCGCGTATGGTCGGAGCTTATTCCGGACCATACGATAAGGGCGCCCCCACGGGTCCCGATCGAGCGACGCCAGTAGCTCGTCCCTAGCGGCAGACTTGGCCCGGCAAATGGCCGTTGACAGGTCCGCGACACGCTCCCTGTATGCGGCGTATAGCGTGTCCTCCTCTCCCGGGTCACGGGCACGGCGCCGCCGGCGGCAGCGGGCAAAGGCGCGACGCGCCGCGACACAGTCAGCGCGCGACCGTGCCACATCCTCCGTCCACCAGTGCACGCGGCGCAAAGGCGCACGCGTACCGAGCCGCGGCATCGCGGCATCGCAAATGCGGGCCACCGCTTCGCCCAGGCGATCGGCCTCGGCGGCCGGGTCGTGTCCGATGGGACCCGGGAGCCAGGACTCGACCAAAGCCGCCTCCTCGAGCCGGTCGCGATCCAATCGCTTTAACGACCATCGCGGGGGATCCCCGCGCAACCGTGACCATGCGTCGGCTGGGGCATCGGGGAGGGCGGAGACGTCAAACCGTACGTAACGATGGTCCGACAACGTCTCGACGCCCTCCATTACCCTCCAGCCAGACACGCGGCGGGCGAGGGCGGCGGTCGCGAAAGTAACGTCCACGACAGAGCCACCCTCTCGCCTCACACACGTGTGTACTGCCCCGGTGTTGCACACAGACAGACCTCCCGCGACGGCCCACTCCAACAATGACTCGCCCCTCGCACTTGCGACCGGCGAACCCCATGCCGGAGACTTTGCGTTAAAGTCACCAGCCACAAGGACATGTCCAGCGCCGCTTAACTCGATGGCCGCCCCGAGGTCCTCCAGGTAGGAGTCAAACTCGTGGAGCGGCCGGTTGGGCGAGAAATAACACGCCACTACAAGGCCACCAAACGACATGTCCTCCACTTCAGCTGCCACCCAGCCATGGCCAGCTGATGTCCGAGCCGGGCCCTTCGTGTATACAGCCACTGTGCCGTCTAGGTCACCAGCCCACTGGGCGGTCGGCGGCACCCAGTACGGTTCCGCTACTATGGCGACGTCCACTCCGTATTCAGCTACGCTCTGAACCAGTAGGTCCTGAGCTCTGGCACAGCAGTTAAGGTTTGCCTGGAGAAGCCTGGCCATCACTCAGCCTGCATACTGTCCTCCTCGGCCCCGGACGGGGTCGGCTGGGCTGGCCGCGGCCCGGCCCCAGCAGTGTTGGGGCCGCCGCTAGCTGGCGTCTTTTTGAGAGGGGCGGGGCAAAGGCTCGATCCGCCCCTGTGCTCCGCGGGTCTGCCGGCCGCCGCGCACACGGTGCAGCGCGGCTTGGCAAAACACGTGTTCGATTTATGGCCCGTCTCACCACAGCGGTAGCATTCGCTGCTGCGGTTCGTCTCTGAAGAACAGAGCACGGCGGTGTGGCCCGGCTCCAGGCACCGGTAGCAGCGCAGTGGGCGCGCAGCGAGCGGCTCAATACGCACAGGCGACCAACCCACAAGCAAGCGCCCGAGCGACGACAACTTCCTGGCAGCGAAGAGTGGGCAGCGTATCCACACTGTACCGCTGCGTGTCGGTCCGACCGTAACTGACTCCTGCGTACACTCGCCAGCTGTGGCCACGGCGGCGATAACCTCGTCGCTGGTTACCGATTCTTCTACGCCGTAGAGGCGTAACTCCGCCGTCTTAACGGGGCGGGTGACAGACACCCGCTCAGAGCCAAGGGCCTCCCTTAGCTTGGCTGCGAGCGAGTCTGCCTTGTCGCCGCTTGTACCACCGGGCACCTCTATAATTCGCGCACCCGTTGCGCCGACGCGGAACCGTAGCTCTGGTATTCCGAGTGTTGCCAGGTCAACACTGCGCCTCGCTGCTCGTATGACATCGGCATATGTATCTCCGCTCGCTGCGGCTGCGGGCTGCAACGTTAAAGCCACGGCCGTGGAGCGTGGCATCCTTGGCACACGGACGGCCGAGCGTGCGGCTGGCGCTCGTCCGCGCCGGCCCGCAGATCGTGACCGTGATTGCCGTCGCGTAAGATTATTGTCGGCCCTCCTGGGCGCGACAGTTTGCCAGCCGTCGTCTTGAGTGACGTGTGCCTGCTCCGCATCCGGCGCACGAATCGCCGCAAGTGTTCGTCTTCTCCTGCGTCCACGCCTTGTCGGCCCAGCACTAGGGGCCGGGGCTAACAGTGGCCTCTGTGGGGCAATAGGCTCAGTGCGCAAGGCAGCACGCGGCGCGGCGCGCGGCGGCAGTGGCGCAGCGCGCTGTGGCACCGGTGGCGCGCTTGTAATCGCTGACACAGATGCAGGAGCGGCAGCGCGCGGTGGCGCAGCACGCACGATGCTGGATGGGGCGGCGGCAGGGACCGCGGCGCGCGTTCGGCTGGGAGTGCGGGCGCTCGACACGTCGCGCACTCGCGCGCTCGTAGCGCCGCTCTGGCCACGGCCACGGCCGCGCAGAGGCGCCGATACTGGTACGGCGCGGGCGGTGGAGGCGGCCGTGGCGGAGGCATATGTCACGCGGCGGGCAACACTAGCCGCCGTCGGCCTGTCCGCAACAACAGACCGGGTGCGGGGCGCGGGTAAACAGCGCGCCTCCAAAGCGCCGAAACGCTCACTCACCGCGGCAAGGACGGAGCGGCTAACCTCCTCCGTTATTGCGCGGCTGAGTGCCTGCACATCCACTGCAGCCGGTGAGGTGGCAGGAGGATTGGGAGGGGGGCGCGAGGCCTCCTGCCTCAGCGCCCTTAGCTCTGCCACCAGCTCTGCCGTTTGCTCACGTAGGCGAACGTTATCTTCCTTCAGCTTCCTTACTTCTGTCTTCATTAGACGAGCCTCTTCGGAGGCCGTCAGTTCGCCAAGTCTGACCACAGCCTCTGTAATCCCCGCTGTGGCCTTTTTTAGGCCACCGACGAGTTCACCTTTAAGGTTTTTTGATTTTCGTCCTACTTCGTTGATATATGTGACGCAGCGCGTCACCTCCTTCATGAGCTGAGCCGCCGAAAGCTCACCGGTCGATTCGCTGTCGTCGGTGGTACGTCCCGACGACAGACGCGGCGTCGTGCGCCGGAGCTCCTCCGTGGAGGCTGCAAGCTCCTCCTCTGCTCGCAGCCTCAGCTCCTCCCGCTTCGCCGCATTCAGGTCCTCCTTGGCCTTTGCTAGGCCGACGTATTCGCCGGTCGTCGGTGGCCTGCCCCGCTCGCGCGTATTTGTGGGTGGGCATTTCCTGACGGAACCCACTTTCCGCTCCTCCTCCGAGCTGTCGCTCAACGCCTCTAGGGGGCGCTTTTCCGCCACCTTGCGGAACGCACTTCCTGACGGTACCTCCATGGTTGTAGTTTTATTCTTACTGCTCATGTTTTAAAACAAAAACCGTAAATACTCGTATTTTACAAATATAAATACAATTAACACACAAAATATAAGTTATTTAGTCAACACACACTAATAAAGTATGTTGGGAGTCGCCCAAGGGTCCATCCACAACACAATAAAACATAAAAACACTAAAGTTTGTCGAAGCTGGCCGAAGCTGCCCGTCAGCTCGACCCGAGCTGGCCCCGCTTCGCACAGCTTCACACAGCTTCGCGATTTACCGTCCCGCTGGTTTTTAAACCACGTTGGGAGTCGCCGCAAGGTCCATCCACAACGTAATCAAAAAGAAAAACACTGAAAAGTACTCACACGAAGCCGCTATGTGCCTCAGACAGGCTGGCGCCACAATGATGCAACTCCGCCTGGCCCCTCAGTGGGTGGCACTGCGGTGCTGAGATTTGCCTTACGGTCCCTCCACAGCACGGCGAACACACACTACACACTAAAAATATCGTCACACAAGAATTGGCGAAGCTGTCTCACAGCTCGGTCCCGCTTCGCACAGCTTTGCGCAGCTTCGTCACAGACGCGAAATTTAGCACTTTCAAAGGCAATGCGATGTTGAGAATCGCCTAACGGTCCCTCCCAAACAACACACGCACAAAAAAGTCAACACTGGACGAGAATCCGGCGCTCAATCTGGCAAAAACGGCCACACAGCTCAGGGTGAGCGGTGCTAGCTTCGCCAGAGAGCGACACGGATCCTCTAAAGTCACTGTCTTCACTTCACGGGGCTTGGAATAGCCCGTAGGTCCATCCCAAACGTACGCACACACGGTTTTACAGGTTCAGTACGTTAGAAACACGGGAGCGAACGAAAAACGATCCGTTCGCTAGCGCGTTCCCCACAAGACTCCACAAGACTAACCTAACCTAACCTTTTTTTTTTTTTTTTTTTTTTTTTTTTTTTTTTTTTTTTTTTTCGTTGGAAATCCTCATGGATACCCATGCACCGCAAGGACGGTGCACAGGTTATGTCGGACTCGTACCGACTAAAACCAACGGTGTTCCTTCTCGCGCCTTTACGGCGGAGCCACGGGAACTCAAGAATGCATCCGCGACTCCACCAGCAGCGTTACCTTTGCTCTATTGGCAGCACAGCTCGGTTGTAAACCAAACAAGCAGTGCTGCCCTTCCACCCCTTTGAGATGCCGTGCCGGGAACACATGGCTCGGCATCTCCCCCCTCTGACCCCATCCCTCTCGTGGGTGAGCGGAAGGCTTCCAAGCGCCCTCCGCCCGGGGCCTCGGCTAAGGCGGCAGCTGGCGCGTGTGCGCCATCCGCCGGGACCTAGGCCGCGGTCTTCTTGTCCGGGGCGCAGCGGGATCCCTCTCCCGCTCGCGCTCCGCCTCCTCCTTCCGCCGCATGACAGCCTCAGCGAAAGCTGCGGCGGCCCTCCATACTCTCTCGCTGCGAACCATGCCCCTGACAAGGGCCGGCAGCGAGAGATCCGCCCCTGCGACGGCGACCAGGGTCGCGCGCTCCTCTGCCCAGGCCGGGCAAAGCTCCAAGGTGTGGCGCGCCGTGTCATCGGCGCAGCCACAGTGGTGGCACTCCGCCGTCTGCTCTCGCCCCGCCACCCGGTGGAGATACCTCCCGAAGCAACCGTGCCCCGAGAGGACCTGCGTCAGGCGGTAGGACAGGTGGCCATGTGAGCGTAGGCCACACCACTGCTCCAGGACAGGCCGGATAGCGTCGACGGTTGCCTGCCCGGCCGACGGCCGCACCAATGACTCGCGCCACTGCGCAAGCAGGCGCAAGCGCACCCGCTCGCGCCACCGCGTCCACTCCACCGCCTCCTCTTCACCCCGGGGCGACGCTCGGGCCTCAACGACGCGATTGTACGTCGCGGCGAGCAGCCGAGCGTCCAGCTCCCAGGGCATGCTGCCGGCAAGCACGCATGCCGCCTCGAAAGAGATCGTGCGATAGCCGCGCACGACCCGTACTGCCATCACCCGCTGCGGCCGCCGGAGGAGCGCCCGGTTGCGGGCGCAGAGCGCGTCCACCCACACGGGCGCCCCGTACAGCGCCATGGAGCGCACGACCCCGGCGTATAAGCGCCGACAGGTAGTGCCAGGCCCGTCGTCGTTGCGCAGCAGGCGGCTAAGTGCGCCTGCCGCGCTCATCAGTCGCGGCACCAGCCGCTCAAAGTGCGGCCGAAACGTGAGGCGGGGGTCAAGAACGATGCCAAGGTAGCGCATCGCCGATCCGACCTCTACCGCCTCACCTCCGACGACGACCACCGCACCGGCCGGCGGACCACGCCGCGGGCCGTGGAAGCATATAGCCTCCGTCTTCCGCAGCGCGACCTCCAGCCCAAGTCGGCGAATGCGCCGCACGACGTGTGCCGCCCCAGCGGCAGCCAGGGCGGCCGCCTCCTCGAAGTTACGGCCACGTGCCGTGACAAGTGTGTCGTCGGCGTAACACGTGACGCCGACGCCACGCAGCAGCGCGCCCCGCAACACCCAATCGTACCCGATGTTCCACAGGAGGGGCCCGAGTACCGAGCCCTGTGGAACACCGCGCGTCATAGGCCGGACGGCCCACTCTTCCCGCGTCGGATATCTGACCTCTCGGTCCGAGAGGTAGGCCTCGACGACGCGGCACAGGTACGGCGGAAAGCCGTGGTACTGGAGCGCCTCCACGATACACGCCCAGGGGAGCGTATTGAAGGCGTTGGCAATGTCTAGGGACACCGCCAACACGACCTCACCCCGGGCAACTGCGCTCTCAGCTAGCGCCTTGACTCGTCTCACCGCATCAATGGTTGACCGGGCCCGGCGGAAGCCGAACTGGGCCTCGGAAAGGCCGGGGCCAACGGTGTCAAGGTGGCGCGTGAGGCGGTCCGCCACAACGCGCTCCAGCAACTTGCCCGCCTCGTCCAGCAAGACGAGCGGGCGATAGGCCGACGGCTCATCAGCGGGCCGCCCTTCCTTCCGCAGAAGGACCAGCCGGCCAGCCTTCCACCGCCGCGGGAAAACACCTCGACTGAGGCAGGCGCTCAGCAACCGCCGGAACCACTCGCCCAAGACCTCAAGGGTGAGGCCGAGCGCACGGCCATGGACCCCGTCAAGGCCAGGCGCCTTGTTGCGGCCACGCATGCGCGCTACCACCCGCTCGAGCTCGGACTCTGTGACCTCGATCACATCGACCGCGGCATCGAGCGTGTAGTGACCGCCCTTTTCCCTGCGGCGGCGGCGGGCGGGCGCATCGGCGGTGGCCGCACTTCGTCCGCCGCAGGGAAAAGGGCGGTCACTACACGCTCTACCAGCGCCGGCCGCATCGTCCGCGTGAGGGGCGGCGCGTATGGTCGGAGCTTATTCCGGACCATACGATAAGGGCGCCCCCACGGGTCCCGATCGAGCGACGCCAGTAGCTCGTCCCTAGCGGCAGACTTGGCCCGGCAAATGGCCGTTGACAGGTCCGCGACACGCTCCCTGTATGCGGCGTATAGCATGTCCTCCTCTCCCGGGTCACGGGCACGGCGCCGCCGGCGGCAGCGGGCAAAGGCGCGACGCGCCGCGACACAGTCAGCGCGCAACCGTGCCACATCCTCCGTCCACCAGTGCACGCGGCGCAAAGGCGCACGCGTACCGAGCCGCGGCATCGCGGCATCGCAAATGCGGGCCACCGCTTCGCCCAGGCGATCGGCCTCGGCGGCCGGGTCGCGTCCGATGGGACCCGGGAGCCAGGACTCGACCAAAGCCGCCTCCTCGAGCCGGTCGCGATCCAATCGCTTTAACGACCATCGCGGGGGATCCCCGTGCAACCGTGACCATGCATCGGCTGGGGCATCGGGGAGGGCGGAGACGTCAAACCGTACGTAACGATGGTCCGACAACGTCTCGACGCCCTCCATTACCCTCCAGCCAGACACGCGGCGGGCGAGGGCGGCGGTCGCGAAAGTAACGTCTACGACAGAGCCACCCTCTCGCCTCACACATGTGTGTACTGCCCCGGTGTTGCACACAGACAGACCTCCCGCGACGGCCCACTCCAACAATGACTCGCCCCTCGCACTTGCGACCGGCGAACCCCATGCCGGAGACTTTGCGTTAAAGTCACCAGCCACAAGGACATGTCCAGCGCCGCTTAACTCGATGGCCGCCCCGAGGTCCTCCAGGTAGGAGTCAAACTCGTGGAGCGGCCGGTTGGGCGAGAAATAACACGCCACCACAAGGCCACCAAACGACATGTCCTCCACAGCCACCCAGCCATGGCCAGCTGATGTCCGAGCCGGGCCCTTCATGAATATAGCCACTGTGCCGTCTAGGTCACCAGCCCACTGGGCGGTCGGCGGCACCCAGTACGGTTCCGCTACTATGGCGACGTCCACTCCGTATTCAGCTACGCTCTGAACCAGTAGGTCCTGAGCTCTGGCACAGCAGTTAAGGTTTGCCTGGAGAAGCCTGGCCATCACTCAGCCTGCATACTGTCCTCCTCGGCCCCGGACGGGGTCGGCTGGGCTGGCCGCGGCCCGGCCCCAGCAGTGTTGGGGCCGCCGCTAGCTGGCGTCTTTTTGAGAGGGGCGGGGCAAAGGCTCGATCCGCCCCTGTGCTCCGCGGGTCTGCCGGCCGCCGCGCACACGGTGCAGCGCGGCTTGGCAAAACACGTGTTCGATTTATGGCCCGTCTCACCACAGCGGTAGCATTCGCTGCTGCGGTTCGTCTCTGAAGAACAGAGCACGGCGGTGTGGCCCGGCTCCAGGCACCGGTAGCAGCGCAGTGGGCGCGCAGCGAGCGGCTCAATACGCACAGGCGACCAACCCACAAGCAAGCGCCCGAGCGACGACAACTTCCTGGCAGCGAAGAGTGGGCAGCGTATCCACACTGTACCGCTGCGTGTCGGTCCGACCGTAACTGACTCCTGCGTACACTCGCCAGCTGTGGCCACGGCGGCGATAACCTCGTCGCTGGTTACCGATTCTTCTACGCCGTAGAGGCGTAACTCCGCCGTCTTAACGGGGCGGGTGACAGACACCCGCTCAGAGCCAAGGGCCTCCCTTAGCTTGGCTGCGAGCGAGTCTGCCTTGTCGCCGCTTGTACCACCGGGCACCTCTATAATTCGCGCACCCGTTGCGCCGACGCGGAACCGTAGCTCTGGTATTCCGAGTGTTGCCAGGTCAACACTGCGCCTCGCTGCTCGTATGACATCGGCATATGTATCTCCGCTCGCTGCGGCTGCGGGCTGCAACGTTAAAGCCACGGCCGTGGAGCGTGGCATCCTTGGCACACGGACGGCCGAGCGTGCGGCTGGCGCTCGTCCGCGCCGGCCCGCAGATCGTGACCGTGATTGCCGTCGCGTAAGATTATTGTCGGCCCTCCTGGGCGCGACAGTTTGCCAGCCGTCGTCTTGAGTGACGTGTGCCTGCTCCGCATCCGGCGCACGAATCGCCGCAAGTGTTCGTCTTCTCCTGCGTCCACGCCTTGTCGGCCCAGCACTAGGGGCCGGGGCTAACAGTGGCCTCTGTGGGGCGATAGGCTCAGTGCGCAAGGCAGCACGCGGCGCGGCGCGCGGCGGCAGTGGCGCAGCGCGCTGTGGCACCGGTGGCGCGCTTGTAATCGCTGACACAGATGCAGGAGCGGCAGCGCGCGGTGGCGCAGCACGCACGATGCTGGATGGGGCGGCGGCAGGGACCGCGGCGCGCGTTCGGCTGGGAGTGCGGGCGCTCGACACGTCGCGCACTCGCGCGCTCGTAGCGCCGCTCTGGCCACGGCCACGGCCGCGCAGAGGCGCCGATACTGGTACGGCGCGGGCGGTGGAGGCGGCCGTGGCGGAGGCATATGTCACGCGGCGGGCAACACTAGCCGCCGTCGGCCTGTCCGCAACAACAGACCGGGTGCGGGGCGCGGGTAAACAGCGCGCCTCCAAAGCGCCGAAACGCTCACTCACTGCGGCAAGGACGGAGCGGCTAACCTCCTCCGTTATTGCGCGGCTGAGTGCCTGCACATCCACTGCAGCCGGTGAGGTGGCAGGAGGATTGAGAGGGGGGCGCGAGGCCTCCTGCCTCAGCGCCCTTAGCTCTGCCACCAGCTCTGCCGTTTGCTCACGTAGGCGAACGTTATCTTCCTTCAGCTTTCTTACTTCTGTCTTCATTAGACGAGCCTCTTCGGAGGCCGTCAGTTCGCCAAGTCTGACCACAGCCTCTGTAATCCCCGCTGTGGCCTTTTTTAGGCCACCGACGAGTTCACCTTTAAGGTTTTTTTGATTTTCGTCCTACTTCGTTGATATATGTGACGCAGCGCGTCACCTCCTTCATGAGCTGAGCCGCCGAAAGCTCACCGGTCGATTCGCTGTCGTCGGTGGTACGTCCCGACGACAGACGCGGCGTCGTGCGCCGGAGCTCCTCCGTGGAGGCTGCAAGCTCCTCCTCTGCTCGCAGCCTCAGCTCCTCCCGCTTCGCCGCATTCAGGTCCTCCTTGGCCTTTGCTAGGCCGACGTATTCGCCGGTCGTCGGTGGCCTGCCCCGCTCGCGCGTATTTGTGGGTGGGCATTTCCTGACGGAACCCACTTTCCGCTCCTCCTCCGAGCTGTCGCTCAACGCCTCTAGGGGGCGCTTTTCCGCCACCTTGCGGAACGCACTTCCTGACGGTACCTCCATGGTTGTAGTTTTATTCTTACTGCTCATGTTTTAAAACAAAAACCGTAAATACTCGTATTTTACAAATATAAATACAATTAACACACAAAATATAAGTTATTTAGTCAACACACACTAATAAAGTATGTTGGGAGTCGCCCAAGGGTCCATCCACAACACAATAAAACATAAAAACACTAAAGTTTGTCGAAGCTGGCCGAAGCTGCCCGTCAGCTCGACCCGAGCTGGCCCCGCTTCGCACAGCCCCACACAGCTTCGCGATTTACCGTCCCGCTGGTTTTTAAACCACGTTGGGAGTCGCCGCAAGGTCCATCCACAACGTAATCAAAAAGAAAAACACTGAAAAGTACTCACACGAAGCCGCTATGTGCCTCAGACAGGCTGGCGCCACAATGATGCAACTCCGCCTGGCCCCTCAGTGGGTGGCACTGCGGTGCTGAGATTTGCCTTACGGTCCCTCCACAGCACGGCGAACACACACTACACACTAAAAATATCGTCACACAAGAATTGGCGAAGCTGTCTCACAGCTCGGTCCCGCTTCGCACAGCTTTGCGCAGCTTCGTCACAGACGCGAAATTTAGCACTTTCAAAGGCAATGCGATGTTGAGAATCGCCTAACGGTCCCTCCCAAACAACACACGCACAAAAAAGTCAACACTGGACGAGAATCCGGCGCTCAATCTGGCAAAAACGGCCACACAGCTCAGGGTGAGCGGTGCTAGCTTCGCCAGAGAGCGACACGGATCCTCTAAAGTCACTGTCTTCACTTCACGGGGCTTGGAATAGCCCGTAGGTCCATCCCAAACGTACGCACACACGGTTTTACAGGTTCAGTACGTTAGAAACACGGGAGCGAACGAAAAACGATCCGTTCGCTAGCGCGTTCCCCACAAGACAACCTAACCTAACCTTTTTTTTTTTTTTTTTTTTTTTTTTTTTTTTTTTTTTTTTTTTTTTCGTTGGAAATCCTCATGGATACCCATGCACCGCAAGGACGGTGCACAGGTTATGTCGGACTCGTACCGACTAAAACCAACGGTGTTCCTTCTCGCGCCTTTACGGCGGAGCCACGGGAACTCAAGAATGCATCCGCGACTCCACCAGCAGCGTTACCTTTGCTCTATTGGCAGCACAGCTCGGTTGTAAACCAAACAAGCGGTGCTGCCCTTCCACCCCTTTGAGATGCCGTGCCGGGAACACATGGCTCGGCATCTCCCCCCTCTGACCCCATCCCTCTCGTGGGTGAGCGGAAGGCTTCCAAGCGCCCTCCGCCCGGGGCCTCGGCTAAGGCGGCAGCTGGCGCGTGTGCGCCATCCGCCGGGACCTAGGCCGCGGTCTTCTTGTCCGGGGCGCAGCGGGATCCCTCTCCCGCTCGCGCTCCGCCTCCTCCTTCCGCCGCATGACAGCCTCAGCGAAAGCTGCGGCGGCCCTCCATACTCTCTCGCTGCGAACCATGCCCCTGACAAGGGCCGGCAGCGAGAGATCCGCCCCTGCGACGGCGACCAGGGTCGCGCGCTCCTCTGCCCAGGCCGGGCAAAGCTCCAAGGTGTGACGCGCCGTGTCATCGGCGCAGCCACAGTGGTGGCACTCAGCCGTCTGCTCTCGCCCCGCCACCCGGTGGAGATACCTCCCGAAGCAACCGTGCCCCGAGAGGACCTGCGTCAGGCGGTAGGACAGGTGGCCATGTGAGCGTAGGCCACACCACTGCTTCAGGACAGGCCGGATAGCGTCGACGGTTGCCTGCCCGGCCGACGGCCGCACCAATGACTCGCGCCACTGCGCAAGTAGGCGCAAGCGCACCCGCTCGCGCCACCGCGTCCACTCCACCGCCTCCTCTTCACCCCGGGGCGACGCTCGGGCCTCAACGACGCGATTGTACGTCGCGGCGAGCAGCCGAGCGTCCAGCTCCCAGGGCATGCTGCCGGCAAGCACGCATGCCGCCTCGAAAGAGATCGTGCGATAGCCGCGCACGACCCGTACTGCCATCACCCGCTGCGGCCGCCGGAGGAGCGCCCGGTTGCGGGCGCAGAGCGCGTCCACCCACACGGGCGCCCCGTACAGCGCCATGGAGCGCACGACCCCGGCGTATAAGCGCCGACAGGTAGTGCCAGGCCCGCCGTCGTTGCGCAGCAGGCGGCTAAGTGCGCCTGCCGCGCTCATCAGTCGCGGCACCAGCCGCTCAAAGTGTGGCCGGAAAGTGAGGCGGGGGTCAAGAACGATGCCGAGATAGCGCATCGCCGATCCGACCTCTACCGCCTCACCTCCGACGACGACCACCGCACCGGCCGGCGGACCACGCCGCGGGCCGTGGAAGCATATAGCCTCCGTCTTCCGCAGCGCGACCTCCAGCCCAAGTCGGCGGATGCGCCGCACGACGTGTGCCGCCCCAGCGGCAGCCAGGGCGGCCGCCTCCTCGAAGTTACGGCCACGTGCCGTGACAAGTGTGTCGTCGGCGTAACACGTGACGCCAACGCCACGCAGCAGCGCGCCCCGCAACACCCAATCGTAACCGATGTTCCACAGGAGGGGCCCAAGAACAGAGCCCTGTGGAACACCGCGCGTCATAGGCCGGACGGCCCACTCTTCCCGCGTCGGATACCTGACCTCTCGGTCCGAGAGGTAGGCCTCGACGACGCGGCACAGGTACGGCGGAAAGCCGTGGTACTGGAGCGCCTCCACGATACACGCCCAGGGGAGCGTATTGAAGGCGTTGGCGATGTCTAGGGACACCGCCAACACGACCTCACCCCGGGCGACTGCGCTCTCAGCTAGCGCCTTGATTCGCCTCACCGCATCGATGGTTGACCGGGCCCGGCGGAAGCCGAACTGGGCCTCAGAAAGGCCGGGACCAACGGTGTCAAGATGGCGCGTGAGGCGGTCCGCCACAACGCGCTCCAGCAACTTGCCCGCCTCGTCCAGCAAGACGAGCGGGCGATAGGCCGACGGCTCATCAGCGGGCCGCCCCTCCTTCCGCAAAAGGACCAGCCGGCCAGCCTTCCACCGCCGCGGGAAAACACCTCGGCTGAGGCAGGCACTCAGCAACCGCCGGAACCACTCGCCCAAGACCTCAAGGGTGAGGCCGAGCGCACGGCCATGGACCCCGTCAAGGCCAGGCGCCTTGTTGCGGCCACGCATGCGCGCTACCACCCGCTCGAGCTCGGACTCTGTGACCTCGATCACATCGACCGCGGCAGCGGCGGCGGCGGGCGGGCGCATCGGCGGTGGCCGCACTTCGTCCGCCGCAGGAAAAAGGGCGGTCACTACACGCTCTACTAGCGCCGGCCGCATCGTCCGCGTGAGGGGCGGCGCGTATGGTCGGAGCTTATTCCGGACCATACGATAAGGGCGCCCCCACGGGTCCCGATCGAGCGACGCCAGTAGCTCGTCCCTAGCGGCAGACTTGGCCCGGCAAATGGCCGTTGACAGGTCCGCGACACGCTCCCTGTATGCGGCGTATAGCGTGTCCTCCTCTCCCGGGTCACGGGCACGGCGCCGCCGGCGGCAGCGGGCAAAGGCGCGACGCGCCGCGACACAGTCAGCGCGCAACCGTGCCACATCCTCCGTCCACCAGTGCACGCGGCGCAAAGGCGCACGCGTACCGAGCCGCGGCATCGCGGCATCGCAAATGCGGGCCACCGCTTCGCCCAGGCGATCGGCCTCGGCGGCCGGGTCGTGTCCGATGGGACCCGGGAGCCAGGACTCGACCAAAGCCGCCTCCTCGAGCCGGTCGCGATCCAATCGCTTTAACGACCATCGCGGGGGATCCCCGCGCAACCGTGACCATGCGTCGGCTGGGGCATCGGGGAGGGCGGAGACGTCAAACCGTACGTAACGATGGTCCGACAACGTCTCGACGCCCTCCATTACCCTCCAGCCAGACACGCGGCGGGCGAGGGCGGCGGTCGCGAAAGTAACGTCCACGACAGAGCCACCCTCTCGCCTCACACACGTGTGTACTGCCCCGGTGTTGCACACAGACAGACCTCCCGCGACGGCCCACTCCAACAATGACTCGCCCCTCGCACTTGCGACCGGCGAACCCCATGCCGGAGACTTTGCGTTAAAGTCACCAGCCACAAGGACATGTCCAGCGCCGCTTAACTCGATGGCCGCCCCGAGGTCCTCCAGGTAGGAGTCAAACTCGTGGAGCGGCCGGTTGGGCGAGAAATAACACGCCACTACAAGGCCACCAAACGACATGTCCTCCACTTCAGCTGCCACCCAGCCATGGCCAGCTGATGTCCGAGCCGGGCCCTTCGTGTATACAGCCACTGTGCCGTCTAGGTCACCAGCCCACTGGGCGGTCGGCGGCACCCAGTACGGTTCCGCTACTATGGCGACGTCCACTCCGTATTCAGCTACGCTCTGAACCAGTAGGTCCTGAGCTCTGGCACAGCAGTTAAGGTTTGCCTGGAGAAGCCTGGCCATCACTCAGCCTGCATACTGTCCTCCTCGGCCCCGGACGGGGTCGGCTGGGCTGGCCGCGGCCCGGCCCCAGCAGTGTTGGGGCCGCCGCTAGCTGGCGTCTTTTTGAGAGGGGCGGGGCAAAGGCTCGATCCGCCCCTGTGCTCCGCGGGTCTGCCGGCCGCCGCGCACACGGTGCAGCGCGGCTTGGCAAAACACGTATTCGATTTATGGCCCGTCTCACCACAGCGGTAGCATTCGCTGCTGCGGTTCGTCTCTGAAGAACAGAGCACGGCGGTGTGGCCCGGCTCCAGGCACCGGTAGCAGCGCAGTGGGCGCGCAGCGAGCGGCTCAATACGCACAGGCGACCAACCCACAAGCAAGCGCCCGAGCGACGACAACTTCCTGGCAGCAAAGAGTGGGCAGCGTATCCACGCTGTACCGCTGCGTGTCGGTCCGACCGTAACCGACTCCTGCGTACACTCGCCAGCTGTGGCCACGGCGGCGATAACCTCGTCGCTGGTTACCGATTCTTCTACGCCGTAGAGGCGTAACTCCGCCGTCTTAACGGGGCGGGTGACAGACACCCGCTCAGAGCCAAGGGCCTCCCTTAGCTTGGCTGCGAGCGAGTCTGCCTTGTCGCCGCTTGTACCACCGGGCACCTCTATAATTCGCGCACCCGTTGCGCCGACGCGGAACCGTAGCTCTGGTATTCCGAGTGTTGCCAGGTCAACACTGCGCCTCGCTGCTCGTATGACATCGGCATATGTATCTCCGCTCGCTGCGGCTGCGGGCTGCAACGTTAAAGCCACGGCCTTTATTTAACCTTTTTAAATTTAATTTAAATTAAATTTTTAAATTTAACCTTTTTTTTTTTTTTTTTTTTTTTTTTTTTCGTTGGAAATCCTCATGGATACCCATGCACCGCAAGGACAGTGCACAGGTTATGTCGGACTCGTACCGACTAAAACCAACGGTGTTCCTTCTCGCGCCTTTACGGCGGAGCCACGGGAACTCAAGAATGCATCCGCGACTCCACCAGCAGCGTTACCTTTGCTCTATTGGCAGCACAGCTCGGTTGTAAACCAAACAAGCGGTGCTGCCCTTCCACCCCTTTGAGATGCCGTGCCGGGAACACATGGCTCGGCATCTCCCCCCTCTGACCCCATCCCTCTCGTGGGTGAGCGGAAGGCTTCCAAGCGCCCTCCGCCCGGGGCCTCGGCTAAGGCGGCAGCTGGCGCGTGTGCGCCATCCGCCGGGACCTAGGCCGCGGTCTTCTTGTCCGGGGCGCAGCGGGATCCCTCTCCCGCTCGCGCTCCGCCTCCTCCTTCCGCCGCATGACAGCCTCAGCGAAAGCTGCGGCGGCCCTCCATACTCTCTCGCTGCGAACCATGCCCCTGACAAGGGCCGGCATGCCCCCGAACCATGCCCCGAGAGGATCTGCGTGAGGTGGTATGACAGGTGGCCATGTGTGCGCAGGCCAACCCATCGCACCAACACTGGCCGGACGGCGTCGACGGTTGCCCGTCCAGCCGTCGGCCGCTCCAGCATCTCGCGCCACTGCGCAAGTAGGCGCAAGCGCACCCGCTCGCGCCACCGCGTCCACTCCATCGCCTCCTCTTCACCCCGGGGCGACGCTCGGGCCTCAACGACGCGATTGTACGTCGCGGCGAGCAGCCGAGCGTCCAGCTCCCAGGGCATGCTGCCGGCAAGCACGCATGCCGCCTCAAAAGAGATCGTGCGATAGCCGCGCACGACCCGTACTGCCATCACGCGCTGCGGCCGCCGGAGGAGCGCCCGGTTGCGGGCGCAGAGCGCGTCCACCCACACGGGCGCCCCGTACAGCGCCATAGAGCGCACGACCCCGGCGTATAAGCGCCGGCAGGTCGTGCCAGGCCCGTCGTCGTTGCGCAGCAGGCGGCTAAGTGCGCCTGCCGCGCTCATCAGTCGCGGCACCAGCCGCTCAAAGTGTGGCCGAAAAGTGAGGCGGGGGTCAAGAACGATGCCGAGATAGCGCATCGCCGATCCGACCTCTACCGCCTCACCTCCGACGACGACCACCGCACCGGCCGGCGGACCACGCCGCGGGCCGTGGAAGAATAATTTAACCTAACCTAACCTAACCTAACCTAACCTAACCTAACCTAACCTAACCTAACCTAACCTAACCTAACCTAACCTAACCTAACCTTTTTTTTTTTTTTTTTTTTTTTTTTTTTTTTTTTTTTTTTTTTCGTTGGAAATCCTCATGGATACCCATGCACCGCAAGGACGGTGCACAGGTTATGTCGGACTCGTACCGACTAAAACCAACGGTGTTCCTTCTCGCGCCTTTACGGCGGAGCCACGGGAACTCAAGAATGCATCCGCGACTCCACCAGCAGCGTTACCTTTGCTCTATTGGCAGCACAGCTCGGTTGTAAACCAAACAAGCGGTGCTGCCCTTCCACCCCTTTGAGATGCCGTGCCGGGAACACATGGCTCGGCATCTCCCCCCTCTGACCCCATCCCTCTCGTGGGTGAGCGGAAGGCTTCCAAGCGCCCTCCGCCCGGGGCCTCGGCTAAGGCGGCAGCTGGCGCGTGTGCGCCATCCGCCGGGACCTAGGCCGCGGTCTTCTTGTTCGGGGCGCAGCGGGATCCCTCTCCCGCTCGCGCTCCGCCTCCTCCTTCCGCCGCATGACAGCCTCAGCGAAAGCTGCGGCGGCCCTCCATACTCTCTCGCTGCGAACCATGCCCCTGACAAGGGCCGGCAGCGAGAGATCCGCCCCTGCGACGGCGACCAGGGTCGCGCGCTCCTCTGCCCAGGCCGGGCAAAGCTCCAAGGTGTGACGCGCCGTGTCATCGGCGCAGCCACAGTGGTGGCACTCAGCCGTCTGCTCTCGCCCCGCCACCCGGTGGAGATACCTCCCGAAGCAACCGTGCCCCGAGAGGATCTGCGTCAGGCGGTAGGACAGGTGGCCGTGTGAGCGTAGGCCACACCACTGCTCCAGGACAGGCCGGATAGCGTCGACGGTTGCCTGCCCGGCCGACGGCCGCGCTAATGACTCGCGCCACTGCGCAAGTAGGCGCAAGCGCACCCGCTCGCGCCACCGCGTCCACTCCACCGCCTCCTCTTCACCCCGGGGCGACGCCCGGGCCTCAGCAACACGGTCATACACCGCGGCGAGAAGCCGAGCGTCAAGCTCCCAAGGCACGCTGGCCGCCAGCGAGCAGGCCGCCTCGAACGAGATCGTGCGATAGCCGCGCACGACCCGTATCGCCATCACACGCTGCGGCCGCCGGAGGAGCGCCCGGTTGCGGGCGCAGAGCGCGTCCACCCACACAGGCGCCCCGTACAGCGCCATAGAGCGCACGACCCCGGCGTATAAGCGCCGGCAGGTCGTGCCAGGCCCGTCGTCGTTGCGCAGCAGGCGGCTAAGTGCGCCTGCCGCGCTCATCAGTCGCGGCATCAGCCGCTCAAAGTGCGGCCGAAACGTGAGGCGGGGGTCAAGAACGATGCCGAGATAGCGCATCGCCGATCCGACCTCTACCGCCTCACCTCCGACGACGACCACCGCACCGGCCGGCGGACCACGCCGCGGGCCGTGGAAGCATATAGCCTCCGTCTTCCGCAGCGCGACCTCCAGCCCAAGTCGGCGGATGCGCCGCACGACGTGTGCCGCCCCAGCGGCAGCCAGGGCGGCCGCCTCCTCGAAGTTACGGCCACGTGCCGTGACAAGTGTGTCGTCGGCGTAACACGTGACGCCGACGCCACGCAGCAGCGCGCCCCGCAACACCCAATCGTAACCGATGTTCCACAGGAGGGGCCCAAGAACAGAGCCCTGTGGAACACCGCGCGTCATAGGCCGGACGGCCCACTCTTCCCGTGACGCGCCGTGTCATCGGCGCAGCCACAGTGGTGGCACTCAGCCGTCTGCTCTCGCCCCGCCACCCGGTGGAGATACCTCCCGAAGCAACCGTGCCCCGAGAGGATCTGCGTCAGGCGGTAGGACAGGTGGCCGTGTGAGCGTAGGCCACACCACTGCTCCAGGACAGGCCGGATAGCGTCGACGGTTGCCTGCCCGGCCGACGGCCGCGCTAATGACTCGCGCCACTGCGCAAGTAGGCGCAAGCGCACCCGCTCGCGCCACCGCGTCCACTCCACCGCCTCCTCTTCACCCCGGGGCGACGCCCGGGCCTCAGCAACACGGTCATACACCGCGGCGAGAAGCCGAGCGTCAAGCTCCCAAGGCACGCTGGCCGCCAGCGAGCAGGCCGCCTCGAACGAGATCGTGCGATAGCCGCGCACGACCCGTATCGCCATCACACGCTGCGGCCGCCGGAGGAGCGCCCGGTTGCGGGCGCAGAGCGCGTCCACCCACACAGGCGCCCCGTACAGCGCCATAGAGCGCACGACCCCGGCGTATAAGCGCCGGCAGGTCGTGCCAGGCCCGTCGTCGTTGCGCAGCAGGCGGCTAAGTGCGCCTGCCGCGCTCATCAGTCGCGGCATCAGCCGCTCAAAGTGCGGCCGAAACGTGAGGCGGGGGTCAAGAACGATGCCGAGATAGCGCATCGCCGATCCGACCTCTACCGCCTCACCTCCGACGACGACCACCGCACCGGCCGGCGGACCACGCCGCGGGCCGTGGAAGCATATAGCCTCCGTCTTCCGCAGCGCGACCTCCAGCCCAAGTCGGCGGATGCGCCGCACGACGTGTGCCGCCCCAGCGGCAGCCAGGGCGGCCGCCTCCTCGAAGTTACGGCCACGTGCCGTGACAAGTGTGTCGTCGGCGTAACACGTGACGCCGACGCCACGCAGCAGCGCGCCCCGCAACACCCAATCGTAACCGATGTTCCACAGGAGGGGCCCAAGAACAGAGCCCTGTGGAACACCGCGCGTCATAGGCCGGACGGCCCACTCTTCCCGCGTCGGATACCTGACCTCTCGGTCCGAGAGGTAGGCCTCGACGACGCGGCACAGGTACGGCGGAAAGCCGTGGTACTGGAGCGCCTCCACGATACACGCCCAGGGGAGCGTATTGAAGGCGTTGGCAATGTCTAGGGACACCGCCAACACGACCTCACCCCGGGCAACTGCGCTCTCAGCTAGCGCCTTGACTCGCCTCACCGCATCAATGGTTGACCGGGCCCGGCGGAAGCCGAACTGGGCCTCGGAAAGGCCGGGGCCAACGGTGTCAAGGTGGCGCGTGAGGCGGTCCGCCACAACGCGCTCCAGCAACTTGCCCGCCTCGTCCAGCAAGACGAGCGGGCGATAGGCCGACGGCTCATCAGCGGGCCGCCCTTCCTTCCGCAGAAGGACCAGCCGGCCAGCCTTCCACCGCCGCGGGAAAACACCTCGACTGAGGCAGGCACTCAGCAACCGCCGGAACCACTCGCCCAAGACCTCAAGGGTGAGGCCGAGCGCACGGCCATGGACCCCGTCAAGGCCAGGTGCCTTGTTGCGGCCACGCATGCGCGCTACCACCCGCTCGAGCTCGGACTCTGTGACCTCGATCACATCGACCGCGGCAGCGGCGGCGGCGGGCGGGCGCATCGGCGGTGGCCGCACTTCGTCCGCCGCAGGAAAAAGGGCGGTCACTACACGCTCTACCAGCGCCGGCTGCATCGTCCGCGTGAGGGGCGGCGCGTATGGTCGGAGCTTATTCCGGACCATACGATAAGGGCGCCCCCACGGGTCCCGATCGAGCGACGCCAGCAGCTCGTCCCTAGCGGCAGACTTGGCCCGGCAAATGGCCGTTGACAGGTCCGCGACACGCTCCCTGTATGCGGCGTAAAGCGTGTCCTCCTCTCCCGGGTCACGGGCACGGCGCCGCCGGCGGCAGCGGGCAAAGGCGCGACGCGCCGCGACACAGTCAGCGCGCAACCGTGCCACATCCTCCGTCCACCAGTGCACGCGGCGCAAAGGCGCACGCGTACCGAGCCGCGGCATCGCGGCATCGCAAATGCGGGCCACCGCTTCGCCCAGGCGATCGGCCTCGGCGGCCGGGTCGTGTCCGATGGGACCCGGGAGCCAGGACTCGACCAAAGCCGCCTCCTCGAGCCGGTCGCGATCCAATCGCTTTAACGACCATCGCGGGGGATCCCCGTGCAACCGTGACCATGCGTCGGCTGGGGCATCGGGGAGGGCGGAGACGTCAAACCGTACGTAACGATGGTCCGACAACGTCTCGACGCCCTCCATTACCCTCCAGCCAGACACGCGGCGGGCGAGGGCGGCGGTCGCGAAAGTAACGTCCACGACAGAGCCACCCTCTCGCCTCACACACGTGTGTACTGCCCCGGTGTTGCACACAGACAGACCTCCCGCGACGGCCCACTCCAACAATGACTCGCCCCTCGCACTTGCGACCGGCGAACCCCATGCCGGAGACTTTGCGTTAAAGTCACCAGCCACAAGGACATGTCCAGCGCCGCTTAACTCGATGGCCGCCCCGAGGTCCTCCAGGTAGGAGTCAAACTCGTGGAGCGGCCGGTTGGGCGAGAAATAACACGCCACTACAAGGCCACCAAACGACATGTCCTCCACTTCAGCTGCCACCCAGCCATGGCCAGCTGATGTCCGAGCCGGGCCCTTCGTGTATACAGCCACTGTGCCGTCTAGGTCACCAGCCCACTGGGCGGTCGGCGGCACCCAGTACGGTTCCGCTACTATGGCGACGTCCACTCCGTATTCAGCTACGCTCTGAACCAGTAGGTCCTGAGCTCTGGCACAGCAGTTAAGGTTTGCCTGGAGAAGCCTGGCCATCACTCAGCCTGCATACTGTCCTCCTCGGCCCCGGACGGGGTCGGCTGGGCTGGCCGCGGCCCGGCCCCAGCAGTGTTGGGGCCGCCGCTAGCTGGCGTCTTTTTGAGAGGGGCGGGGCAAAGGCTCGATCCGCCCCTGTGCTCCGCGGGTCTGCCGGCCGCCGCGCACACGGTGCAGCGCGGCTTGGCAAAACACGTGTTCGATTTATGGCCCGTCTCACCACAGCGGTAGCATTCGCTGCTGCGGTTCGTCTCTGAAGAACAGAGCACGGCGGTGTGGCCCGGCTCCAGGCACCGGTAGCAGCGCAGTGGGCGCGCAGCGAGCGGCTCAATACGCACAGGCGACCAACCCACAAGCAAGCGCCCGAGCGACGACAACTTCCTGGCAGCGAAGAGTGGGCAGCGTATCCACACTGTACCGCCGCGTGTCGGTCCGACCGTAACTGACTCCTGCGTACACTCGCCAGCTGTGGCCACGGCGGCGATAACCTCGTCGCTGGTTACCGATTCTTCTACGCCGTAGAGGCGTAACTCCGCCGTCTTAACGGGGCGGGTGACAGACACCCGCTCAGAGCCAAGGGCCTCCCTTAGCTTGGCTGCGAGCGAGTCTGCCTTGTCGCCGCTTGTACCACCGGGCACCTCTATAATTCGCGCACCCGTTGCGCCGACGCGGAACCGTAGCTCTGGTATTCCGAGTGTTGCCAGGTCAACACTGCGCCTCGCTGCTCGTATGACATCGGCATATGTATCTCCGCTCGCTGCGGCTGCGGGCTGCAACGTTAAAGCCACGGCCGTGGAGCGTGGCATCCTTGGCACGCGGCACACGAATCGCCGCAAGTGTTCGTCTTCTCCTGCGTCCACGCCTTGTCGGCCCAGCACTAGGGGCCGGGGCTAACAGTGGCCTCTGTGGGGCGATAGGCTCAGTGCGCAAGGCAGCACGCGGCGCGGCGCGCGGCGGCAGTGGCGCAGCGCGCTGTGGCACCGGTGGCGCGCTTGTAATCGCTGACACAGATGCAGGAGCGGCAGCGCGCGGTGGCGCAGCACGCACGATGCTGGATGGGGCGGCGGCAGGGACCGCGGCGCGCGTTCGGCTGGGAGTGCGGGCGCTCGACACGTCGCGCACTCGCGCGCTCGTAGCGCCGCTCTGGCCACGGCCACGGCCGCGCAGAGGCGCCGATACTGGTACGGCGCGGGCGGTGGAGGCGGCCGTGGCGGAGGCATATGTCACGCGGCGGGCAACACTAGCCGCCGTCGGCCTGTCCGCAACAACAGACCTGGTGCGGGGCGCGGGTAAACAGCGCGCCTCCAAAGCGCCGAAACGCTCACTCACTGCGGCAAGGACGGAGCGGCTAACCTCCTCCGTTATTGCGCGGCTGAGTGCCTGCACATCCACTGCAGCCGGTGAGGTGGCAGGAGGATTGGGAGGGGGGCGCGAGGCCTCCTGCCTCAGCGCCCTTAGCTCTGCCACCAGCTCTGCCGTTTGCTCACGTAGGCGAACGTTATCTTCCTTCAGCTTTCTTACTTCTGTCTTCATTAGACGAGCCTCTTCGGAGGCCGTCAGTTCGCCAAGTCTGACCACAGCCTCTGTAATCCCCGCTGTGGCCTTTTTTAGGCCACCGACGAGTTCACCTTTAAGGTTTTTTGATTTTCGTCCTACTTCGTTGATATATGTGACGCAGCGCGTCACCTCCTTCATGAGCTGAGCCGCCGAAAGCTCACCGGTCGATTCGCTGTCGTCGGTGGTACGTCCCGACGACAGACGCGGCGTCGTGCGCCGGAGCTCCTCCGTGGAGGCTGCAAGCTCCTCCTCTGCTCGCAGCCTCAGCTCCTCCCGCTTCGCCGCATTCAGGTCCTCCTTGGCCTTTGCTAGGCCGACGTATTCGCCGGTCGTCGGTGGCCTGCCCCGCTCGCGCGTATTTGTGGGTGGGCATTTCCTGACGGAACCCACTTTCCGCTCCTCCTCCGAGCTGTCGCTCAACGCCTCTAGGGGGCGCTTTTCCGCCACCTTGCGGAACGCACTTCCTGACGGTACCTCCATGGTTGTAGTTTTATTCTTACTGCTCATGTTTTAAAACAAAAACCGTAAATACTCGTATTTTACAAATATAAATACAATTAACACACAAAATATAAGTTATTTAGTCAACACACACTAATAAAGTATGTTGGGAGTCGCCCAAGGGTCCATCCACAACACAATAAAACATAAAAACACTAAAGTTTGTCGAAGCTGGCCGAAGCTGCCCGTCAGCTCGACCCGAGCTGGCCCCGCTTCGCACAGCTTCACACAGCTTCGCGATTTACCGTCCCGCTGGTTTTTAAACCACGTTGGGAGTCGCCGCAAGGTCCATCCACAACGTAATCAAAAAGAAAAACACTGAAAAGTACTCACACGAAGCCGCTATGTGCCTCAGACAGGCTGGCGCCACAATGATGCAACTCCGCCTGGCCCCTCAGTGGGTGGCACTGCGGTGCTGAGATTTGCCTTACGGTCCCTCCACAGCACGGCGAACACACACTACACACTAAAAATATCGTCACACAAGAATTGGCGAAGCTGTCTCACAGCTCGGTCCCGCTTCGCACAGCTTTGCGCAGCTTCGTCACAGACGCGAAATTTAGCACTTTCAAAGGCAATGCGATGTTGAGAATCGCCTAACGGTCCCTCCCAAACAACACACGCACAAAAAAGTCAACACTGGACGAGAATCCGGCGCTCAATCTGGCAAAAACGGCCACACAGCTCAGGGTGAGCGGTGCTAGCTTCGCCAGAGAGCGACACGGATCCTCTTAAGTCACTGTCTTCACTTCACGGGGCTTGGAATAGCCCGTAGGTCCATCCCAAACGTACGCACACACGGTTTTACAGGTTCAGTACGTTAGAAACACGGGAGCGAACGAAAAACGATCCGTTCGCTAGCGCGTTCCTCACAAGACTTAACCTAACCTAACCTTTTTTTTTTTTTTTTTTTTTTTTTTTTCGTTGGAAATCCTCATGGATACCCATGCACCGCAAGGACGGTGCACAGGTTATGTCGGACTCGTACCGACTAAAACCAACGGTGTTCCTTCTCGCGCCTTTACGGCGGAGCCACGGGAACTCAAGAATGCATCCGCGACTCCACCAGCAGCGTTACCTTTGCTCTATTGGCAGCACAGCTCGGTTGTAAACCAAACAAGCGGTGCTGCCCTTCCACCCCTTTGAGATGCCGTGCCGGGAACACATGGCTCGGCATCTCCCCCCTCTGACCCCATCCCTCTCGTGGGTGAGCGGAAGGCTTCCAAGCGCCCTCCGCCCGGGGCCTCGGCTAAGGCGGCAGCTGGCGCGTGTGCGCCATCCGCCGGGACCTAGGCCGCGGTCTTCTTGTCCGGGGCGCAGCGGGATCCCTCTCCCGTTTAATTAACACACAAAATATAAGTTATTTAGTCAACACACACTAATAAAGTATGTTGGGAGTCGCCCAAGGGTCCATCCACAACACAATAAAACATAAAAACACTAAAGTTTGTCGAAGCTGGCCGAAGCTGCCCGTCAGCTCGACCCGAGCTGGCCCCGCTTCGCACAGCTTCACACAGCTTCGCGATTTACCGTCCCGCTGGTTTTTAAACCACGTTGGGAGTCGCCGCAAGGTCCATCCACAACGTAATCAAAAAGAAAAACACTGAAAAGTACTCACACGAAGCCGCTATGTGCCTCAGACAGGCTGGCGCCACAATGATGCAACTCCGCCTGGCCCCTCAGTGGGTGGCACTGCGGTGCTGAGATTTGCCTTACGGTCCCTCCACAGCACGGCGAACACACACTACACACTAAAAATATCGTCACACAAGAATTGGCGAAGCTGTCTCACAGCTCGGTCCCGCTTCGCACAGCTTTGCGCAGCTTCGTCACAGACGCGAAATTTAGCACTTTCAAAGGCAATGCGATGTTGAGAATCGCCTAACGGTCCCTCCCAAACAACACACGCACAAAAAAGTCAACACTGGACGAGAATCCGGCGCTCAATCTGGCAAAAACGGCCACACAGCTCAGGGTGAGCGGTGCTAGCTTCGCCAGAGAGCGACACGGATCCTCTTAAGTCACTGTCTTCACTTCACGGGGCTTGGAATAGCCCGTAGGTCCATCCCAAACGTACGCACACACGGTTTTACAGGTTCAGTACGTTAGAAACACGGGAGCGAACGAAAAACGATCCGTTCGCTAGCGCGTTCCTCACAAGACTTAACCTAACCTAACCTTTTTTTTTTTTTTTTTTTTTTTTTTTTCGTTGGAAATCCTCATGGATACCCATGCACCGCAAGGACGGTGCACAGGTTATGTCGGACTCGTACCGACTAAAACCAACGGTGTTCCTTCTCGCGCCTTTACGGCGGAGCCACGGGAACTCAAGAATGCATCCGCGACTCCACCAGCAGCGTTACCTTTGCTCTATTGGCAGCACAGCTCGGTTGTAAACCAAACAAGCGGTGCTGCCCTTCCACCCCTTTGAGATGCCGTGCCGGGAACACATGGCTCGGCATCTCCCCCCTCTGACCCCATCCCTCTCGTGGGTGAGCGGAAGGCTTCCAAGCGCCCTCCGCCCGGGGCCTCGGCTAAGGCGGCAGCTGGCGCGTGTGCGCCATCCGCCGGGACCTAGGCCGCGGTCTTCTTGTCCGGGGCGCAGCGGGATCCCTCTCCCGCTCGCGCTCCGCCTCCTCCTTCCGCCGCATGACAGCCTCAGCGAAAGCTGCGGCGGCCCTCCATACTCTCTCGCTGCGAACCATGCCCCTGACAAGGGCCGGCAGCGAGAGATCCGCCCCTGCGACGGCGACCAGGGTCGCACGCTCCTCTGCCCAGGCCGGGCAAACCTCCACCGTGTGCTGCGCCGTGTCCTCGGCACAGCCACAGTGATGGCACTCGGCTGTCTGCTCCCGGCCGGCCACCCGGTGCAGGTACCTCCCGAAGCACCCATGCCCCGAGAGGATCTGCGTGAGGTGGTATGACAGGTGGCCATGTGTGCGCAGGCCAACCCATCGCACCAACACTGGCCGGACGGCGTCGACGGTTGCCCGTCCAGCCGTCGGCCGCTCCAGCATCTCGCGCCACTGCGCAAGTAGGCGCAAGCGCACCCGCTCGCGCCACCGCGTCCACTCCATCGCCTCCTCTTCACCCCGGGGCGACGCTCGGGCCTCAACGACGCGACTGTACGTCGCGGCGAGCAGCCGAGCGTCCAGCTCCCAGGGCATGCTGCCGGCAAGCACGCATGCCGCCTCAAAAGAGATCGTGCGATAGCCGCGCACGACCCGTACTGCCATCACGCGCTGCGGCCGCCGGAGGAGCGCCCGGTTGCGGGCGCAGAGCGCGTCCACCCACACGGGCGCCCCGTACAGCGCCATAGAGCGCACGACCCCGGCGTATAAGCGCCGGCAGGTCGTGCCAGGCCCGTCGTCGTTGCGCAGCAGGCGGCTAAGTGCGCCTGCCGCGCTCATCAGTCGCGGCACCAGCCGCTCAAAGTGTGGCCGAAAAGTGAGGCGGGGGTCAAGAACGATGCCGAGATAGCGCATCGCCGATCCGACCTCTACCGCCTCACCTCCGACGACGACCACCGCACCGGCCGGCGGACCACGCCGCGGGCCGTGGAAGCATATAGCCTCCGTCTTCCGCAGCGCGACCTCCAGCCCAAGTCGGCGAATGCGCCGCACGACGTGTGCCGCCCCAGCGGCAGCCAGGGCGGCCGCCTCCTCGAAGTTACGGCCACGTGCCGTGACAAGTGTGTCGTCGGCGTAACACGTGACGCCGACGCCACGCAGCAGCGCGCCCCGCAACACCCAATCGTAACCGATGTTCCACAGGAGGGGCCCGAGAACAGAGCCCTGTGGAACACCGCGCGTCATAGGCCGGACGGCCCACTCTTCCCGCGTCGGATACCTGACCTCTCGGTCCGAGAGGTAGGCCTCGACGACGCGGCACAGGTACGGCGGAAAGCCGTGGTACTGGAGCGCCTCCACGATACACGCCCAGGGGAGCGTATTGAAGGCGTTGGCGATGTCTAGGGACACCGCCAACACGACCTCACCCCGGGCAACTGCGCTCTCAGCTAGCGCCTTGACTCGCCTCACCGCATCAATGGTTGACCGGGCCCGGCGGAAGCCGAACTGGGCCTCGGAAAGGCCGGGGCCAACGGTGTCAAGGTGGCGCGTGAGGCGGTCCGCCACAACGCGCTCCAGCAACTTGCCCGCCTCGTCCAGCAAGACGAGCGGGCGATAGGCCGACGGCTCATCAACCTAACCTAACCTAACCTAACCTTTTTTTTTTTTTTTTTTTTTTTTTTTTTTTTTTTTCGTTGGAAATCCTCATGGATACCCATGCACCGCAAGGACGGTGCACAGGTTATGTCGGACTCGTACCGACTAAAACCAACGGTGTTCCTTCTCGCGCCTTTACGGCGGAGCCACGGGAACTCAAGAATGCATCCGCGACTCCACCAGCAGCGTTACCTTTGCTCTATTGGCAGCACAGCTCGGTTGTAAACCAAACAAGCGGTGCTGCCCTTCCACCCCTTTGAGATGCCGTGCCGGGAACACATGGCTCGGCATCTCCCCCCTCTGACCCCATCCCTCTCGTGGGTGAGCGGAAGGCTTCCAAGCGCCCTCCGCCCGGGGCCTCGGCTAAGGCGGCAGCTGGCGCGTGTGCGCCATCCGCCGGGACCTAGGCCGCGGTCTTCTTGTCCGGGGCGCAGCGGGATCCCTCTCCCGCTCGCGCTCCGCCTCCTCCTTCCGCCGCATGACAGCCTCAGCGAAAGCTGCGGCGGCCCTCCATACTCTCTCGCTGCGAACCATGCCCCTGACAAGGGCCGGCAGCGAGAGATCCGCCCCTGCGACGGCGACCAGGGTCGCGCGCTCCTCTGCCCAGGCCGGGCAAAGCTCCAAGGTGTGGCGCGCCGTGTCATCGGCGCAGCCACAGTGGTGGCACTCCGCCGTCTGCTCTCGCCCCGCCACCCGGTGGAGATACCTCCCGAAGCAACCGTGCCCCGAGAGGACCTGCGTCAGGCGGTAGGACAGGTGGCCATGTGAACGTAGGCCACACCACTGCTCCAGGACAGGCCGGATAGCGTCGACGGTTGCCTGCCCGGCCGACGGCCGCACCAATGACTCGCGCCACTGCGCAAGCAGGCGCAAGCGCACCCGCTCGCGCCACCGCGTCCACTCCACCGCCTCCTCTTCACCCCGGGGCGACGCTCGGGCCTCAACGACGCGACTGTACGTCGCGGCGAGCAGCCGAGCGTCCAGCTCCCAGGGCATGCTGCCGGCAAGCACGCATGCCGCCTCGAAAGAGATCGTGCGATAGCCGCGCACGACCCGTACTGCCATCACCCGCTGCGGCCGCCGGAGGAGCGCCCGGTTGCGGGCGCAGAGCGCGTCCACCCACACGGGCGCCCCGTACAGCGCCATGGAGCGCACGACCCCGGCGTATAAGCGCCGACAGGTAGTGCCAGGCCCGTCGTCGTTGCGCAGCAGGCGGCTAAGTGCGCCTGCCGCGCTCATCAGTCGCGGCACCAGCCGCTCAAAGTGCGGCCGAAACGTGAGGCGGGGGTCAAGAACGATGCCAAAACCTAACCTAACCTTTTTTTTTTTTTTTTTTTTTTTTTTTTTTTTTTTTTTTTTTTTTTTTTTTTTTTTTTTTTTTTTTTTTTCGTTGGAAATCCTCATGGATACCCATGCACCGCAAGGACGGTGCACAGGTTATGTCGGACTCGTACCGACTAAAACCAACGGTGTTCCTTCTCGCGCCTTTACGGCGGAGCCACGGGAACTCAAGAATGCATCCGCGACTCCACCAGCAGCGTTACCTTTGCTCTATTGGCAGCACAGCTCGGTTGTAAACCAAACAAGCGGTGCTGCCCTTCCACCCCTTTGAGATGCCGTGCCGGGAACACATGGCTCGGCATCTCCCCCCTCTGACCCCATCCCTCTCGTGGGTGAGCGGAAGGCTTCCAAGCGCCCTCCGCCCGGGGCCTCGGCTAAGGCGGCAGCTGGCGCGTGTGCGCCATCCGCCGGGACCTAGGCCGCGGTCTTCTTGTCCGGGGCGCAGCGGGATCCCTCTCCCGCTCGCGCTCCGCCTCCTCCTTCCGCCGCATGACAGCCTCAGCGAAAGCTGCGGCGGCCCTCCATACTCTCTCGCTGCGAACCATGCCCCTGACAAGGGCCGGCAGCGAGAGATCCGCCCCTGCGACGGCGACCAGGGTCGCACGCTCCTCTGCCCAGGCCGGGCAAACCTCCACCGTGTGCTGCGCCGTGTCCTCGGCACAGCCACAGTGATGGCACTCGGCTGTCTGCTCCCGGCCGGCCACCCGGTGCAGGTACCTCCCGAAGCACCCATGCCCCGAGAGGATCTGCGTGAGGTGGTATGACAGGTGGCCATGTGTGCGCAGGCCAACCCATCGCACCAACACTGGCCGGACGGCGTCGACGGTTGCCCGTCCAGCCGTCGGCCGCTCCAGCATCTCGCGCCACTGCGCAAGTAGGCGCAAGCGCACCCGCTCGCGCCACCGCGTCCACTCCATCGCCTCCTCTTCACCCCGGGGCGACGCTCGGGCCTCAACGACGCGATTGTACGTCGCGGCGAGCAGCCGAGCGTCCAGCTCCCAGGGCATGCTGCCGGCAAGCACGCATGCCGCCTCAAAAGAGATCGTGCGATAGCCGCGCACGACCCGTACTGCCATCACGCGCTGCGGCCGCCGGAGGAGCGCCCGGTTGCGGGCGCAGAGCGCGTCCACCCACACGGGCGCCCCGTACAGCGCCATAGAGCGCACGACCCCGGCGTATAAGCGCCGGCAGGTCGTGCCAGGCCCGTCGTCGTTGCGCAGCAGGCGGCTAAGTGCGCCTGCCGCGCTCATCAGTCGCGGCACCAGCCGCTCAAAGTGTGGCCGAAAAGTGAGGCGGGGGTCAAGAACGATGCCGAGATAGCGCATCGCCGATCCGACCTCTACCGCCTCACCTCCGACGACGACCACCGCACCGGCCGGCGGACCACGCCGCGGGCCGTGGAAGCATATAGCCTCCGTCTTCCGCAGCGCGACCTCCAGCCCAAGTCGGCGAATGCGCCGCACGACGTGTGCCGCCCCAGCGGCAGCCAGGGCGGCCGCCTCCTCGAAGTTACGGCCACGTGCCGTGACAAGTGTGTCGTCGGCGTAACACGTGACGCCGACGCCACGCAGCAGCGCGCCCCGCAACACCCAATCGTAACCGATGTTCCACAGGAGGGGCCCGAGAACAGAGCCCTGTGGAACACCGCGCGTCATAGGCCGGACGGCCCACTCTTCCCGCGTCGGATACCTGACCTCTCGGTCCGAGAGGTAGGCCTCGACGACGCGGCACAGGTACGGCGGAAAGCCGTGGTACTGGAGCGCCTCCACGATACACGCCCAGGGGAGCGTATTGAAGGCGTTGGCGATGTCTAGGGACACCGCCAACACGACCTCACCCCGGGCAACTGCGCTCTCAGCTAGCGCCTTGACTCGCCTCACCGCATCAATGGTTGACCGGGCCCGGCGGAAGCCGAACTGGGCCTCGGAAAGGCCGGGGCCAACGGTGTCAAGGTGGCGCGTGAGGCGGTCCGCCACAACGCGCTCCAGCAACTTGCCCGCCTCGTCCAGCAAGACGAGCGGGCGATAGGCCGACGGCTCATCAGCGGGCCGCCCTTCCTTCCGCAGAAGGACCAGCCGGCCAGCCTTCCACCGCCGCGGGAAAACACCTCGACTGAGGCAGGCACTCAGCAACCGTCGGAACCACTCGCCCAAGACCTCAAGGGTGAGGCCGAGCGCACGGCCATGGACCCCGTCAAGGCCAGGCGCCTTGTTGCGGCCACGCATGCGCGCTACCACCCGCTCGAGCTCGGACTCTGTGACCTCGATCACATCGACCGCGGCAGCGGCGGCGGCAGCGGCGGCGGCGGGCGGGCGCATCGGCGGTGGCCGCACTTCGTCCGCCGCAGGAAAAAGGGCGGTCACTACACGCTCTACTAGCGCCGGCTGCATCGTCCGCGTGAGGGGCGGCGCGTATGGTCGGAGCTTATTCCGGACCATACGATAAGGGCGCCCCCACGGGTCCCGATCGAGCGACGCCAGTAGCTCGTCCCTAGCGGCAGACTTGGCCCGGCAAATGGCCGTTGACAGGTCCGCGACACGCTCCCTGTATGCGGCGTATAGCGTGTCCTCCTCTCCCGGGTCACGGGCACGGCGCCGCCGGCGGCAGCGGGCAAAGGCGCGACGCGCCGCGACACAGTCAGCGCGCAACCGTGCCACATCCTCCGTCCACCAGTGCACGCGGCGCAAAGGCGCACGCGTACCGAGCCGCGGCATCGCGGCATCGCAAATGCGGGCCACCGCTTCGCCCAGGCGATCGGCCTCGGCGGCCGGGTCGTGTCCGATGGGACCCGGGAGCCAGGACTCGACCAAAGCCGCCTCCTCGAGCCGGTCGCGATCCAATCGCTTTAACGACCATCGCGGGGGATCCCCGTGCAACCGTGACCATGCGTCGGCTGGGGCATCGGGGAGGGCGGAGACGTCAAACCGTACGTAACGATGGTCCGACAACGTCTCGACGCCCTCCATTACCCTCCAGCCAGACACGCGGCGGGCGAGGGCGGCGGTCGCGAAAGTAACGTCCACGACAGAGCCACCCTCTCGCCTCACACACGTGTGTACTGCCCCGGTGTTGCACACAGACAGACCTCCCGCGACGGCCCACTCCAACAATGACTCGCCCCTCGCACTTGCGACCGGCGAACCCCATGCCGGAGACTTTGCGTTAAAGTCACCAGCCACAAGGACATGTCCAGCGCCGCTTAACTCGATGGCCGCCCCGAGGTCCTCCAGGTAGGAGTCAAACTCGTGGAGCGGCCGGTTGGGCGAGAAATAACACGCCACCACAAGGCCACCAAACGACATGTCCTCCACAGCCACCCAGCCATGGCCAGCTGATGTCCGAGCCGGGCCCTTCGTGTATACAGCCACTGTGCCGTCTAGGTCACCAGCCCACTGGGTGGTCGGCGGCACCCAGTACGGTTCCGCTACTATGGCGACGTCCACTCCGTATTCAGCTACGCTCTGAACCAGTAGGTCCTGAGCTCTGGCACAGCAGTTGAGGTTTGCCTGGAGAAGCCTGGCCATCACTCAGCCTACATACTGTCCTCCTCGGCCCCGGACGGGGTCGGCTGGGCTGGCCGCGGCCCGGCCCCAGCAGTGTTGGGGCCGCCGCTAGCTGGCGTCTTTTTGAGAGGGGCGGGGCAAAGGCTCGATCCGCCCCTGTGCTCCGCGGGTCTGCCGGCCGCCGCGCACACGGTGCAGCGCGGCTTGGCAAAACACGTATTCGATTTATGGCCCGTCTCACCACAGCGGTAGCATTCGCTGCTGCGGTTCGTCTCTGAAGAACAGAGCACGGCGGTGTGGCCCGGCTCCAGGCACCGGTAGCAGCGCAGTGGGCGCGCAGCGAGCGGCTCAATACGCACAGGCGACCAACCCACAAGCAAGCGCCCGAGCGACGACAACTTCCTGGCAGCAAAGAGTGGGCAGCGTATCCACGCTGTACCGCTGCGTGTCGGTCCGACCGTAACCGACTCCTGCGTACACTCGCCAGCTGTGGCCACGGCGGCGATCACCTCGTCGCTGGTTACCGACTCTTCTACGCCGTAGAGGCGTAACTCCGCCGTCTTAACGGGGCGGGTGACAGACACCCGCTCAGAGCCAAGGGCCTCCCTTAGCTTGGCTGCGAGCGAGTCTGCCTTGTCGCCGCTTGTACCACCCGGCACCTCTATGATACGCGCACCCGTTGCGCCGACGCGGAACCGTAGCTCCGGTATTCCCAGTGTTGCCAGGTCAACACTGCGCCTCGCTGCCCGTATTACATCGGCATAGGTATCTCCGCTCGCAACGGCTGCGGGCTGCAATGTTAAAGCCACGGCCGTGGAGCGTGGCATCCGTGGCACACGGACGGCCGAGCGTGCGGCCGGCGCTCGTCCGCGCCGACCCGCGGATCGTGAACGCGATTGCCGTCGCGTGAGATTAGTTTCGGCCCTCCTGGGCGCGACAGTTTGCCAGCCGTCGTCTTGAGTGACGTGTGCCTGCTCCGCATCCGGCGCACGAATCGCCGCAAGTGTTCGTCTTCTCCTGCGTCCACGCCTTGTCGGCCCAGCACTAGGGGCCGGGGCTAACAGTGGCCTCTGTGGGGCAATAGGCTCAGTGCGCAAGGCAGCACGCGGCGCGGCGCGCGGCGGCAGTGGCGCGCTTGTAATCGCTGACACGTATGCAGGAGCGGCAGCGCGCGGTGGCGCAGCACGCACGATACTGGGTGGGGCGGCGGCAGGGACCGCGACGCGCGCGCGGCTGGCACTGCGGGCGCGCGTTCGGCTGGCAGTGCGGGCGGTCGACACGTCGCGCGCGGGGGCCAATGTACTTGCTACAGTGCGTCGGCCGCGCACCAGGGCAGCATTGGTGCGGCCGGCCGAGCTCGCCGTGGCATCGGCGTACGTGACAGAGCGGGCCACGCTGGCAGCTGTCGGTCTATCGACGGCTAGTGCAGGCCGGGCGCGGGGCGCTGTGGAAAGGCGCTCTTCTAAGGCACCGAGGCGCTCGCCCATCGCGGCCAACACAGAGCGGCGTACCTCCTCAGTAATTGTGCGGCTAAGATCCTGCACATCCAAAGCGGGAGATGAGGTGGGTGGGACAGGTCGCGTGGCCTCCATCCTCAGTGCCTTTATCTCCGCAATGAGCTCGCCGGTTTGCTCGCGTAGGCGAGCGTTGTCCTCCTGGACTTTGCGGAGCTCCGCCTTCATGCGACGGGTCTCCTCAGAGGCCGTCATTTCGCCGAGTCTTGCCACGGCCTCGGCGATTCCCGCGGTGGCTTTTTTCATGCCACCGACTAGCTCCCCTTTTAAGTTCTTAGACTTTCGTCCCACCTCATTGATGTATGTGACACATCGTGTCACCTCCTCCATAAGTTGCGCTGCCGAGAGATCCTCAGTTGACTCGCCGTGGGTCGTATGCGCCAATGATCGCGGCGTCTTGCGCCGGAGCTCCTCCGTGGAGGCTGCAAGCTCCTCCTCTGCTCGCAGCCTCAGCTCCTCCCGCTTCGCCGCATTCAGGTCCTCCTTGGCCTTTGCTAGGCCGACGTATTCGCCGGTCGTCGGTGGCCTGCCCCGCTCGCGCGTATTTGTGGGTGGGCATTTTCTAACGGAACCCACTTTCCGTTCCTCCTCAGAGCTGTCGCTCAACGCCTCTAGGGGGCGCTTTTCCGCCACCTTGCGGAACGCACTCCCTGAAGGTACCTCCATGGAAGTAGTTTTAGTCTTACTACTCATGTTTTAAAAACAAAAAACCCGAAAATACTCGTATTGTACAAATATACATACAATTTACACACAAAATATAAATTGTTCAAACACACACACTAACAAAGTATGTTGGGAGTCGCCCAAGGGTCCATCCACAACACAATAAAAACACAAAACACTAAAGTTTGTCGAAGCTGGCCGAAGCTGTCCGTCAGCTCGACCCGAGCTGGCCCCGCTTCACACAGCCTCACACAGCTTCGCGATTTACCGTCCCGCTGGTTTTTAAACCACGTTGGGAGTCGCCGCAAGGTCCATCCACAACGTAATCAAAAAGAAAAACACAGAAAAGTACTCACACGAAGCCGCTATAAGCCTCAGACAGGCTGGCGCCAAGATGATGCAACTCGGCCTGGCCCCTCAGTGGGTGGCACTGCGGTGCTGAGATTTGCCTTACGGTCCCTCCACAGCACGGCGAACACACACTACACTATAAAAATGTCCTCACACTAAATTTGGCGAAGCTGTCTCACAGCTCGGTCCCGCTTCGCACAGCTTTGCGCAGCTTCGACACAGGCACCAAATTTGACACTTTGAAAGGTGATGCGATGCTGAGAATCGCCTAACGGTCCCTCCCAAACAACACACGCACAACAAAGTCAACACTGGACGAGAATCCGGCGCTCAATCTGGCAAAAACGGCCACACAGCTCAGGGTGAGCGGGGCTAGCTTCGTCAGAGAGCGACACGGATTCTCTAAAGTCACTGTCTTCACTTCACGGGGCTTGGAATAGCCCGTAGGTCCATCCCAAACGTACGCACACACGGTTTTACAGGTTCAGTACATTAATAACACAGGAGCGAACGAAAAACGATCCGTTCGCTAGCGCGTTCCTCACAAGACTAACCTAACCTAACCTAACCTAACCTAACCTAACCTAACCTAACCTAACCTAACCTAACCTAACCTAACCTAACCTAACCTAACCTAACCTAACCTTTTTTTTTTTTTTTTTTTTTTTTTTTTCGTTGGAAATCCTCATGGATACCCATGCACCGCAAGGACGGTGCACAGGTTATGTCGGACTCGTACCGACTAAAACCAACGGTGTTCCTTCTCGCGCCTTTACGGCGGAGCCACGGGAACTCAAGAATGCATCCGCGACTCCACCAGCAGCGTTACCTTTGCTCTATTGGCAGCACAGCTCGGTTGTAAACCAAACAAGCGGTGCTGCCCTTCCACCCCTTTGAGATGCCGTGCCGGGAACACATGGCTCGGCATCTCCCCCCTCTGACCCCATCCCTCTCGTGGGTGAGCGGAAGGCTTCCAAGCGCCCTCCGCCCGGGGCCTCGGCTAAGGCGGCAGCTGGCGCGTGTGCGCCATCCGCCGGGACCTAGGCCGCGGTCTTCTTGTCCGGGGCGCAGCGGGATCCCTCTCCCGCTCGCGCTCCGCCTCCTCCTTCCGCCGCATGACAGCCTCAGCGAAAGCTGCGGCGGCCCTCCATACTCTCTCGCTGCGAACCATGCCCCTGACAAGGGCCGGCAGCGAGAGATCCGCCCCTGCGACGGCGACCAGGGTCGCACGCTCCTCTGCCCAGGCCGGGCAAACCTCCACCGTGTGCTGCGCCGTGTCCTCGGCACAGCCACAGTGATGGCACTCGGCTGTCTGCTCCCGGCCGGCCACCCGGTGCAGGTACCTCCCGAAGCACCCATGCCCCGAGAGGATCTGCGTGAGGTGGTATGACAGGTGGCCATGTGTGCGCAGGCCAACCCATCGCACCAACACTGGCCGGACGGCGTCGACGGTTGCCCGTCCAGCCGTCGGCCGCTCCAGCATCTCGCGCCACTGCGCAAGTAGGCGCAAGCGCACCCGCTCGCGCCACCGCGTCCACTCCATCGCCTCCTCTTCACCCCGGGGCGACGCTCGGGCCTCAACGACGCGATTGTACGTCGCGGCGAGCAGCCGAGCGTCCAGCTCCCAGGGCATGCTGCCGGCAAGCACGCATGCCGCCTCAAAAGAGATCGTGCGATAGCCGCGCACGACCCGTACTGCCATCACGCGCTGCGGCCGCCGGAGGAGCGCCCGGTTGCGGGCGCAGAGCGCGTCCACCCACACGGGCGCCCCGTACAGCGCCATAGAGCGCACGACCCCGGCGTATAAGCGCCGGCAGGTCGTGCCAGGCCCGTCGTCGTTGCGCAGCAGGCGGCTAAGTGCGCCTGCCGCGCTCATCAGTCGCGGCACCAGCCGCTCAAAGTGTGGCCGAAAAGTGAGGCGGGGGTCAAGAACGATGCCGAGATAGCGCATCGCCGATCCGACCTCTACCGCCTAAGGGCGCCCCCACGGGTCCCGATCGAGCGACGCCAGTAGCTCGTCCCTAGCGGCAGACTTGGCCCGGCAAATGGCCGTTGACAGGTCCGCGACACGCTCCCTGTATGCGGCGTATAGCATGTCCTCCTCTCCCGGGTCACGGGCACGGCGCCGCCGGCGGCAGCGGGCAAAGGCGCGACGCGCCGCGACACAGTCAGCGCGCAACCGTGCCACATCCTCCGTCCACCAGTGCACGCGGCGCAAAGGCGCACGCGTACCGAGCCGCGGCATCGCGGCATCGCAAATGCGGGCCACCGCTTCGCCCAGGCGATCGGCCTCGGCGGCCGGGTCGCGTCCGATGGGACCCGGGAGCCAGGACTCGACCAAAGCCGCCTCCTCGAGCCGGTCGCGATCCAATCGCTTTAACGACCATCGCGGGGGATCCCCGTGCAACCGTGACCATGCATCGGCTGGGGCATCGGGGAGGGCGGAGACGTCAAACCGTACGTAACGATGGTCCGACAACGTCTCGACGCCCTCCATTACCCTCCAGCCAGACACGCGGCGGGCGAGGGCGGCGGTCGCGAAAGTAACGTCTACGACAGAGCCACCCTCTCGCCTCACACACGTGTGTACTGCCCCGGTGTTGCACACAGACAGACCTCCCGCGACGGCCCACTCCAACAATGACTCGCCCCTCGCACTTGCGACCGGCGAACCCCATGCCGGAGACTTTGCGTTAAAGTCACCAGCCACAAGGACATGTCCAGCGCCGCTTAACTCGATGGCCGCCCCGAGGTCCTCCAGGTAGGAGTCAAACTCGTGGAGCGGCCGGTTGGGCGAGAAATAACACGCCACCACAAGGCCACCAAACGACATGTCCTCCACAGCCACCCAGCCATGGCCAGCTGATGTCCGAGCCGGGCCCTTCATGAATATAGCCACTGTGCCGTCTAGGTCACCAGCCCACTGGGCGGTCGGCGGCACCCAGTACGGTTCCGCTACTATGGCGACGTCCACTCCGTATTCAGCTACGCTCTGAACCAGTAGGTCCTGAGCTCTGGCACAGCAGTTAAGGTTTGCCTGGAGAAGCCTGGCCATCACTCAGCCTGCATACTGTCCTCCTCGGCCCCGGACGGGGTCGGCTGGGCTGGCCGCGGCCCGGCCCCAGCAGTGTTGGGGCCGCCGCTAGCTGGCGTCTTTTTGAGAGGGGCGGGGCAAAGGCTTGATCCGCCCCTGTGCTCCGCGGGTCTGCCGGCCGCCGCGCACACGGTGCAGCGCGGCTTGGCAAAACACGTGTTCGATTTATGGCCCGTCTCACCACAGCGGTAGCATTCGCTGCTGCGGTTCGTCTCTGAAGAACAGAGCACGGCGGTGTGGCCCGGCTCCAGGCACCGGTAGCAGCGCAGTGGGCGCGCAGCGAGCGGCTCAATACGCACAGGCGACCAACCCACAAGCAAGCGCCCGAGCGACGACAACTTCCTGGCAGCGAAGAGTGGGCAGCGTATCCACACTGTACCGCTGCGTGTCGGTCCGACCGTAACTGACTCCTGCGTACACTCGCCAGCTGTGGCCACGGCGGCGATAACCTCGTCGCTGGTTACCGATTCTTCTACGCCGTAGAGGCGTAACTCCGCCGTCTTAACGGGGCGGGTGACAGACACCCGCTCAGAGCCAAGGGCCTCCCTTAGCTTGGCTGCGAGCGAGTCTGCCTTGTCGCCGCTTGTACCACCGGGCACCTCTATAATTCGCGCACCCGTTGCGCCGACGCGGAACCGTAGCTCTGGTATTCCGAGTGTTGCCAGGTCAACACTGCGCCTCGCTGCTCGTATGACATCGGCATATGTATCTCCGCTCGCTGCGGCTGCGGGCTGCAACGTTAAAGCCACGGCCGTGGAGCGTGGCATCCTTGGCACACGGACGGCCGAGCGTGCGGCTGGCGCTCGTCCGCGCCGGCCCGCAGATCGTGACCGTGATTGCCGTCGCGTAAGATTATTGTCGGCCCTCCTGGGCGCGACAGTTTGCCAGCCGTCGTCTTGAGTGACGTGTGCCTGCTCCGCATCCGGCGCACGAATCGCCGCAAGTGTTCGTCTTCTCCTGCGTCCACGCCTTGTCGGCCCAGCACTAGGGGCCGGGGCTAACAGTGGCCTCTGTGGGGCGATAGGCTCAGTGCGCAAGGCAGCACGCGGCGCGGCGCGCGGCGGCAGTGGCGCAGCGCGCTGTGGCACCGGTGGCGCGCTTGTAATCGCTGACACAGATGCAGGAGCGGCAGCGCGCGGTGGCGCAGCACGCACGATGCTGGATGGGGCGGCGGCAGGGACCGCGGCGCGCGTTCGGCTGGGAGTGCGGGCGCTCGACACGTCGCGCACTCGCGCGCTCGTAGCGCCGCTCTGGCCACGGCCACGGCCGCGCAGAGGCGCCGATACTGGTACGGCGCGGGCGGTGGAGGCGGCCGTGGCGGAGGCATATGTCACGCGGCGGGCAACACTAGCCGCCGTCGGCCTGTCCGCAACAACAGACCGGGTGCGGGGCGCGGGTAAACAGCGCGCCTCCAAAGCGCCGAAACGCTCACTCACTGCGGCAAGGACGGAGCGGCTAACCTCCTCCGTTATTGCGCGGCTGAGTGCCTGCACATCCACTGCAGCCGGTGAGGTGGCAGGAGGATTGGGAGGGGGGCGCGAGGCCTCCTGCCTCAGCGCCCTTAGCTCTGCCACCAGCTCTGCCGTTTGCTCACGTAGGCGAACGTTATCTTCCTTCAGCTTTCTTACTTCTGTCTTCATTAGACGAGCCTCTTCGGAGGCCGTCAGTTCGCCAAGTCTGACCACAGCCTCTGTAATCCCCGCTGTGGCCTTTTTTAGGCCACCGACGAGTTCACCTTTAAGGTTTTTTGATTTTCGTCCTACTTCGTTGATATATGTGACGCAGCGCGTCACCTCCTTCATGAGCTGAGCCGCCGAAAGCTCACCGGTCGATTCGCTGTCGTCGGTGGTACGTCCCGACGACAGACGCGGCGTCGTGCGCCGGAGCTCCTCCGTGGAGGCTGCAAGCTCCTCCTCTGCTCGCAGCCTCAGCTCCTCCCGCTTCGCCGCATTCAGGTCCTCCTTGGCCTTTGCTAGGCCGACGTATTCGCCGGTCGTCGGTGGCCTGCCCCGCTCGCGCGTATTTGTGGGTGGGCATTTCCTGACGGAACCCACTTTCCGCTCCTCCTCCGAGCTGTCGCTCAACGCCTCTAGGGGGCGCTTTTCCGCCACCTTGCGGAACGCACTTCCTGACGGTACCTCCATGGTTGTAGTTTTATTCTTACTGCTCATGTTTTAAAACAAAAACCGTAAATACTCGTATTTTACAAATATAAATACAATTAACACACAAAATATAAGTTATTTAGTCAACACACACTAATAAAGTATGTTGGGAGTCGCCCAAGGGTCCATCCACAACACAATAAAACATAAAAACACTAAAGTTTGTCGAAGCTGGCCGAAGCTGCCCGTCAGGTCGACCCGAGCTGGCCCCGCTTCGCACAGCCCCACACAGCTTCGCGATTTACCGTCCCGCTGGTTTTTAAACCACGTTGGGAGTCGCCGCAAGGTCCATCCACAACGTAATCAAAAAGAAAAACACTGAAAAGTACTCACACGAAGCCGCTATGTGCCTCAGACAGGCTGGCGCCACAATGATGCAACTCCGCCTGGCCCCTCAGTGGGTGGCACTGCGGTGCTGAGATTTGCCTTACGGTCCCTCCACAGCACGGCGAACACACACTACACACTAAAAATATCGTCACACAAGAATTGGCGAAGCTGTCTCACAGCTCGGTCCCGCTTCGCACAGCTTTGCGCAGCTTCGTCACAGACGCGAAATTTAGCACTTTCAAAGGCAATGCGATGTTGAGAATCGCCTAACGGTCCCTCCCAAACAACACACGCACAAAAAAGTCAACACTGGACGAGAATCCGGCGCTCAATCTGGCAAAAACGGCCACACAGCTCAGGGTGAGCGGTGCTAGCTTCGCCAGAGAGCGACACGGATCCTCTAAAGTCACTGTCTTCACTTCACGGGGCTTGGAATAGCCCGTAGGTCCATCCCAAACGTACGCACACACGGTTTTACAGGTTCAGTACGTTAGAAACACGGGAGCGAACGAAAAACGATCCGTTCGCTAGCGCGTTCCCCACAAGACTAACCTAACCTAACCTAACCTAACCTAACCTAACCTAACCTAACCTAACCTAACCTAACCTAACCTAACCTAACCTAACCTAACCTAACCTAACCTAACCTAACCTAACCTAACCTAACCACCAACCCCGCGATCTCCCGAGCCGAGCGGATCGTTTTTCGCGAGCTCCGCAATCAAAAACCATAATAAAATAGTAAAAGTGCAACTATAGTAAAGAACTATACATCAAAAGATGCGCTATTGTAAGCCCAACACAGTGATATAAAAAGTGATTTAAAATATTCAGATTCTATAAAGAATTTAGGTCAAAAACTGTATAAAAAAATAGTTCATCAGTTTTGCACGCGTGCGGTGTAAGATTAGTCGCTGCAACACATAGCTTTTAATACGCCGTTAGAAGCCCAGTGAACGTACCTTTCCTGCAGTATATTGTTTGTAGTGATTCATAAGTGTTTTCATATAGTTATAGAGGTCCAAAGTGGCGAAGTTAGAATCTAAAATCTAAAAGTACTAATAACTGTTTAAATTCCGTCGAAACAAATGTGTAAAATGTATCAAAATGTCAGTTATGTGTGTGCCCTCCGATACTAAAAGTCCTGGAAGCGTGCAATTCAGGGTACAGCCGCAGAACGGGAAAAACCGCTGATTGGTCGAGATAGTTATCTTCCAATCGCGGCTCTCCTGAAGCCTGCTCAACTTCTCTGAATCTTGGGTTCGACGCGCCAGCCAGCCCTGCATCGGAGGAAACAAACTGCGCACAGATAAGTGTCATAGTTAACTTTTAAAGTAAGAAAAACTGTCCTGAAAAAGCCGCTAAAAAACATTTTCTTATAATCTGTTTTCATTGTTAACTCTAACGCTGCGCACAGCCTTTAGTTCAATGCGCCAGCATATAACAAACATTTTAAGACATAAAAAGCCAAGATAAGTAAAGTAATTAAGCTTTTATAGACGATATACTGTTTGTAATAATTTACCATTAAGTGAAAATTTTAATTGTTCTTTATAACTTGTGTCTTTATAACTTAGCCATTTTAACCAGTACTAACACTTATCAACTGCATACTAATTATAACTGCAATTTTCTGCATAAGAGTAGGGTGACCAAAAATTCTTATTTCTCGAGACTGTCCCATTATTATGCAATCTTCACAAATGTCTTCCGACTTAGAGTTCAACTCTCCGATGGGCTCCCTGGAGAACCTATCCATCAATCCCACCCCCAATCCCGCTACCATCACAAGCACCATCCAAAACCCTGCAACCTCCTCAAATATCATACAAGGCACTCCGTCAGCCCTGTCCCCACCCCAATTCATAAACAAAATACTTGGCAATATCCAGAATATCATCACCGCGGTCAAAGAAGGAAAAAGTGTCACTAAAAAAAATAAAGAAACAATTCTGAGCAACGCGACCGAGATCGAAAAACTAATTAAAATTAACCTTAGCGAAATTATTAACGACCCAGATCATATATCTACAGCCTACATTGACCCAAAAACTACTGAAGCAATTAAAGAAACTATAAAAGAGGAATTTAAAAAACTAACTTCACTTAACCCTGCCATCAACAACAAACCCAATCCAAACCACTCATCCATTCCACCACCCATCCAACCTATACTCAAACCTAAACCCACATACTCATCAGTCGCATCAACACCAATCATACCAAATCCCAACAAATACAAACCTTCATTAATCATCTCCAGTACCAACCCGGCAATAAAAGACGCAGACCAGCTCCTCACCAGCTGGAGAAACAAAGTGTCTTTTAAAAAGTGTGATTTTGCTCCTTCTAAAGTGCAAATCCTAAGTAACGAAAAAATCCGCGTAGAGTTCGAAAACTCAACTCAAATTAAACAAACAATAAATATAATACCCAAGAACACAGACTTCGTAACTGAACCGGCAAAATCATTGCAGCCTATGATAATAATTAAGGGTATCCACACGGACACCCCCGAAACCGAGCTATTAACTTTAATATTAAATCAAAATAATCAAATCAAAGAAGCTGCACTAAGCGAAGAAGACATACAAATTAGCTTCACTAGGAAAAACAAGAAAAAGGAGTTTTTATACAACGTTGTATTAAAACTTACACCGAAGGGCTGGAAAGCATTTGCGGGACTGGAAAGAATTAATATTGACCACCAAAAGGTGCACATCGAAGAATTCTTTCCGATCAGGCAGTGCTACGACTGCCTGCAATACGGTCATACCAAAAAATTCTGTAGAAATTCCACTAAACCCTGCTCCCACTGCGCGGCATCAACGCACCAATTCAAAGACTGCCCCACCAAAAATGACAGAAAATTAACAGAGTGTTATAACTGCTCTAACAGAAGCAACAGATACCAAATTAACATAAACACTAACCACTCACCTACTTCAAATCGCTGCCCCAGATACCTGGCGGCATTGGAAAATATAAAAAAAAGAATTCAATATGAATAATAGAAAAAACTCAATCACAGTGGCACAAGCCAACTTAGGCAGAGGTTCCGCGGCACAACATTAACTAATCTAAAACACACTCACACAATCACCCTTATCACACATCATAATAAAACTTAATATAAATATCTTAAAATTATGCCAAAATCCTATTTGTCCCTGTTTCTTAAAATTTATGGTCAACCTACATTTTTACGAGATTGCCATGGCAACCGTGGCAACTTTGAACTCGAATTACGAACACACGTAGGATGGTTTTCAAAATCTTTAAGTATGTATGTATGTACACACACGGCCATGGATGTGTAGGTATTAGTTTTTATTAACGTAAAATATAAAATAAATAAAAAACAATCCATAAATAAATAAATAAATTGTACTCAACCCGACTCAAAATACATCATCAGGTGCATTACCTACTATCTTAAGACCACTAAACCCCCCAACAGGTGTTTGCCCCCCCCCCCCCCCCCCATTTCACTATAAATATGACTTTGCCAGAATGCTAATAGCTCGAAAACCAAGAACAATTTTGCCGTGGGAAAAAGACTGATATGAGGTCAAAAATTTATCAAGGTCTACCACCCCCCTCCGAAATAAAAAAAGGAAAAAAAGTAAAACCGTTATATCTCGGAAACGGTAAGAGATAGAGCGTTTTCCTTGCGCCCGGCGTTTTGTCATCAGAACCTATATTTCACCTTTCTACCAGAATCCGATTTTTATTCCCCCCCCCCCCATTAAATTTTTTCACGTTTAAAAAAAAAAAGTAACTTTAAAATTATTTAGAGCTTTGGTAACCGTCTTCAAAAATCTAGAAGTACCCGTCCCCCCCTACTGTAAACCCCCCATTTTTACCTAATCTTAAACTTCCACATTAAGACGATTTTTTTTCTCCCTTCTCAATTCGTTAATTAGGCCAAAATATGCTTTAGTAAGTAGACAATTTATCTAAAACGATAGGACTTATAGTTGCGGAGACACTAACTTCCAAAGATCAAAAATGGTGTATACCGGCAAAAACAAAAAAGAGGCCATATCACAGCAATGGAGTGTCGCAAGTCGATTTTCTTAAGCCCATAACTCATTCCCCGTTAATAATTTTACCGTAAGACTCTTTATCTAAAAAACTTGCATACAAATTCACCCTTCCTTGCAAATCCTTATTACCCCTGAATTAAGTCCCGGAACCCGTCTAAGCACCTAAACACCAATTCCAATTGTGGAAAAAAAAGAAATTATAATACCTTAGTGGTAATCTTCCTGGGTCCTTAAACCTTTCCGGAGTCACCGCATATTCCCGGAATTCCGGATTATAAATAAAATGTAAATAGTGCAAATAGTAAAATGTATCTTTATTAATTACCATCTTGACCCTACATGCTTCCCGGAGTTTAAGTTTTTCTTTTCCGAAATTCCGGATTTGGCGGGATTAAGTGACATATTGTTTCTTATAGTGGTATACCTTACAAATATGATACAAATAATAACTTCCGGAATTCCGGATATTTTTCCGGAATCCCGGAATACTTATCGGAAAACCGAAGTTGTCTTTGGGTATCAAAATTTGCTAGTTTTTAAGGCTTACTGTACATATTGCTTAGAATTAAACTTTTCTTTCTACATTTTAATTGTTACAAATAATAGTAAATCCTGTAGATTTTGTTCTGACACAGTTATTCTCTTCCTTGTATACTTTAAACAGCACATTAGGTTAACACAGTCATAAATCGTGAAAATTCACTTTTGTTATGTCCTCTAGAATTTAAGTAAGTGAGTAGATTTAAGTAATTATTCTAGTATTATTGTGAAAAAAAAAAAAAAAAAAAAAAAAAAAAAAACTTTTTTAAAGACATTTCACCTATTTGATTGTTCCACGTCATGTACCAAAAATCAATCATTTCTTTTGACTTCCGTTTAGTATGTACCAATTATTAGTACTTAAACATAATTTGTAAATAGAAATTGATGCTCTTTATAATGTAACCTCTAACTATAATACCTTCGCTATCTTTCATGTCATGAGTATATCTCTTGTTGTACTAATACTATGTGTATCTATATCCCCACGCTAAATATTTGTTTACTTATATACATAATATACTATAGACACTACACGAACTATATCATAACACTTACAACGTGACTCACCATCTCAAACCAACTAAACAAACACAACCCAATCCACCTCAAACCAACTCAACAGACACAAACCAGCTCACTCCCAACTCTCAAGCACTAACAACAATCCAAACCCAAGTACCCAACACAACTATTAACGCAAATCAACAAAATACATGCGCATTAGCACCTAGTATCCCATTAGCGAGGTGCTAATGTTTTCACTCAACTCAAGCAGGAGGGGTTTTAGTCGGTGGGAGTCCGACACTACCTGGGAAGCACATAGCGACCTGGGTGTTCATAATGAATTTCCCCTCCTGCACAAAAAAAAAAAAAAAAAAAAAAAAAAAAAAACCTAACCTAACCTAACCTAACCTAACCTAACCTAACCTAACCTAACCTAACCTAACCTAACCTAACCTAACCTAACCTAACCTAACCTAACCTAACCTAACCTAACCTAACCTAACCTAACCTAACCTAACCTAACCTAACCTAACCTAACCTAACCTAACCTAACCTAACCTAACCTAACCTAACCTAACCTAACCTAACCTAACCTAACCTAACCTAACCTAACCTAACCTAACCTAACCTAACCTAACCTAACCTAACCTAACCTAACCTAACCTAACCTAACCTAACCTAACCTAACCTAACCTAGATGTCTTCGGTGTAGGCAGCCGGTCATACGATATCTAACATACATGAACCAACAAGTTTTTATTTGAAACCTGTATGACGCAAACAGATTGTTGCATTATATGAAAAATAAATCACATAATTAAAAGGTGTCGATTCGTTAACACGTCTTTATTATAATTTTAAAGTATGTCTAATTACCAAAAGGCAAATTATATTGCTTTTTCAGTAGGCAAACTTTTAAAGTATGTGGTCAAAATCGAAATTAGTCAATTAACAGAACTACCAAACGTTGTGGAAAGCAGAACAATTGTAAAAACAAGTTATCATGCAGAAAGTGAAAATGACCCAGTGATGAATTCTGTACTGCATTCCCTTTTCCTTATTTCGACAGAAAGAAAACAAACTGAGAAAATTTAATGAGCAGAGGTATGTATAAACTTTCCTATTTTTGCTTTACTTTCAAAATTTACAGAAAATCTAATTATTTTCCTTGTCTTTCAGATATACCTGAGGCAAAGAATATCAGTAGCAGTAGCAGAGGAAGAGGTTTCCTCCGTGGAGATTTCATTCAAAACTTATTTCTCTTATTTTTGTATTGTAAATAAACGATTTTGTCATGTACAAACATTTAGATATGTAATGTCTCTTTAGGAATAGAAATTAAATAAAAAATGTTTTATTGTTATAACATTTATTGAATTTTCTTAATAAAAATACTTAAACTTAGTTAAGCAAAATACTTATACTTAGTTAATATATTTTAATACTTAATACTTATATTATACATTTGTACACAAATGAAAAAACTAAACTATTATATTTTAAACTAATTCAAGTATTTTATTTTTAACGTCCACATTTTAATCGCACCATTTCTTAATACAAATAACATTTTCCAGAGCACAATATTTTCTATGATTAAAACATTTGTTTTTTTGCCCTTTACAAATTAGGAAAATTAGGGCATCCCTTTTCTGCAATATCTTCAACATTACATTATGTACAAAGTTCATTAATCCATAGGATTTTTTCTCTACCCTTCAAAAGCAAATATTGGTGTTTTAAAATTAGTTTGATAAGTTTTCTAAATTCTTGATAATCTATGTAACCGTCACTCCAATAAATACCGCGATTACTTTCTAACCAAGATACATTTCTTTTTTCTTCCTTAGTCAAAAAAGAAAAGGGATATGGTGGTTTTATTAGAAATACTTGAGTGTATTCTGAGGTAGCCAAGTCAAATTCTTTTACAATAAATTTATTATGAGAATCCTTAAAGCCTTGTAAGTCTACGAAAATAGGTCCGGTAATATTCATGATATTTTTTTCACTATACCGCTTAAGGGTTTGTATTCAAATATGCAATCGTTTAATAACAAACAATACGCAGAAGTTAGATTTGGTATATCTTTATCACTCTCTATTTCGATACGAACATCAACTGGGCCAGTTTTAAGTGTATCGTTCTGTCTTGAGCAATCTATAACGTATAACGGTACTTTATCTCTAAATTCTTTATAACTTAGCAAGGGTTCAGGACGTCGTCCGTAGTAAGACTGTTGGAATCTAGTGTATTGTTCATATAATAAAGCAAATTTATCCTCATCAAATCGAACATTAAGACCCTCATAGGGAAAATACACTGAATTCAAAAATACTTTAACTTCTCTTATATTGCAGTGATCGAAGTGTGACATGTCTTTTTCTGATTTATTTTTTCGGTCTGTCTGAAATGCAATAACAGCATATCTCGGTTTTTCTATTTGTGAAGACGTTTTAATTACCCATGTATGTTTTGTTGTTTTTGGTAATAAGGAATATTCATACAAGTCCCTAAAATACTTTTACAGTTCCTTCTGAAGGTGGTGACCAATTATGTTGTGGACTTGAAATAGATTCAATTGTTTTGAATGAAGCGTCACTTGAAATGTTGGTTTCTTTATTATTTGTATCGCTCATACTTTCTGAATCATCTTCATAGATATCGTCTTCATAATCATCAAAGTTCTTAAGAGTTTTATCAACTTTTTCACACTGTTCATCGGAATCTATTTCATATTCACTTCCACCCTGAAGATCAAAATCAAATTCAGTTTTCATATATTTTGCTTTTTTCCCTGGGATTACGTCTTCATTGTAATTAGGTTTGATATTTTGTGTTGCATTTCTTGATACCATTTTATGTAGTGGATCCGTTAAAGGTTTGAACACAGATTTAAGGACTTTATCATCTTCAGTTTGAATATTACGCAACTGCCTAACTTTTTTCTTAACAACGCTTGCTGATTTAATTATCTCTTTTTTGATATTTACTTGCGAATCCATTTTTCACAATAAGCTTTACCAATGTTAAAGACAACACTAAACACATATCAGAGTTTTTGTCGTTTATAAGAGTTTTAATCAAGAATGACAAAAGTATCAAACTTTTTTCTATAGCAACCTTTGTTTTTTTCACAGTCTTTATTGATTACTATGAAATCATACGAAGTTTTCCAGATTTCCGAACACATATCACGAAATTGATTCCAATTCATATCTGTACTGACATGTTCATCATAAACATGTCGTAAATTAATGTCATCTTGTTTAAACAAAATTATAAGATTTGCATTATCTCTAATTAATTGTTTAGGTACTTTACTATATGTTTGATTCAAATAAAAGCAGTCTATACGCTTATGTCGCCCCATTGAGAAATAATCACGAATGTTATTTTGATTTTCACAAGCAACATCGTCGAAAATAATTACTGAATCAGGTTTTGCACGATGAGGGCTTATAACGTCACTATTATCGTTATATTTCATTAATTGTACTTCTGGAACCTCATTTAACACTTTTTCTAAAAATATATATTTTGGTTGGTAAAGCGTTTTGGAATATAAATATATATTTTTATAGCATAAACCATTTTCATGCAAAAGAAATCCAACTATTAGGTTTGTTTTTCCACAGTTAGATGGTCCGCAAATCAAACATCGAATCGAATTAGGTAATAGTTTGACGTAACGTGATATGCCTAGATCAGATTCAGAACATATTTTTTCTAAATGTAGCTTTAGTGGCTGCTTTACAAATTTCATGATGTCTTGGTGAAAGAAGTTAATTATGCAATGAAATCTCTAATCGATATGACTCCATATTTATATTAATTTGAGAGACATTGATACACAAGACTACCGAAAGATAAAAGAAAGGTAACATTTTAATAATTTATTAATGAATTATTTATTGCCCGACAGTTGTTATAGGGTAAAACATTTTTCTACTAGAACAGAACAGAACGGTTTGTATATATTTGTAAGTTTATGCCTTCTTCTCTCGTAAAACGGAATGATGCCCTCCAAAATACCTTGTGCATAGAGCTAGAAGAAGGTTGGTCGGTATCAAATACGTTAATCTATTTACATTCACCCAAATTGAAAACTTTACGTAATCAATTCCAAAATGATCGGCCCGACCCGGTCCCACGTCTTCTAGATGCCTGACGATCCGGAAAGCGAGGATTTTTTCCAGGCATTTACCATCCTCGTCGAGCAACACTAGTGGCCGATATGCCGACGGTTGGTCAGCTGAGCGGCCCTCCTTCAAGGGAAGGCAGAGTTTTCCTGCCTTCCACCTTTGGGGGAATCGGCCCGTAGCGATGCATTTGTTGTGCAACGCCCGGAAACGCTCCTCTAGCGGTCCCAGCGCCAGGGACAGAACCTTTGCTGGGAGCCCATCTGGCCCGGGTGCTTTACTTTTGAACCGAAGCCGGTACCGCACAGCGCCGAACTCACCATCCGTCACTGGAGGTCGTTCATCCCACCTCGACTGAGGAGCCACTGGAGGCGTCATTCTAGGGGGCTCAAATGGACCAGGGTCTGGGAATAGAGAGCCCAGTACCGTATTTAGAAGTCCCCCTTCCATTGAGGACGTGGAGGGAGCAGCGGATTTAAACTTCCCCCTCACCGCCCTGTTAGGACGCCCCCATGGATCATCTTCCAGGAGCGCTATGAAGCGCTCCCATTATTCCTCCTTGGACCTGCAGATTTCAGTTCGCAGGGCCTTCTGGGCCTCTCTATAAGTTTGCCGAAGGTATTCCTCCTCCTCAGGCGTGGTTGTGGTGCGCCTGCGGCAACGCAAGTACGCGCGCCTGGCCCTTATACTGGTGGTGCGCAGGTCAGAAATTTCCTGTGACCACCAGTACACCTGACTCTTTCGTGGCAGTGCATGTGTCCTTGGCATGGCCGCCCCACAGACGGCTTTTAAGTCGTCCGCAAAGTTCTCAGCCATGCCTTCGGCGTCCTCTGCGAGGTGAGCTGGGACCTCCGACCAGCATCTCACCATCGCTACCTCCTCTGCTACGTCGGGGCGAAGCTTGGCAAGTGCCCACTTTTGAAAGGCACTCGATGTAGGGCCCGCTCTAATTCGCGTTCCGTTGGACGTCGGTGAGACCTCGTATCGGATATATATGTGATCCGATAGGGTCTCCACATCCTCCACCACTCGCCAGTTATTAATGTTACCGGCAAGAGCGGGGGTGGCAAAGGTCACGTCTACTATCGACGTGCCCTGCCACCGGACGCACGTAGGAACGGACCCTCGGTTGACGACTTTTTAGCATCTGCGCAGACGGCGCACTTTGGCGCTGCCTGACAGCCCGCCGCCTTGTGCCCCTCTACCCCACAACGGAAACAAAGCCCACTGCGGTCTTTGGTGGATTTGCACCTCTGCACAGCGTGGCCAACACCCAAGCATCTATAGCACCGCATTGGGCGCTGGTCCACCAGACTGATAGTGGCGGGACACCAACCCACCACAATTTTGCCAGTTTTTGCCAAGCGTTTGGCAATGTCGACCGGGCAGGTCACCCAAGCGGCTCCCGCTCCCTGAGGGCCAACGCGAAGTCCCCCAATTGCCAACTTGCTGACCAGACATGCAGCCGCTTCGGCCAACGCAGCACCCAGTTCATCGGCAGTCACCGAGTCATCTAAGTTTGTGACTCGGATACCTGCCGTTTTTGTCGGGCGCGTGACCTTAGCTGAATCACTCAACGCCACCTTGATCTTTTGGGCCAGCTCATCAGCCTGTTCAGGCGTTGCTTCCTTTGGCAGCTCAATCAGGCGGGCTCCCGTCATTGTAGTCCGGAGGGGGAGCGAGCGGATTTTGCTCGCGTTCTCTCTCCGCGACCTCCTTCTGCGACATCACGTCCTCGCAGAAGGAGGCTACAGCCTCCCATTCCGCCTCGCCACCGAGCATTGCTCGAACCATGCTTGGCAGCGACAGGTTTGCGCCTCCTATCTGCTCTTGCCAGGCTGAGCACTCCACTAGTGTGTACTCAGCTATGTCATCGGGAGCGCTGCAATGGTGACACTGCGGTGTTTCCTCCCGATTGGCAACTTTGTGCAGGTAGTGACCGAAGCAACCGTGCCCAGTCAAAACCTGCACCAGGCGGAATGTGAGGCTGCCATGCCGGCGACCAACCCACTCCTCCAATACCGGACGGATAGCCTCCACCGTCCAGTGACCGGCCGCTGGAACAGTTAGTGCCTCCTTCTACTGATGCAGGGCTTTGCTCTGGGCCAGTGTTCGAGCCCTTCGCACCTCTCTAGGTGCAGGTATATCCCCCCGATTCCTTCTAGCGACCCGGTATCGATGCATACGCGAATACACGCGTGCATCGACATCCCAAGGGGTCACACCTGCCAAGACGCAGGCGGCCCGGTGGCGGACCGTGCGATAAGCGCGCACGGCCCGGGCCGCTATCACCCTCTGCGGACTACGTAGTAGGGCTCTCGTTCGGGGGGAGAGGCACTCCGCCCAGATCGGGGCTCCGTATAATGCCATCGACCGTATTATCCCGTGGTACAGCCGACGAAACGCCGAATTCGGTCCTCCAACATTCGGTAGGAGACGTCCGAGTGCTGCTCCTGCGGCACACAACCGAGGAGCGAGGAGCTTAAAGTGCACCTCGAAGTACCACCGGGGTCAAGTACCAGGCCAAGGTATTTGAGTTGACCATCGACCGGGATTTTGGACCCCTCCACTCGGACACGAAGCCCCGATGGGATTCTGCGACGGGGGGCCTGGAAGGCTATGGCTTTCGTTTTATCGAGTGCCACTTCCAGGCCGAGAAGGCGGATGCGCCTGACAACTAATGTTGTGCCGATCGATGCGAGGCGGACTGCCTCCTCCACTGTTTTTGCTTTCGCCGCGACTAGAGTATTGAGATCCCCGAACACAACCACCGGGCTCAGAGGGTGACGCCTTATGATGTCTCCCACCTCTTTCAGGAAGTGCTCAAATTGGGCGAGGCATCGGTTGGGGGAGAAATACACCCCGACGACGACAATCTCCCCCTCCACAAAACAGCAACCACTCCGATCTTTTTGGCAACTTCTGTCACCGGGCCCGCAGTTGTAGCCACAATAGTGGCCACCAAGCCACCCACATCCCCGAACCAGTTATCCCTATGAGGGACGAAATAGGGCTCGGCAGCCACCGCCAGATCTATTGACCACTCCGCCATGCTTTGCAGGAAGAGATCCTGCGCGCGGGCGGAGTGGTTGAGGTTTGCCTGTAGGAGACTATAGGCCATTAAGTGTCCATAGTCTCCGTCCCTTCTGTGACCAAGGTAAAAGCCTCAGCAGGCGGTCTTTTTCTTCTTGAATTTGGGCAGGGAGCATTTCTTGCTTCCCACCCTGTGTTTCGCATCTTTGCCCGCTCTTTTGCATAACGGGCAACTAGGCTCCTCAGCACAGGCCGCTGCTTTGTGCCCAGGCTGGCCATAGCGGTAGCATAAGCCACTGCGGTCTATCTCCTCTGAGCACTGGGCTCCGTCATGGCCTTCTCGAAAGCAGCGGAAACATCTTAGCGGCTTTGCTTCCAAGAGTTTTACCGATGCCGAGACCCAGCCTGTGAGCTGCTTGCCAGCCTACGACATTTTGTTCGCCGTTGCCACCGGGCAGCTCAGGCGCACAGTTCCGGTGCCGGAAGTTTCAAAATGTATTTCTCCGACCTTTACCTCTTCGGGTCGGCAGCCGTTACTAGTAACGGCGTTGACTATGTCCTTCTTAGTGACAGAGTCGTCCAGTCCGGTAAGGCGGAGTTCTGCCGTTTTTATCGGCCTGAAAACCTTCACTATGCTGTCGCCTAGGGCCTCCCTTAGGTTTGTGGCTAAGGAGTACGCTTTTTCACCGCTTGCTGCACCTGGGACTTCAAATATTCGTGTCCCTGTGGCTGCCTTCCGGAATTTCAGGGACGGAATTCCCAGTTCCTTGATGTTCAATTTTGCCCTCGCCTCGGTCATAACTGCCGCATAGGTTGCACCTTTTTCTACTGCTTCAGGCTGCAGCGTGATCACGACCGCTGCAGACTGGGGAGGGCGTAACCTCTTAAACTTCTTGGATTTGGTATTCTCCGGAACTGTCGCCGCCTTGGCAGTCTTTTCTCTCCTATGTCTGGTGCCCCGTTTGACGACGGTTGTCCAGCCCTCGTCCTGAGTAGTAGGAGCAGGTGGCAGTGGCTCAGGTGCTTTCTGCAGTGGAGCCGTCTTTTTGGTCAGCTTTTCCTTCGTTTTTGTTTCCTTCTTTTTTGGCGCTACTCGTTGGGCTGAGGGCTCTGCAGGCTCACGGCTTACGCTTGCTGGCAGCGTTTTGCCGTCGGACCGATGCGGTGGGCGAAGGCGCCGCTCAGGAAGGAGTCGTTCCTCGAGCGCTTCAAATCGAGCATTCACCATTCCCCCCACCTGGAGCATAATAGTGCGGACAAGCTCCTCGTTGGTTTCGGCCGCTGGTTGCTTTGAGCGAGTACTTTCAACTGAAGCACGTAGGCCTAACATTTCTTTCCTCAGCTCAGCGACATCGGCAACTAGTTTGTCATTAGCTGCCTGCAACTCCTTGGTCTCCGCGGATATTGTTCCTTCAGCCAGCAATTCTGCAGCATCAGAAATTATTGCTGCCGCACATTTTAGGGCTTTTGGGAATGTGCCCTTGAGGTGGCTTGATTTGCTGGCGACATGCAGAATAATATCCACGCCTTCGGCCACTGATCTTTTAAGCCCCTTAGCTGTTTTACCATCATCTTCTTTGCTACTAACAGCCAGTTCCGCCCTTGTTCTATTCATCGCCTGAACTTTAGCGCTGATCTCTTTTTCGGCTTGGAGGATGAGCTCTTCCGTCTCGGCCGCAGCGAGCTGCGCCTTTGCCTTAGCGAGGCCAACATATTGGCCCGTCGTCGGCGGTCGGCCCCTTCCTCTCTTAGCAGTACTCTGCTGTCCTTTCTTTTCTTTGTTTATCTCTTCCTCGTCACCGGGGTCAGACCCCAAGTCCAGCACTCCACACTTACGTGACGTACTCCTTATAAATTTGCTGCGGTGAAGCGGCTCGCGGCCTTCTTCGGACGCCATGCTTGCCACTGACTCTAAACTCACCGCACTGCTGTCAGAAAGCACCATCTCGTCTTCATTTGTGTTTTTGTTTCCCTCCCCCCTCTCCTAACTGTATCATTTTCCCCCCCCCACCCCAACAATTTCGTAGGTAATATTGGTTTTATTAGATTCCATGCTATTCCCACGAGTACCGGAGAAATATTCGGTCCATCGGGACAGAGATCCGGTGATGTCCCGATAACCCTAATACGCCTGGGAGGATGGGTGATTCCCAGGGTTGGCCATTAGTGGCTGATGAGCTCCCCAGCCGCTCTTTCGAGCACCCCAACGCCACGGACCGTAACGTTGAGAATTGAGGATTTATTATAGAGGTTTACTCCTCGTGGGCCGGCCAATTAAGGCAAGCCCCTCGTTCCCGCCTAACTAGGCCGCTAGACATGTTCAACGACACCTAGCGACGGGGTTACGATACGACGGTGGCAAAAGCCTGTCCAGTTGCGCAGCGAAGTGCCCGCCGGACCCGTCCATGCTGCATCCGCCATGGTCTCTGAGGACAGAGTCCACTCGGAGCAATCCACCAGAGCAGTCTGGCCCTGAAGGCTCCGCTCTATGCACAACATTCCGTCATGTCGGCGTCATCCACTGTAGGTGTCTCTTAGTTTCACGCCGGACTGGATTGTCCGACGCTACTCAGCCCCCCCGCCACGACAAGGCGGACACCACTCGAGAGGGACAGACTCCAACCTAACCTTACCTAACCTAACCTAAATGTGTGCCATCTAAAAAAAAACCAATAAATTTAGCGTCGAAGGTGCATTTAAGAAAAAATATTAAATTATATGATTTCTTAAGGAAAATTGATTACAAAAATATATCCGTTTATTTTGAGAAAAAAAAAAAATATAATATTTAAGTATGTCAAATATAAGAAAATCGACTAAAATAGTTATAAACGGGCGTTTCAAACATAAAAATTGTAAGAAATTTAAAATTTTTATTCAATCTAATCACGTTAATGTATATAGCGAAGACAATAACTAGAGTCTCAATGAAAATTTAACTTCTCAGGTAAGAGGCATTGAAGAAAAAGACTTGCAAAATCAAAACCTTTTGAAATTAAACAAAAAGATTTAATAAATTTGGACGAGACAACATTTTTGAAAACAAAAAATTTGCAGTCGGTTAAATCAGATTGTACATACCGGAAAATAAGATCAGAGGCTTTAAGTATAAATGACAGGGCATCAAACGATATAATTGATTTATTTTTGTTTCAAAAAGATCACGTCGAATTCGTTAAGGAAATATCATTCCCATTTAATATAAAAATTCATAGCCAGTAACAAATTAAAGTACTGAAATCGAATGCAAGGACTCTTCTTTACTTCGACGCAACCGGTAATGAAGTCAGATCACCTGTTATTGCTAAAGAAGAAATAAAAAAACGGTTAAGATAATTTATTACTATGCTGGTGTGATTCAGACTCAAAATAAAAGACTTTATCCTGTATTATCAATGATATCGTCATGTCATGATGCAAATACTATTTTTAAGTTATAAAACGATTTCAAACATTTTTGTCAGATTCATAACAATTTATGGCCAGCCTTTACTGGAGTTGTAGTGGATTTTATTTTTGCAATAATAAGTACCTCAAAATGATGGCGAGGAAGTGTGGCAACGAAAATGCAAGAACCGATTTTCTCATTTTGAGGGAAGATATTTAAAATATCATTCTTCTCGAAGATGAAAAAGAAATTGTAAATTGTAGTTATTGTAGTCACGGCTCCGAAAAAATGACTCCTTTTACAAATTGGGTACAATGTGATCTGTGTCAGCGGTGGATTCACCAATCTTGTACTAAGAATACAGAAAAGTATTTGAATTTTGATGATGATTTTGGGTGCGATTTTTGCATACCATAACTAATTATGGTATGCAAAAATCGCACCCAATATATAGAGGCTTATAATAACTATTATAAGCCTCTGAAAAGTGGAGCGGATGCATAGCCACGTGTCAAAAGAGGGTGAAGCATTCTGTGACACATCCGTTATCAGATGATTTTTTTACTTTGAATGAGAAAGAATATGTGTCAAGTTTTGTGATTGACCACCTTTTACAAATAATTAATAAAGTATGATTTAGTAAGTTTAGAAAAATCTTATCTAATTTTTAGTGAAACTCAATTATCTGATGAATTCATTAATGGGATAAAATTGACGACAGCTAAAGACACAGTATTTCCGATATGCAAATACGACCACTACACCATGGTATTGTTGTCTGTTAATCAAATGATAATTACTATTATTGATCCAATGGGAAATGAGAAGAAACTAGAAAAATATTATAAGAAAAAAATTAAAGACTTTTTAAAAATCAAACATATGTTGACAAAAGAAATTAAAATAAAAACCATAAATCACATATTTCAACAAGACAATTACAATTGTGGACCAATTTTAATGTATTTTTTTGAACAAATAATAAAAGGAGGCAGTCTGAATAATAAGAAAGACTTTGATAAATATCGATCTGAACTGAAAATAAAACTGTTGCAAAATAGTGATGATATGAAAGAGTTATGTTTATTTTGTGGGCGACAAGCAGTTATAAACTTTTATAAATGTTCATCATGTGAGAGAAAGATACATGATTCGTGTATGCTTACCCACGATGAACTAAAACAAGGTATGACAGCATTAAACAAAAGTCAACAAGAATACTGTGACCTATGTTTAGCACAACACTAGAATGTTATGCTAAGCAATAAGCTACAGAGTATAATAAACACCAAATATTCTGACATTAAAAAACCTGCTAACGTATTAACATTAACTTGTGTTTCAAATCGAGACCACTTTGTCCAAGGTCTCTGACTGGGGACGGGAAATCTTGGTCCGATTTAACCCTACAAAGACACAAGTCTGCGTGTTCACCAATAAGAAAACCCCATTTACTGTGGTCCCACAAATCCAGAACACTCCCCTCTCCATCTCCAACAGCATTAGGATCCTTGGTGATGACATCTCCAGCGATGTTCAGTTCCGAGATAATTTGCTAAACAAAAAACTGGCTGGCGTCCAAAAAACTTGGTGTACTGAACAAGCGCAGCATTACTTCACGTCGGGGCAAAGGTTGCTGCTTTACAAGTCGCAAGTGCAGCCCCATATGGAGTGCTGCTGCCATCTCTGGGCGGGTGCTTCCGGTTACCAGCTTAGCCCTTTTGACTCGGTTCAACGACGAGCTGTGAGAATTGACGACGATTCCAAACTCACTTCCCTTATCGAACCCTTAAGTCTGAGAAGAGACTTTGCCACCCTGTGCGTATTTTGCCGCTTGTACAATGGGATGGGTTACATCTTAGTTTTAATTGCTCATTGAGCACTATTAATAAAAGTTAATTAAACTGATTTTCGTCTCTATCAACCATTTGACCTTGGCACAAGTGTTTTTTTCGTCGTAAGGGTTCAGCATATAAATATATATTTGATAGAAACATAGAATAATGGAGTCAATTATTAAACGAAAATGTCAAATTTGTTGTCAGCCAAAATTTATTCCTGATTTCCGTTTTTGGCCTCCCTGATACTGTAGTCCCTTGCCTAAGAGATTTTAATGTATTTTCTTAGTACTTCTGTAACTACCACAAAAAATAAAAGCGATCAGATGACGCAGTCGATCGTCTAGGACTTTACTTTCAACGATAACCATTAATGTGGTGACTTCTGTTACCTACTTGTATGCAAAAATGCTCACAAATTAATATTACATGATAATAATTGTTCCAATAATTCAATTGAGATTGATTGTATATTGATCTATGACAAAAAATATGAACGTGTCAGTTGTTCAAAAACTTTTACTTTTTTGCCAGCAGCCAAACTGTTGCGGTACTAACTTGTTTGATTTTTGTTCCTTGGTGTTTCCTCATTTTTTTATACTATATGCCTCTTATTAAGATTAGAAAATAACTGTTTTTGGAGTATTTGCATTGTATTTACTTTTGCATATAGATAATATTAGTTATATTAGTATAATAGAAGATAAAATTAGTTGTACTAATTAATGTTATTAAAATGGATTTTCGTGTCTATCAGCCATTTGACCTTAACACAAGTGTTTTTTCGTCGTAAGGGTTCAGCATGTAAATATGTATTTGATAGAAACATAGAATAATGGAGTCGATTATTAAACGAAAATGTCAAATTTGTTGTCAGCCAAAATTTATTCCTGATTTCCGTTTTTGGCCTCCCTGATACTGTAGTCCCTTGCCTAAGAGATTTTAATGTATTTTCTTAGTGCTTCTGTAACTACCACACAAAATTAAAGCAACAGTCAGTCGATCGTCTAGGACTTTTTATTCAACGATATCCTTTAATGGGTTGACTTTTGTTACCTAATTGTAGGCAAATGTGCTCACGAATTAATATTACATAATAATAGTAACTTCAATCAATAGTTTTAGATTACTTGTATATTGATCTATGAAAAAAAAAATATGAACATGTCAGTTGTTCAAAAACGTTCAATTTTTTACCAGCAGCCAAACTGTTGCGGTACAAAACTTGTTTGATTTTTGTTCCTTGGTGTTTCCTCATTTTTTTATACTATAGGCCTCTTCTTAAGACTAGAAAATAATTGTTTTTGGAGTATCAATAAACTTTTGCGTATAGATAATATAAGGGCAACGTGTCAGACAATAGAGTTCCATATCAAATTGGACAGCAGCCAAAAAAATGTCTTTTTGGTTTGAAGCTTGTGTAGTATCATAGTCCCCTTTATGTTTTCGTATAATTGAGGACACGATAAAAAGTTATCTAACTGTGAGAACAGGACAGTCACTATACAAAAGATTTGTATCATATCTACGGTTTCGGAGGTTTTCCAAGCATAACTTTTAGTATTGCTCGTTGAGCACGTTCCAACGGAAGTAGACTACTGATGCCAATTCCACCCCAAGATATAATACAATACTGAAGCATGCTTTGAACTAATGCATAGTAAACACACATTAATGTATCATAATCTGCAGACGTCCTCAGTTTTCTAAAAATAGGAATTAGTTTTCTAACTCGACCTGTCAGGTTAGTTATATGAGTAGTCCAATTTAATGAATTATCTATGGTTAGACCGAGATATTTGACACTTAGAGTTGATTTTATTTTAGGGCAGCTACAGCTTCCGTGTAGGTCACATGAGTGGGCTCTAATATAGAACTCGGGCGGTGGTTGAGAGTTAATACGACGACTGAATGCCAAATAAATAGTTTTATCTAAATTCAGTGTCAACAAATTAGTATCATACCATTTTATAACCTCTCGAAAAGCATCTTCAGTGTTGGCTTTCCATCCAGTCCTTCCCATGCACAATTAACGCTGTGTCATCGGCATAGGAAACAATGTTACAATTGGGTAGTAATTTATGGCACAGACTGTTGATATAGACAAGAAAGAGTGTGGGGTCTAATAGGCTACCTTGAGGTACTCCAAACGAAATAAGTTCGTGTTCGCTTGTATAATCGCCTATCTTAACACACTGTGTGCGATTTGAGAGGTAGCTACGGAAGATCTCTAAAACAATCCCTCGTATTCCCACTGATTGCAGCTTGGAAAGTAATAGGGTTTTAGGGACAGTGTCGAAGGCTTTTGATAGGTTGAGAAATACACCTATAACCTTAGAATTATTGTCCAGTTGTCTAGCTATTGTCTCAGTTACTAATAAAGTGGCATCCTCAGTAGACTTACCTTTTATAAAGCCAAATTGATTTTCTGCGATTATATTATGCTTTTGTAAGTAATTGATAAGTCGTTTATTAAGTACTTTTTGGATAATTTTCGAAATAACTGTCATAACTGATATGGGTCTGTAGTTTTCGACACTGCCTCTATCACCACTCTTGTAAATAGGATGTATCAGAGCTCTCTTCAAAACATCAGGAAAACAAAGATTAATAAATACGTGATGGGAGGGATTAAGCTAGCCTGGGCATTTTTAATGACTAGCGTTGGTATGTTATCAACTCCTGCGACGGAATCATTTTTAAGAGTAGAAATTATAGCAGCAATTTCTTCACAATGTGTATTAAGCAGAGCCCTTGGAGATTCGAGCTCGCAATTGCTGTCTGCTAATTTAGAAGAAGCTAAGCAACGTTTATTTAAAATAGTTTTAGCTAATTTAGTACCAATTTCAACAAAATAATGATTTACTAAATGAACCGAGTCCTGTGGGCGTTGAGATAGATTAAGCAAATCATTAGGAGACGTAGTAGATGACTTTAGGCTTACTATTTTGTTAATCGTTTTCCACATTCCCTTAGGATTATTTTTATTTTTGACGTGACAACGTCTTATAAATTGGTTTGCCGGGTGACACTTCAAGAAACTGCGTTACGCTCCGCTCACGTTATGCGCTCACAATGAGAGCGAGTGAGAGGCACGCGGCATGGTTAGCCCGCCTAAGAGCGAGAGAGACAGACATAAAAAGTGAAAGGCACAAGTTGTCACGATTCCGGACGGTTGTCCGACACTAATTTTTAGAAAGTTCTCTTTTGTCATATTAATTTTTTATTTTTTTCAGGAAGGTGTTGCAAAAATTACGATATCTAGTATAAGTGACCTGTAGAATCGCATTGTTAGGATTGCGTCTAGCCTTTAGGTGTAGTTTATCCCGACGTCTTATGCACCGTTACAAACCCGGAGTTATCCAGGGCTTGAGAGCATGTCTACGATGCGATATATTTACAGTCTTAGAGTGTTCTATAATAGCTTCAGAAATAATATTGATAAGTATATCAGCCGCAACATTAGCATCAGTTGCATTATAAAATGCGCTTTAATCTGTGTTTGATAGACTCTGATTCAACAAAGGATACCAAGTTTGAGAGTGTTGCTTTTATGTATATGTCTTTTAACTTTATTGTCTAAACAAAAAAATATGGGAGCATGATCAGCCACAGGTGAACTGAAGGTATAAGTCATGGCATATCTCTCCGACCTCAACATAACATGATCAATACAATTATTTTTGCGAGTCGGACGAACGTGAGCAGCTAATATTCCATGAAATGCCAACATATCTAAGTATTTATCACCTTGAGAGTCTATGGTATCTGGGGAGATATTTATGTTGATGTCACCTATCACAATTACTGACTTAACAGATTTGATCGATGATAAGCAAAGGTCAAGACTATCAAAAAACTTATTGATGTTGCTGTAAAATGGGGATCTATAAATACCTAAAATCGGAAACTCGTTTCCGCATTTAAGCATAAGGCAGTTTCCGTCGGTTACTGAAGGTTTTATTAAACTGTGTTTTAGCTCGGCTTTTACATAAATTACAACACCATCATTTTGATTAACATGTTCAGACGAGTATGAGATATAACCATCGATTTTTGGAATAACAGGTGTTTTGCTTAGCCAGCATTCCGTAAGTACAATAACGTCGCACTGAACGCTTTTCTTTTTATTTCACGATATTGTATGTAAAAAACATAAATAAATAAATATTTTTAAAGACTCTATTAATTTTCCTGTTCTAAAAGCTGCGCGGGCTTTGTCAATCGGGAGGTCTCTGGGGCTCTCGCTGCGTAGTAGTGGATATGGGTATGAAGTGGGGGGTGCCATGCGGGCGAATTCGATTTCATTGTTTATCAATACGTCGCCTTAAGTATCAAAAACCAAGAGTCGCAATGAAAGAGTCCGGATTCCACCTACCGAATCACTCAAGATTTTAGGACTCTCAATTGACAAAAACCTCAACTTCATGGTCCGAAAGTGACGACGACGAATGACAAGTGGGATTTAATTTTACTGCCTACCGTGGGGTTACTCTGACCGACACTATAATCAGAACTAGCAGGGATGCCGGGAACTAGGGGCAGTAGTTTTTGAGTTAATGCCAAATGAGGGGTTGGCAATCGCAGGTTTCTGTTTCAAGTTCTCAGAATAGTGCTGCCCACCATCTGGTATATGTTAAATAGTAGCCTTCTATAAAACCCATGGGATGGGAGGTTTCGAGGTGTTGTGATTCTTGTCTGCTACAACCACATGGTATTATTTTCATACACAATAAATATTATTAGATAAAATAAATTTGTTAAACGGGAATAGGACTTACAATATTAAAAAGAACTTCAAAACCACAGTTTATTACAATATAAAAAAACTTTAAAATGTGAATTTTAAAATTATTTCATGCATTATTGCATTCATTGTCATGTACTCTTTAGTTTTGAATACAATCAATTGATAACAGACAACAACAATAGCTTAATGTATAGTTGTATATATATAAATATACAATGCAAGTCGTAACACATGCTGACAATGTTTGGGGCGTGCAGTCCATCAACGAGGAGTGGACGTCCTACAGCAGCGCCAGCTTAGCAGCGCAGCGCGCGGCGTGTCAGGTCGCGCTCGCTCATGCTGGGTGCGCGTGGCTTCAGCTCAGGCACGATGGCGGCCCCCAGCACAGACAGCCCACGTTCATTCCTAAAAATAACATAACTTTAGGTGAATAAACAGAAGTTAGCCTATGACCTGTGTTCGCCTTGACACTATGTCGCTGTAAATAAATGATAATGTTAACTTTTAAACCATTTTACCAAAAGAACTTATTTACTATGGTACTTTTCTTTTCAATTTTCAGTTGTATTCTGTCGATATCTTTTTAGTAAAAAGGTTTCTTATTACTGACTTTACCAATGTAAATGTGCCTTGCTATCCATTGCTTGCTGTCCGTACTTACTGTCCAATTAGTCTGCTTATCACTCTGTTTTGCTTAAAGTGCTACTGCGCACTGTTGCTTACTCACTTCGCCCACTGCCTACTCGCATATATACGTGCAACTTTTTATTCGCACACGCTCTTACCTGCGCAGTTTATATATATACTTCGTATCTCTCCCGAAGACGATTACAGTTTACATGGAGCAGTACGCAAGATTATGCTGTCCAAATTACACCTTTAAAGCTATAAAAATGATTATTAAAATTAAAATTTACATAGTAGGTAGTTTCCACTACCTACGAATATGCACCCCTCCATATTGCCCACTTCTGACTGCCATTACGTGTTTTTTTGCTGTCCAACGCACTCGTCAATTTGTTCGTCTTCAAACATAATTTTAAAATAAGTATTTAATTGTCATAAAAGGAAAGGCGTTATGGATTAGGAATAGTGCTTCGGTGAAAAGTTTGAAAATTAGTGATAAAACAAACAGGAATTTGGTCATCTACGCACACGTTGTTCTACTGCGCATTCAGATAATAATTTAGACAGTTGTCTAAATCTTCAAGGTGAGTTTTAAAGCGATTGGTTAGAAACAAATAGTAAAGGACCAAATAACTCAATTAAATGATCAATTAATTAGTTTACATCTACCTTCTTAAGTCTTGGTCATGGAATGTAATAGTAAAAGGAAACAAATAGTAAAGGACAATGGAATATTGTTTGAGCAAATGTAACTAAGACATTATTATAATGTAGCAAGAAAACGAAGCATTACTTCTTGATCTATGTGCAACATATGTACACATCTAAATTAAGTTATCCCGGCGTATAACGCGTGTGGATACCTACCTACTTATACATTTTGTCATAAAATTTGTCTTTGGAATATCTCGACGCAACGATATTGTGTGTGTCAATAAAAAATCAATAAATCCAATCACTGCAATATCCCGACGTATAACGTGTGTGGATAATCATTGCAATATCCCGACGTATAGCTATCACACAACTAAATTTTGTCATAAAATAGATACCATGTTGGATACCTAAATTATGTCATAAAATAAATACCATTATTGAAACTTCCCGAAGTTTATCGTGTGAGGACGGTTATGATGACTCGACATTAATATCCCGACGTATGTGTGTGGTGAAATATTAATGTACGACTACCCACTTACCTAAAAATTAGTACCGTTATATATTACAAATGAGATCCCATGCTCAGTTGCCATTATTACTCATGGAAATATCTAACAAAAACCTGCACACTACATGTTGCAGCTATATCGGGGTACGACCCAACGCAAAATAAAAAGTTTTCAGACAATTTACACATCATGATATAGTAACACGATTTTTTCGATGTTATTTGATTAACAGCTTAACGTGATAGATAAATTTTATCTAAAACAGGACTTACTAACAAAAACTGATTATTGTTCGTTTGTACACCAGCGCTTTTATTTAAAATCTTGTGATTAAATTAGCACTCGCGAAATTAAATGTTACAAAACATTAGTCAGCAGTAACACAATTAAGTGTTTAAAAGTTAATAGGCAATTGGTAAATTACCTAATTAGCCGTTTATAGCCGAAAACAATTTTCTTTTATAAGCTAACAAAATTGAGAAATACTAAAATAGATAACAAGATCAAATATTTAGTTCCAACATTTCCGCCTTCCTGTGGTAAACCCAGTCAACCACAACTGATTGATCACGACCGATGTCTTCAATTCTATTGCACTTTGAACAATGGGAAAACCGTGGAGAAACAACAGCCAAACCGCGAGCGTAACCCAGTTTGAGCCTGCCGCTTCCACGCCGCCGCCGCTGCCTGCACACCACGCTGGCGATGGTGCCGCAAACATCAAAGTACTCACAACGCGCGACACATCAAGTTACCGACGAAAACATATCTAAACTACACAACAACTAAAACGTTTCGCTATAGATAAATCGTAGGAAAGAGACTGAACACAGCTGCGTCTGCGAACATATCTATAGGTATATGTATATTACAATCATGAATGAAAGCCGGCGCGGCGGGCGGAGCGGCGCGGCGGGGCGGCGGCGTAAGTACCGAGCTCAATCAACATCGAAGTAAAATAAAATAAATCAAAATTTAATGTTGTCCGTGACATTGACATGATAAGGTGCCTATCTGAATTAAAAATGGCACCTCAACTTATCCAAGTGCAGCGAAAAAAAAAAGAAAGAAAAGTATTGAGCGACTGATTGGGGTTTTTTTTTTCTAGCTACTGTCTACTGTTGTTGGCCGCAGATGGCCTTAACAACTACACGCGGACTAACTTTTGCTGCGGTGCTGCTTACAATCTTCAGCGAAAAGTTGGGGCGGTTTGCGAAAGGGTGTCCTAGACACGAACCTCGGCTTGGGCAACCGCTCTTAGAAACTAAAATTTGTATCTAACTAAATTTTACCGCCGTTTCGGACATTAGCAAAGGCGTTCTGAAGAGAAGAAACGGCAAGAAACTCTTCAGCCCTCGCCTATTATTATTTAAATCTAACTAGTCGAAGCGCCCGGGTATATTAGTGAACCTAGTATACCCGCGCGCTCGAGTGTGTGTGTGTGTGTGTGAAAACTAAACTGTCTAATGTGACGTATTCTGTATATATTTCTATAATCTGTATTCGCGGACGCGAGCGCGGAAGGCGCTTGAGCTTTGAGCCTGCTGGTTATCTCATCGTCAGAATCTGTTATAACGTGCCTCGGATATCTAAATGGTCCTAAGGCCCCTCTATTGGGGGCATAGTTACAAAATTTCCTAATTAGGGGATTGGGGTGGAGGGCTGCCGACTCAAAGTAGCATTTAGACGCATCTTTGATGAAGGCTTTTATGGTCGGAAGCTCGAAATCACTATGGAGATCGATGTTACGCATATAGTACGGGGCGCCGACTGCGCCTCGCATAAAGCGATTTTGTATGACTTGCAAGGGAGTAGTGTTGGTGTGACCAAACGCTACGCTTGCATATGTGAGTATGCGCCGAATACAAGTTTTGTAAAGCGTCACCTTATTTCTAAGATACATTTTACTGTACTTGTTTAAAATTGGCTTAAGGCGACCGAGAACGAAGGCTGCTCGATCTCTTACTCTTTTAATGTGGGCTCTGAAATTAAGTCGAGAGTCTAAAGTGACCCCTAAGTATTTGACCTTTTTAACCCACGGAATGGGTTGGCCATATAAGTGGACTGGGGTGAGTTGCCTTGTGGCCTATACCGATTTTTTGCCCCGGGCGAAGTGCACTGCTGCACTTTTCTCGGGGTTAAGCTCGATTCTCCACTTCCGAAACCAATCGCCTAAGGCGTTGGCGGCAGACTGGAGGGCCAGGCTTATTCGACGGACGTGTCGGTGAGAACAGTAGAGCGCCGTATCGTCCGCGAAGAGCGCCACATTGACGTTAGAGGGACGAGGTATGTCGTTAGTGAATATGGAATAGAGTAAAGGGGAAAGCACGGAGCCCTGGGGGACACCTGCACCTATGGGGTGGGGAGACGAATGACTTCGTTCTACGCGATAGCGAGAACTACGATCCCTAAGGAAGTCTCGTAAGATGAGCACGAGACGGTCTGGGACACCGAGATTGTACAGCTTGTAAATCAAGCCGTTATGCCATTATCGAAAGCCTTCGCTGCATCGAAGAAGAGGGCTCCTGTGGTGAAAGGCTTAGGGGACCTATTGAGACCTTGGAGGATGTGCTCCGTTATGCGGTGCACTTGGTTGACGCACGAGTGATTAGCTCGAAAACCGAACTGTTCGTCAATAAGAGTGCCTTTAGATTGAACTTAGTCTTTCAGGCGAGAAAGGAGGAGTCGTTCATATAGTTTTCCCAAAGTCTTTAAGAGACTTATGGGTCTATATGACGTGGCTATGTTACTTGGTTTACCCGGTTTAGGGATACCTATAACGTCAGCTTCTTTCCAAGAATCGGGAGACTGATTGGGGATGTAAAAGGTCGTCGGTTTTATATTAAAAAAAAAGCACTGTTCCTATTATAGGTAGTTACTAAATATGCACGCCGCGACGTTAGTGTAAAAAAAACGTTTGTATTATAATGTTACTAGCTGTCCCCGCGGTTCCATCCGCGCTAAATTCAGTTATCGAGCCATATCTGATTCCTTGCTCATCCCTCGAAAAAACAATATTTTTTCAGGATAAAAAGTAGTATACCTATATGTTGGTCCAGCCGTTTGAGCGTGAAGAAAAACATACAAACACATTCACAAACTTTCACCTTTATAATATTGTAGTGTGATTCATTATATTATGGGTAAAAAAAATGGTGACTTTGAGCACAACAAGCCGCCTGTTGGTTGAGGCTACTGCGACTTATGATAAACGTGCTTGTTTACAGTCTTTAAGTAACTGAACTAAGTCGGCTGAGCCCGATTGAGGCCGAAAAATCAAAAAATCACAGAATTCTACTTACGAATTAGAAATGTATTCTTAAATTTAAGATTTTAAAGTCTAAACAAAACCTTGTAAAAAATGATACCTACCTAGGTATGTGTGCAATTAGATTTCTGTGTGACCGATCGCTAAGAGTATTAGGGTTAAGGTGAGTAATGACGACTGCCGGGAAATCATTTTAATTCACGATAAGAGCTCACCCTTATATGTAAAGAATAGACATCGCGAACATTATTATGAAAAAATCGGCCAAGTGCGAGTCGGATTCACGCACGAAGGGTTCCGTACCATTATCTATAAAAACAGAAAAATTAAATCACGTTTGTTGTATGGGAGCCCCACTCAAATATTTGTTTTATTTTAATTTCATTATATTTTTTATTAAAGTGAATATATAATTAAATATTTTGTGAATATTTCAATCATCTATTTACCTGTTGCCGTTATCAATATCAAGCAAAAAAATCACGTTTTTTGTATGGGAGCCCCCTTAAATATTTACTTTATTCAACTGCCTAACTATCACGGTTTATGAGATACAGCCTAGTGACAGACGGACGGACAGCGAAGTCTTAATAATAGGGTCCCGTTTTTTACCCATTGGGTACAGAACCGTAAAAAAATATTAAGAATTTTAGTTGAAATTCATTAGATACAGCCTAGTGACAGAAGGACGGACGGACAGCGGAGTCTAAGTAATAGGGTCACGTTTTTAACCCTAAAAATTTATTAAGAATTTTAGTTGAAATTCAGTTATTAATAATAATTACATTGTTTAAATAAATTTATGTATATGTGTTATTTTCTCTCTCTATAGGTATGTTAATAACACCGTCATATTTGTTGACGAGAAAACTTTACAATCGTATAAGGACGACAGAAAACTTTTATGGAGACGAAACAATGTCAATGTTAACAGATTGAAAATGTTTGTCTTCCTTCGTATCTCGATAGTCAACTTGGGTAATACCTACCTAGGGGTTTAACAAGCAATTCTTATGTTGTTTTTGACATAACACATGATTCCTACTCAGTCAAAATTATAATAATTACCTGCAGGTTATTTTAGCTGAACTTGCTTTTCTGTTAGCTGAATATTTTTCAAAGATTATGAAAAAATTAACAGTAATGAATTATGGCCACAATAATACGAGTGAGTTTAATTTTTCTATACTAATAAACTAACCCAAATACACTTCTGTTAGGTAAAACTCCAGTAGCTCGCTCGCTCAAAATTTTCTATGTTGATAATTAGCTCGATACCTAAAGTTTTGGATATTTTACTTTCATATAATACCATGGGTATGTCGACATTTTAAGAGACAGCATAATATAATTAATAAGAGATTAAATTTAATAAGGATTTTAGTATTCGGACGTCTGATGTAAGATTAATATTAATACTGAGTAGCTGTTGATTTTTTTTATTTTTGGTGTGACGTGTAATAAAAAGTTAGTAATAGATAATAAAGATAAGACGAGCTCACGCGTTTAGGCAATAAAGGTTAAGGGTTTAGATAAATAGTTTTAATTTATGATTATTATTTTTTTCATATAGATTCCTAAGATCTGGATTACCTAATTGTGGAATTGTTGTAGTTAAATAAATAATAGTTTAAAAAAACTAAAAAACACGCTTTTTATAGAAAACCGAACTAAAAAATAGAAAATAAATTTTAATGAATTTAAATTAAGAAAATAGTGTTAAAAATTTCAATGAATATAAATTAATAATAGTGTGAATAAAAAAAAAATTATTTTATTTTAAAAAAAGCGTGGGGTGCTTTTCAAGATATTATCGAAATGATAATGACTCTACTCATATCTGTCAATAAAATATTTTTAACTATTGACACCATGCACCCCACGCTTTTTTTAAAATAAAATAATTTTTTTTTTATTCACACTATTATTAATTTATATTCATTGAAATTTTTAACACTATTTTCTTAATTTAAATTCATTAAAATTTATTTTCTATTTTTTAGTTCGGTTTTCTATAAAAAGCGTGTTTTTTAGTTTTTTTAAACTATTATTTATTTTCTACTTTTTAGTTTGGATTATTTATAATAGCTTGTTTTTTTAATTTTAAACTATTGCACGACTCATGATGCGAAGCATCAGAGAGTGCTTTATTTTCTTACCTTATCGACTGTAGATGAAAATTATATAAATTAACAAAAATCATATTTTGCAAATTGAAAAATGGAATAATTTTATCAAATTAGTGTATTGTCATCGGTCCTCAATAAATCTACAAAGTTTGAACGAAATCTGGCCGTTTAAAGTGGGTCAAAATCGTGCCCAAAGAAGTCGGTTACAAACAAACATACAAACATACAGGTGAAGCTAATAAAAAGCTCGTAAAAAGTCTATTATATTCAAAAAGTTTTAGGATTGATTGATGGAAATACTTTATATTAAATTCCACTCCATTTGCAGTAAGATCCTTTGTGGCTATTCACACTATTGTTAATAACTTTACTGTCAAATAATGTCTATTAAAATTTAATTTTATTGTTATTATTGCACGCCTCATAAGCGGAGCGGTGAGGTAGTGCTCTACTCTCGACATGTCAAAAAACCCAGTCTTTCGAAACTTAAATGACGTTTTTTTTTTAATATAACACTTACAGGATAATTTGAGTGCACTAATATGAAGTTAAATAATCTGTCTAGCACATATGGTACATTTTATAAACAATTAATTTGTTTAATATAATAAATAATAACATTAAAACTAATCATTCTTGGACGTCCGTGAGTCTGTGTTTATGTGACCATGTATGTGGCAGAGAAATTGGTCGAAAAATTCATCTTACCGGAATACTTTTGTTTTTAATATATAAAGTATTACACTGTGCTGATTCCTGGTTAATATTAGCGTTCTAAGTACTGTCGTTTAATTATAATTTATAAAAAACTAATATACCACTGTATACTGTATATCTTTATATATATTTTTTATTTTTATTTTATAGTATATTTTTTCCTCACCTTATTTGTTATTTTATTTTAAAAAACAGGAGTTTTTGTTTTAGAATTTTTTTTTTAAATGTGAATGACCGCTATGAGGCGTGCACTTTTGGATTTTCCAAATTTTTTTAGTTTATCCTCATTAATATTTTTAATTTAAATTGTCATGTTGATTTAAAATAATTAAATGACGTTACTACGACTTCTGATATTTCATTTTCACGCACAAGTGTCAGCATCACGCGAGTAATGCCTGTGGAGTAGCAAGCGTCCATAGGCTGCGGTGACCGCTGAACACGAGGCGGGCCGTATCCTTTTTTGTTACCTTAGTATATTGAAACACAGAACTAAAAGAATGAGTATATCAACCCACACTTTCCACTTTTGGGCACAAGTCTATACCTACTTACTGAAGAGAATGTTTGCGCTTACGCACTAGGCGTTCAAATTTAGACGCTTCATGGAAGTTAGACCTAGATGCTTAACACATAGTACATAGATGCATTAAAATATAGGAATTTGTATCGTTTCTTAGCTTTAATATTATTTCCAATTAATTTTGTTTGTAACAAAGCAATCCAAGTGTTATCATATAGGTCCACACAACTTCTTTTGAAAGCTTTGAGCCTATCGCATATTGTCAAAAATCGGGACAAAATCGATAAGCCGTCGGGACGCGGGACAATGTCTTCGAAATCGGGACTGTCCCGGCAAAATCGGGACGGGTGGCAACTCTGCCATAATGTAACAACAATAGCGTTATACTAATAATAGAATACTTGCCAGATTAATTTAACACTGGCGCTAGTTACTGTACCTACACTTAACAGCTGTCAACTAGTTTTATCCCTCTTGAAAATATGATTTAAGATATCTGTATTTTCAGTATAAAAAAGTTGCTAAAATGTATAATTGTATGAAAATAACTGTTAAATATTAAAATATTTAACTTTACAAAACTATAACTATTAAAGTTGATAGGACACATTCAAAAACATAAATATGAACTTTGATTAAGAAGAGCCAAAGCTCAAAGTGGTGGTTAAAAAGAAGCTGAGACACACATTATAATGTGGCAGTGTATAAACAAACACTCCGTGTGGCCGCTGATTACTCCATTGACTTAATTGAATCTTACAACTTCCTAGTGACTTATAAAGTCCTAGTACATCAATCTTATAAACACACAAAATCTTCATAGAAGTATATATATATATATATATATATATATAAACTTCAAACACAGGCACTCTTAAGCCTTTACTCTCAAATCCTAACAAGATAGAACTAGTAAGGTACGACTCGAATGAGAATCGCTTTTTATAAGTTATTAAAAAGTATAGAATAAAAGCGGGCTCTTATACTTTATCTTAAGTAGGTATATTAATTTTAAAACAGAGTAGCTCTGATATTAAAAAAAAAATGTATGGAAGCGTTTAGCACACGACACCCATTCAAGTCTATAACTCACTCATATAACTGTCGTTTCAATTACATATTTAAATTACTGTTATGAAAGATAATATGACCTCTACCTCTTTTAAAAGAAAGTCCATTTGTTAGCGCGTTTTTAAGTCTAAAAGATAATAATATACATATAGACAAGGTCAAATAAAATACTTAGATGTTGATCGATTTCATGTTAAATTTTTTTGACTCTCTAAACATCTACATGTAAACTGTAATCGTCTTCGGTCAAGACACTCGTATAATTAGATATCAAACTTCACAAGGTAAGTTGTTTGATTCTTAATTATTTTAATAAAATGCTTCAATTTGAATATCTATCCGCCACTATTAGCTTAAATATTTATTATGAATGTCTCGTTGACAATAATTACTTCCAGTATTCTGCAACAATTGTGTTATTGTTCAAATTGTTCACATTTTCCTTTTCGCTGCAAATAACTAAAGTATTTATTATCAAAATGTAAGAGGGTTACGGTCTAAAACGGCAGTTTTGCAGCGTAATATCTACGTTAGTAATATCTACGTTAGTAATTATGATGTGATTATTATCTCTGAATCATGGTTAACGGACGGTGTTATAGATAGCGAATTGTTTGATAGTCGTTATGTGTAGTGGGGTCGGGACCGGGACTATGGGGCGACGGGACACGGGACACGCGCCACATTGCCACTCGCCGGGATATTTCAGTAAGTCCGCAACCTTCATATCAGTTCAGTGCTGACGATCTTTGGTTAACACTCAACTTGAAACTAACAGGCTGTAAACAGATAAAGTTTCACCTCTGTGTCATCTATTTATGCAAGCAAATTAAGGTCTTTTTCGGAACAACTATCAAATTAATTTGATAAGTTTAGTATTATTATAGCAGATAATCTACCCGATATGTTTCTTATTGCTGGGGATTTTAATTCTGGCGGTATTGAGTGGTTATCAAGTAGCAATTCAGTTTTTCCGCCCATTCTGGTTTAATCTCGCGACGAATACCTACTTGTAGTTGAGACTAATTCAAAAAATTTGCTACAATTTAATGGTTTGCGTAACAAATATGGACGTATTTTAGACCAAGTGCTATCTAATAACGATAATACCATTGTCTATAAATGCATGGACCCTTTGGTCCCTACTGACCCCCATCAAAGCGCCAACGTTATTAATTTAGAATTCCCGAATCATGAATACCTAAAACCGATGCCATTCACTTATTATAGCGAAAAGAGTAATAAATACTCTTAAAATGACAAAGCTTGGCTCGTAAGTTTTATGAATGCGAACCAAATGTCTGGGAACTTTAGCTACTTGACCCATCGCGTTAACAATTATAAAAAAAATAATCGAATGATCCACAACAAACGGACTCGCTATCTCCAACCAATCCCTACTAGAATTAGGGTATACAATGGTTAAACGCTACTAGCTATTTTTATTACCACACTTAACATTAATCTTTGTATTACAGTATTACAACATATTTTAGCATAAATATGTTTAAGTAATGGGAGTTACCAGATCACTATGGAAAAACCCTATACGTCGCCTAGCCAATAAGGGACCTGGAACCTGAACGGGACAAAGGATGGTGGGATGCGAGAGACCCTTGTTTTGAGGACACCGTCCAACATCGGACATTCAAGCTTATCAGTTAATGGGACACACTAGTCCCTCGGGATAAATTTATTAAGAATTATTTCAAATTTTGTATTACTTTGAAAAAAAATAATAACTGTAAATTAAAACGTAAAATTAGTCACTATGTTAATACAGTGCAGTGTTCTACAAAAGCAGATAAAACGAGCTAAGTATTCTAGATTTATATCTAATATATTGTTGCTTAAGTGACCTTTAAAATTATTTGTAACTATTATAATCTAACTTGACAGATTTTTCACCGGTGAACAATTCACTGTTACCTAATAATAAGTAAGATAATAATCAAGTAATTTCCTTTAACTGAAGAGATTCCACCCGTAGTCACTGAAGCTTTCATTTGTGTGTCATGTTTTATTGTACTGTGTGCTAACGTATTTATATGTTACTAGTGTTATTGTACTGTGTGCTAACTTATTTATATGTAACTAGTTTTATTGTACTGTGTGCTAACTTATTTATATGTAACTAGTGTTATTTTACTGTGTGCTAACTTATTTATATGTAACTAGTTTTATTGTACTGTGTGCTAACTTATTTATATGTAACTAGTTTTAGCCGGCCAAAAGGGGTTTATTTGGAGATGGAGTTTCTTCCCCTTTTTATGTTTTGGGCCAGGAAAAGTCCAACCTTAACTAATTGCCCAAAGCGGTTAGTTAAGAAAATAGTCAATGTTTCGATGGTAAATTTTTCTCTCTTGCATTGAATAATATGAAAGTAAAGTAGCTTTTCGTTTAATAACTGGTTTTCTTTTCACCTACCTTTTACACGCAATCGAGTTGACACAAGGTGCATCTACCTATCAGATTCAACTATTCAGTCAGTTTCTTTCAAGAATTCGTCAGGCTTTTATATCAAAGACTTACAAAAGGGGTAACCTATATATTATAGAAAGTAAATGGTTGGATAGATATTTATATTTTATTATTTATTTACTACAAAGAATCTCTGACTATCTTTAATTACTGCTTTAAACATATTTTATTGGGTAAGATTGTTCCTATTATATTATAAAATCAGAGTAAGACTGAGGGTTTGCCAATCGACTTCTCTTCTTACAATAAATAAAAGGTACCTTAAAAGAAATTATCATTATAAAAACTGATTGGCCAATTAAGACGGACGTACGTTTTCAGCTTACAACTGCTGGCGTCGTCACACCCATATTTATATAAATTACATAAATGAATCCCCATGGGTTACAAGTATTGGGCCTAGCAGAATGCCCCAAACAAGAAGAGAATCGATCTATCTCACCTCAGTCATATTCAGATACGATACTGCCTAAACCTCTGGTTTTCAGGTTACAATCTTAGTCAATACCTATGTCCTATTTAAAGTGATTTCCTATTACTCTTATCTGAGTTGATAAATCTCAAAACGATTATAGTTAATATTCATTGTAAAGGTAACTGTAAATATAACGTAACTTGTAAAGGTAACTGTAAATATAACGTAACTTGTAAAGGTAACTGTAAATATAACTTAACTTGCAACAATAGAAGCTTAATCACTATTCAAGTTGGTTTTAACAGCAAGTAACAATCTTTGGCAAACATATCTATGAGAACTGATTGCGATACTGAAAATACCTTCGACAAGATTTTCATATATTAAAATTATCCTAATACTCGAAATGTTTAGGTAAACAATTTAGTTAGTCATTCAACTAGGAACTAATACCTCTAGGAACGTCTAGGGTCCATCACAACTGAGGAATAAACACGTGCCCTCCGTAAAGGTTATTAATAGTTCATATCCGAAATGATATTCTGCAGCACTTATCAAATCAATAAGAGATAAACATATTTTTTTTAAGAAATTTAAAACTTACGAAAGCCGTTACCGTCCGACCTTTAATCTCATAAACTTTTACGTGATAGGGTGAAAACGTTAGAAACAGCCTGTAATTATGCCTACATCATATGGATTGAAAATTCTACCGAAAATATGTAATACTAAAAAAGTTTTTTTTTTTTTTTTTTTTGTAAGGTGGCAAACAAGCACACGGTCCGCCTGATGGTAAGCGGTCACCATGGCCTCTGAAATATGGCAACAAACAAGTAAATACAGGTCCTGACATGTGTAATACCTTCTCTGATTTTTTTCATTCCACTTTATTCCATGCCGCCAGCTCCCAATCACAAAAAAAATAGTTCCATTGCTAACGAAAATTCAATTTCAGTTATACATCGTATTGAAGTAACATATGACAGTGCGCTCCTCTGTGACAGCGGTCATCGCATCTGTTCGAGTGCGACGGCAAATAATTATGGGCGGGCAACAGAGTTATCTTTTTTTAATCAACTGTAATGGTAGATTCTTAATTTTATCCGGTATTTTATTGTAAACAAGTGGAGCCATTCCATAAATACTTTTACTCATGAGTGCAGTTTCGCATTTTTTTAAACATAATTTTGTTAAATGTTGAGCTCGTGTGGATCTGATTCGTCCTTTTGTCCACTTTACAAAAAGAGATGGATTGCACTTAACAAAAATACATATTTCCAAAATGTATAAAGCTGGTATTGTCAATATTTTCAGTTTTTTAAATGCAGGTTTGCAACTATCTTGAGTTTTTAAACCACACATTGCTCGAACACATCGCTTCTGGGCTTTGAAAACTGATTCCTTTGACTGATGCTACTTTACGAATGGGAACAATTAATATATATAGATATATACTCGTTAATATACATATTTATCTACTACTTATATTTAAATCCCAGAACAGTAAGTCAGCAGTCACAGAACTGAGGACTTTAAACGCTTCACAATGTGTGCCCCCCCCCCCCCCAGTCTATGCAATCTGAAAATTACTCGAGTTTTGATTTTTATTTTATTTAGCTATTTCCATTGTAAAGCTTGTTTGTTAAGTGTTTGAATACAAAATATGTATATATTAGTTGACTATAATATCACGGGGTCTCATCCCTAAGACAGCAATCCGACCTTTTTCCGACCGATTTCAATAGATGGCATTATGTGTATCAATTATTACTATAGCACGGACGCTAAGCAGGAAGAATTTCGTTCAATGACCGGTCACTATAAGTCTCTGTTGCACGCGCATAATTATTTGCCGTTGCGCCCCTCTATGACAGTGGTTATCGCATCTGTGGGCGATAGGGAGGGGCAGAGGCTCATACTCCGCGTAATGTGCCCGCTCCGCAATACCAACCGGAGCGGACAGGGCACGTGAGGGTGGTGACCGACGACCATCCCGTGGGCTCGCCCGTGGTGAGCGGAGCGCGGTGATTGGGTTCGATTCGGCGGCGACGAAACCCCGCCCGTGCGAGCTGTAGACACACCTGCATCTGACATCCAAAGACCATCCTCTCGGATGGGCATACTTAAATCGGGTTGGCGACCCCCACCACACTTTATACAAGGTCGCGGCTTTCGACAGTAACTTGATTTTTGTGAGTCAGATAAATCAGTCCGTCGGTGTACAATGATATCAAAAAGTGTGATAAAATTAGTCCACTCATTCAATGATCCGCTAAAATGAGGAATATCCAGGGTTGGCAACCGTTCGTTGCATTTTTGTTCCAAAACCTCCTTCCTACTTGCCTCTAATTTCGATACAGCCTCGTTAATCTCGTCCACTACTGACATACAAAAGTCGTAATCTGAGCTAAATGCCTGCAGAATAGTTTCTCCGGTTACCTATACGATGTGATCCGACGTCACGAATTTAAAATGTATTTATTTACTGTTAATCCGATTACACAAAAACAAAACTAACTAACCGTAAATCTTAAATGATTTGGAATACGTCCCAAAAAGTGGTCCGAAGAAAAAAAGAAAAAATTACAACAACTTACCGGTTGGCATCAGCTGTTGTGGATAACGTTTTGTGTAAAATTGTGTGTAGTGTGTATGTATATATGTCTGTGGTGTGTTTATATGTTTCACTCACAAAAAATAACTAAATTTCGTATATTTGAATTACGACAGCTCCAAAAATGTACGATAGCCGTGCCTTCTAAAGGATTCTGAGCGACTGAGCGCGCGCACTGAACGTAGGCGCAAAATAATAAATGCCTCGCTCGACCGATCCGATACCGAGTAATAGCGACTAGATGATTCAATCTTTTCCGAACAGTAAGTATTTAAGTAAATCAAAATTGAAGTATTTAGTCTATGGCGGGGTTCTGCACAGTGATCAAAACCACAGGATGGAACAGCGCCAGCACGCAGAAAGGTGATAATTGAAGATATGGAGGGTCCTCAATCACTGGATTGAGGACCATCGCACCGCTTGCCATCGGCAGGAAATTCATTCTCACACTTTAGAACCGAAATGCTCGCGTACAGTGCGGTTTCAGAAAAACTTCCTCCCGCGAACGCTTGGGTTGTGGAATGAGCTCCCTGCCAAGGTTTTCTCTAAGGACTACAGTATGGGGTTCTTCAAGAAAGAAGTTATTGGATTTTTGAAGGGTCGGCAACGCCCGAGTAATACTTCTGGTGTTGCAAGCGCCCATAGGCCACGGTGACCGCTTAACATCAGGCGGACCGTGTCCTTGTTTGCCACCTTAGTGGTATATAAAAAAAAAACTGGATGGTATACGGCGTTTCTAGTCCGCATTAGTAAGTGATTCTAGTGGTGTCCCATCTGTTTTGCTTTACTTTGGCAGGATAACAAAATTGGTGTTTTTTTTTTCAATTATTTATTTGCACTTTTTGATTTCTTTATAGTTTTGATGACGGATAAAATATTGCGGTTCGCTCTCAGATACTGTACTGCAAGTACGATTTATCCCAAAGAAGTTAATGCAAGATATGGTCGCGATTTGGGTTCTGTGACCAAATACAGTTAGAACCAATAATAGTTACGCCATCTATTGATGAGTGAGCGTGAGCAAGTTAAGCCTTTACGCTTAAAATAGTCCAAATCCAAAATATTAACATATTTTTTTTTTTTTTTTTTTTTTTTTTGTGGTGGCAAACAAGCTTGCGGCCCGCCCAATGGTTAGCGGTGGCGCTGACAATACCTGGTGCAACACTTGCACGTTGCCGACCCTTCAAAAATCTAATAACTTCTTTCTTAAGGAACCCCATACTGTAGTACTTAGAGAAAACCTTGGCAGGGAGTGACCATTAAGGTTCTAAGATGTGAGGATGAATTCCCTGCCAATGTCGAGCGGTGCGATGGTAAAAAGTAACTGAACTGAACTGAAAAAAATGGCATCATTTCGAAGAATTCCTCGGAACACATCCCATTTTACAAGCGTTAGAACGCACACCGGGAGTCAAAGTCTTTCCTCAGATTCAATACTGCTTGTGAGTTTGTAATCGTCGACGATTCTCACAGCCCGTCTTTGGACCGAATCAAAAGGGCCAACCTGGTAACCGGGTTCACCCGCCCAGAGATGGCGGTAGAACTCAATGTGTAACTCCATATCAGACCAAGTTTCCTGTGCCAATTAAAAATTTAGAGTAGGTTTTCTAAATATTAGTTATACTTGTTACAGTGGTGTGAGGTGTGGTGGACATGTCGGAGTCCCACAGTGCTAGCCGGCAGCCAGCAGTGCGGGGAGCAGTGCGGGGAGCTAGGTGTGTAGTATGTGGTGGACGTACCAGAGCAGCGCAGCAGCTGCAAGTGCGTGGTGTTAGGTGTGTAATGTGAGTACCAGAGGAGCGCGGTTCTAGCCAGCAGTGTGGGGAGCAGCTGCGGTGCGTGGTGTGGGGTGTGTGGTGGACGAACCAGAACAGCTGCGGTGCGTGGTGTTAGGTGTGTAGTGTAAGGTGTGTGGTGGACGTACCAGGGCAGCGCAGTTATAGCCAGCAGCCAGCAGTGTGGGAAGCAGCTGCGGTACGTGGCGTGAGGTGTGTGGTGGACCAACCAGAGCAGCTGCGGAGCGTGGTGTTAGGTTTGTAGTGTGAGGTGTGTGGTGGACGTACTAGAGCAGCGTGGTGCTGTCCAGCAGCCAGCAGTGTAGGGAGCAGCAGCGGTGTGTAGTCTGAGATGTGTAATGTAAGGTGTGTGGTAGACGTACCGGAGCGGGGCGGTGCCGGCCGGCAGCCAGCAGTGTGGGGAGCAGCTGCGGCGCGAGCGTTCTTTCTGTAACAATGGCCTGCTTGATCTCAATATAATTTCTTAAAACTATTTTAGGTGTTTAGTTTATTCTTAACTGAGGATATATTGTGCTTTAGAATAACTTAATTTAAGTTTACCACTATTGTTTTTTTGGATCCTGGTTTAGTAGGTATTCGATATATTACACGGATTTGTGTAGTTGGTACTTTAACTTCTATGCCAGCCCCAAATCCAGAAAAAATTTGGATCAGGCCATTTTCCTTTCTCAGGCACTTTTCTTTCACGTTTCTTATTTCAATAGTAGATGATTACGTAGTAGTAGTAGTAGTAGTAGTAAATTCTTTATTGCACAAAAAAATATTAAAAGTAGTAAATACAGTTGATTGGTAGAGTAAAATTGAGTCGTTCTTATCGCTATTTAGCGATTTCTTCCAGACAACCTCTTTGGGTAGAGGAAATCTAGTAGAATAAGATTTAAGAGAAGGTGCAACTTGGAACTAGAATAGAAGAAATAATTTAAATATAAATAAAAATAAACAAGTGTGTTATTATAAAAATAGATATGAATAAGATATAATACACGTTACTATATATTAAGTATAGAATGAAAAAAATATTTACATATACTTACATAATACCTACTACATAGACGTACACAAAATAAATAAAATAACATGTCTTATTTGTAAAATAATAATTATTAATGTGACTGATAATAATTTTTAAACTGCTTTTTGAAGCAGTGTAAGCTTTGGGCTTGTCTGATAGTGAGAGGTAAAGCATTCCATAGTTTTATAGATTTACGTAGATAGTTGAAGAACCCATACTTATACTCATACCCATACGCAGCTGCGTAGACGCGGCGTTACGTCACTTCTTGTTTCTGATTGCTAATTTCAAACCTCAGCTACGATTCTAATTAGCTCAGCGGTTAACAGTCCAGCCACCGTACACAGGTATGATAGTTCAAGATCAGCGTCGAGCCGCTCTTCCTAAATTTGTCTCTTTCACAGACACTTGTTCACTGTTAAGTCCACCAGTTAAACCGTATATAAAATTGACGAAAAACTTTGACTTAAAACTATCTCACTGGAGGGGAGAGCTATGTCATAAAATTGTCTTTAGAGTAAGCAGGAATTTAAAATTACGGAACTGTCTAATCACAAATCAAGGTGCATAAATTTACAAAAACAAATTTCTGCGACAAACACCGTTCAAGCGTACCGAAAACACACAATATGTGGAATCAAATTAAAAATTTAAATCTTAAATCTTAACTTGTGGGCTTAGCAAACAACTGTGACTTATTGAGAAAACTTGTATGTTAGCAACCCATTGCCACTGTGGTAGTTCTTACCTTTAGGGAGCTTTTTGACTTGCTATTGGTGGTGCTCATACGTTCAACATCAGGAAAGGGTTCTGTGGACTTCTTCGTATTCTTGGATGATAGAATCGATGAGTCTAAAACCAAATTAGGATAATATTCAAACAGACTTGCTATTTATAAAAATGTAAAAAATATTTAACTTAGAGTAGTTTAAAATGTATGCGCACGTTATGGTCAGGCTGCAGTACAGGCGCGAGGCGGTCCCACTGTCCCGCTGCGCGCCGCGACTCACGCGATGCGGTCCTACTGCGCACCGCGACTCACGCGAGGCGGTCCTACTGCGCGCCGCGACTCACGCGAGGCGGTCCTACTGCGCACCGCGACTCACGCGAGGCGGTCCTACTGCGCACCGCGACTCACGCGAGGCGGTCCCACTGCGCACCGCACGCGGCGATACGAAACATCGTTTAGTTTTTTCTTTTTTAACTAACTGGACTTTTTTTCCCGACTGCTGGAGGGTTTTTTATCGCGCGTTTTGTATTATACTTACGTGTGTGAAATTTTTTATTCCCTCGTATCATCGAAACGGTGGAATGGTTTTCAATAATTGTGAACTTTGTTGTTTGAGCCAAGTATCATACGGATTTGCTCAATACAATACAAGACTATTGATTTATTGGTGTTTAACAGCACAATTTACATAAAATTATAAACCTATTTAAGGGGTTAAACTATGAAAATGCCGTTTCGTAATAAAGAATGAAAAACCATTTCTTTTATTGAATCAAAGTATCCATCCTCTTTGTCTATGGGCAACGACCTGGAAACAAATTGACCACCATACAAACGTTTAACGAAGGATATCTCGAAAACGATTTGCTATAGAAGGGGGTGCTCTAATTTCAGCCAGGAGGTTCTTCCTTGTCCCGTTAAACAATATTTGTTTGAGCCCCTCCCCCCCCCTCCGATAGCTCCGTTTGGGAGAGTTTTATTCGAGCCTATTATTCTTTCAAAAGGAGCCGCTGGAGATGAAAATCATTTTTGTGTAGTTTCATCAAAAAGGTATCCTGAGTATGGAAAAACTTTCGAACTTCGAAATCTGCTTCTCATCAAGGAGTAAGCGTGCAGCCTGCCGAAACTATAGCATTGTAAGGCATACTTTTTACACGATGTGTGTGTTGTTAGATCTCGTTTAATTTTTATGTTTATATTCTTCTCGTATTTCATGTCTACTTTTTAAATACAAAGTGTTTTCGAGTTGGGGGGACCTGGAGTCTTAAAATACAGGCAACAGCCTAGTTTGAGCTTCAGTTTCCCACAAATGAAACTAGTTAAGGTCATCTAACTTAAATCTTATCTGTAACTAAACTTGTGGGAATAAATAAACGATTTTTATTATTATTATTATTATTACCTACACCTTGTTCAATATCGATAGCTAGTGAAAATTCACCAAGTGGCGGAAAACACAAAACATTCAACGAATGATATCTTAAAAAGATATGTTATAGGAGGGGGTGCTCGAACAAATATTGTTAAAGTTTTGCAGAAGAAAAATTCAAGATGGCGGATTCAAAATGGTGATCGACAAAATTGGTTTACTAAAATCCGCCTGGAACTTTGCATCCGGGAGTTTTCGGGACACTAACAGTGTTGTGTTTTACTTCCAGTAGGGCTTCCTTTCATAGAACGAAGAAGAAAGTGTTTTAGAACTTGTGTCGGTCCAATAATATAATTAGAACTGGTGTCGGTCCAATAATATAATTACAACTGGTGTCGGTCCAATAATATAATTAGAACTGGTGTCGGTCCAATAATATAATTAGAATTGGTGTCGGTCCAATAATATAATTAGAACTGGTGTCGGTCCAATTATATAATTAGAACTGGTGTCGGTCCAATTATATAATTAGAACTGGTGTCGGTCCAATAATATAATTAGAATTGGTGTCGGTCCAATAATATAATTAGAATTGGTGTCGGTCCAATAATATAATTAGAACTGGTGTCGGTCCAATAATATAATTAGAACTGGTGTCGGTCCAATAATAGAATTAGTCGGTCCGTATGTAATAAAGACAATAATCGTTGGCTGCCTAATGCATACATTAACCAGGCAACCTAATTGTCAGGCAAACTTGTACTTTGCAAATTTTCATTTCACAATTCAATAATCTTTTTGTTGTTTGCGCAAATAAGCTGGCTCAATTAATTTAATAAAAAGTATTTTAGTTTCTAAGCTACTCTTAAATATATTTTTTTTCAGATGATAACTGTGGCTTATAAGTAAGTATACCTGAGTTCACTTTCGCTTGAAAATATGATATAATTTCGTTTAATATTATCGCGCGATCTTTTCTTTTCCCAAAATAGTTCATCTAGAAATAGTTTAAGATGCGGGGATTCGCTTTATATTCAGCTGAAACATCACTTTCCGAGAGGCATCAGATATTTCATATGAAATGCCTACTGAGTTTCGCGTCGGTAATAAATTGCTAAAAGTAGCTGACGTAAAGAACTACAGAACAACTGGATCACGAGTGGTGTTTACCCTTCGACACCTACAGATAAATGTATATGTTTGCTTGGGTACTTTTAAATGTATTACAGAATGAAGTTTTCAATAGTAATCACAATGATCACACCAATAGTATAATATTGTATTACACATAAAGTTGTAGTGTATCTATTGTGGTACACACCAAGTATTTACGTATACATTCATACACTACTTGTCCAAGTAAATATATCAAGAAATAATTTGAAGTGTTTTGTCTCATTCGATTGCTGTTTTATTTGCTAGATAGATAATCAATAAAGATATTGATTCATGGCCGTATAACAACCAGCTTACATTCATTTGTGTATTTCACATATGCATGCAATTATTAAATTCAGTCTATGTAATGTTATATAAAAGTGGTTTTTTCCTCATTCGAATTCTAAAGTATAGATACATGACGAGTTGCTATACACAATTGTTTTTTCACCATTTGTGTAAGAATTTCCAAAACGTTATACATATTTCACGTAACTTTCAATTATTAATTTCATCTTGAATGGACCAATAATAATTTTATATTCAAAGATTACTTATACGTCTAGATACCGTGTTCAGCGACACGAAACGAGCCAATCCGAGTACCTGATTTTTCATGTAATTGCCGTCAGCACTAGGTACATCATACGTAATCTGTGCGTCGACGCGAACTGTGCTCCCGCGAAACGTTATAAAAATGGCAGTTTGTGCAATAACATTGTGTAGAAACTATTGGCAATAAACACCTGATGAAAAAAACATCACTTTTCACAAGTTAGAACACTTATCTGCTTGTTATATAATATTTTTCTGTCTGTGTTGCCAAGTCAGAAGTCTGTACCTTAAATTCCCAAGTTCAGTAAGGTGAACATTGAAACGAAAATATATTCTTTTTACCTAACGTCACATACCTACGTACATTATTTCAGGTTGATAATGTATTTCTGTAATGATGACCCCTGTGACACATATTCATAGAACGTAATCACCTATGCAATTTTTAAAATTTTACTTTGACACAAACATAACAGTTGGATGTAAATCACAATGGAAAAAGTAGTATGTCTCATGTATTTAATGGACTACGAAACTAAATTAATTTATCACCGTATCTTAAAAGACATAAGTAGTTAAATAAAAATCTATTGTCTTCACAACGAAAGGTAACGTCACACCTTGAACTCTTTGTATAAAATTTTAAATTTAATTACCTACTATTACTACAACATTAGCAAGACGGCATATGACCAGTAATGACCACGCCCAATTGGGTGTGTAAAATAATAAGGCTGTCTCATTGTCACGTCACGTCACGCTTCCGCCGCGTGGCGCCAGCGTCCTACCTATCCAGTCGGCCGGCGCAGCAGATCAAAAGCGCGCAAACAGCAGGCTTCACGGGTGCATTAAGGGCGCGTTCGTTCTGGGATTAAGAGTTCCCACGAATGATACTTTTCACGCTTTTGATAACGCCAGTTTTGCCACCGACACCTACCGTTCGTGTAGCTTTAAAACGTTACTAACAAAATTTTCGTTTACAAACCTTGCAAAACGAACGGTTGACGTACACACACTACGATAAAACACACACACACTACCATAAAAAATGAATATGTAAAGGCAGTTTCACAGATTAACACAAAAACCCCACCTTTCGTTTTTCGGTGGCAAAAGTGACAAAAATAATCGTAAACGAACGCATGGCAGATTGTCACAGATGATACTAAAATTTTGATATTTTTGATACCAATGCTAAACGAACGAGGCGCGTTCGTTTTTGAAGTGAAAACTTCTTTAGCGGCGCTGTGCACTTTTTTTGTGATGGGTAAAAACTGTTAAACTCGCGTCAGGTCACGTGTCCTGATCGAAAATTCGTAAGATGTCACTCGCGTTAGGACACGTGACCTTTATTTACATTAGTTTAGTTTTTATTTTTAGTATATGGCGATTATGTACAGTACAGTACAGGGAGGTTGGATATGGAATTTTAATTCTATGACAGATTGAGCTGTCAAATATACAACGTCAAAAAGTAAATAAACAAAATTTATCATTTTTAATAAATAAATATGGATAAGAAGTGATGGGAAGTAAATAGCGAGTATGTTTTCACTTCTGCCGGCACTCCCGGAGTGCAACCCGTTTTTTGGAATGCAGAATCATTATTTTCATTAATTCAATATAATTTTATTCAGATTAGGCTACAATAATTGAGCACTTATGAATGTCACTAAGCCATTGGTTTGTAAGTCTACAGGGCGGGAGACCTTGTACTGAGAAGAACCGGCAAGAAACTCAGCAAGGGCATTTCTTTTCTCCCTTTCTTTTACAGCGTCCAATTAAAATATTGGAAAATGCCCTCCCTATCATAAAAGGACACTTTCCATTACAAACATAAAAACACATGAAATATAAAGCACAAGCACAACATAAAAAAGTATCTAATATAAACAAAAGACAGTTTATGTATTGATCACTAAGAAATAATCAATGTCTTACAGTATTAATAAACAAAACAAAAAAGTAAGACTAAATACTAAGAATACAAAGAAGTTTGCAAGAGCAGACCAGCCTCCACAGGCGGCACCCGTTCACGAGTATGACACATGAATCAGCCATCGCTTCGCTCAACCATGTTTTAGGGAACGTAACGACCCGACACACACGCCACCACCGCAGAGACACTTTGAGAGAGCATGACACACTCAAGCAACTCCAATAAAACTTCGATTGTACTAGTTACAATGTGTGTAGTAAAGGAACAAAATATAAGAGGAGAAGATTGGAAGGTTCGCAATGCTTTACTACCGAGCAGCAACGGCAATAAACTCACTAGTTAATTTTTTATACATCATATAAAAATACAATATAGCCTAACACTAGGTAATAACATAATATACAATGTTTTAAATTTAACAAAATAATATTTCAAATGCCCCAATACAAATCAATTAAGTTCTATTTTTTCCAAGCATTTTTATCATTTATGTATTCATCAACTTTGTAATAGCTTTTTTTCATTAAAATATCTTTGACATATATTTTAAATTTATTTGAGGGTAAATTAACCACATGTTCTGGAATTTTATTGTAGAAAAATTGTATTGCGAAAGAGCTATGTACCTTCTGAAGACGACATTTTGGAACTACCAATTTATCCTTATTCCTTGTATTAACACTGTGGAGGTCACTATTTTTTGCAAATAAGTGACAATTTTGGCGTACATACATTATACAAGCAAAGATATATTGGCAAGGAACAGTTAAAATATCAATTTCCCTAAATAGTTCCCTAAGAGAAATTCGAGGTCCTAATTTATAAATTGACCGTACTGCTCTCTTTTGCAAAATGAAGACTGTATCAATATCAGCTGCCTTACCCCAAAGCAAAATGCCATAAGACATGACGGAATGGAAATAGCTAAAGTAGACCAACCGAGCAGTGTCAACATCTGTAAGCTGCCTAACTTTCCTAACTGCATAGGCAGCTGAACTGAGTTTTCCTGCAAGAACTGAAATATGAGGGTTCCACTGCAGCCTATTGTCTAATGTAATACCTAGAAACACTGTTGAGTCTAATAGTTCTATTTCTTCTCCGTTTAGGGATAATTTTGTACTTATGTTTCTGACAATTGGCATCATAAATTTTAAACACTTAGTCTTTTTCGCATTAAGAAGTAAATTATTTGCCGTAAACCACTGAAGAACCTGAGAAAGCGCACTACTTACGTCGTCAAAATTAGTTTTATTTCTGTCAACTTTAAACAAAAGAGATGTGTCATCAGCAAATAGTACAATCTTGCACAGCTTCTCCACAAAGAAAGGCAAGTCATTTATGTAAATTAAAAATAGAAAAGGACCTAAAATAGAACCTTGAGGAACTCCTAATTTTACTTCAGAGCCATTGGATTTTACTTCATTGATTTGAACCTTCTGCATTCTACTACTCAAATATGAGCGGATAAGCTCAAGAGCCAAATCTGCAATACCATAATGACTCAGTTTCCTTATAAGAGTTTCATGTTGCACGCAGTCGAATGCCTTTGATAGATCACAGAAGATACCAATAGCATTTTGTGACTGTTCCCAAGCAGCAAATATATGCTGTATAAGGGCAACACCTGCGCCAGTTGTGGAACACCCTTTTGTAAAACCAAACTGTTGAGGATGAAGTAATCCATTTAAGTTAAAATGTTTAAGCATCTGATTGAACATAATTTTTGCAAAAATTTTGCTTAAGGCAGGCAGTATAGAGATAAGTCTAAAATTATTAGGATCATCTTTACTTCCACTTTTAAAAAGTGGTATTATTTTACTATATTTCATTTAGTCTGGGAATATCCCTTCGTCAACACACTTATTAAATATTATGGCTAAGATTGGTGCTATAATATCAATAATTCCGCTAAGTTTAAATGTCTTTTTGATGTCTTCAGAGGTAACATGCTGAAATTTAAATATAGCCTTGCATTTATTTACATTACATTTTAAAAGTAACTCTGATTCTAATGGAGTGGAATTTAATGCATTAGTTGTAATTGTAGGCATTTCAGTAAAATATTTCTCAAAAGAGTTAGCGACATCAAGATCTGAATCAATTATTTTTGAATTTACAGTAAGTGTATAATGATTGTCACGCGGTTTTATTTTTCCTGTTTCACTATTTATTACATTCCATGTGGCCTTTATTTTATTATCAGAATTTTTAATTTTATTACTTAAATGTATTGATTTTGCAACCCTGCATACTTTTTTAAATATTTTTGAATACATTTTGACATAGTTGGTGAATGTGGGACTGTGGTTATATTGTTTCATTTCATACAACTCATACAACCTAGTTCGACTTCGGTGTATTCCGACAGTAGCCCAGTCCTTGAATTTCATTTTATTATTTGGCCTAAAAGTTTTTACTTTAAACACTTGCTCGAACTCATTACTTAAGAAATCAAAAAAAATATTATAAAGATTATTAGCATTATCATGCATGAAATGTAAATATGGAATTTTCTTTTCAATATTAACTTTAAAATTGTTTAATCGAGCAGTGGTCACAGGTCTACAAGTTACTAGTTGAGATTTCTTTTTATAGTTGTGTAGAATTTTTATTATTTGACCACAGTGATCGGACGGCAAATTGTTAATAATAGATTTATCTTTTACTTCAACGTTACAGAAAATATTATCTAAACATGTAGCTGAAGTCGATGTAATTCTAGTTGGTTCCAGAAACAAGTAATTTAAGTCAAAACTTGTAAATAAGTTAATAAATCTATCTCTTGTTTGGGAACTCTCTAAAAGATCAATATTAAAATCACCACAAACAATAACTGACTTTTTAGAATGACAAATTTTTTTCAGAACTTGTTCCATTACAGGCTCAAAAGAATTATAATTTGCAGAAGGAACCATACACACATAGTATGATATAATTCTTAAGTTCTATACAAGACAATTCTATAATGCGTTCAAGTGAGAGGCTAACTATATCCTTTCGGTCTTTACACTGTATATTATTATTATTAACAATTATTAATGAACCCCCTCGTATAGCATTTTTTCGAATAAAGGCACTGGACAAATAATGATTGGGGAAACTAAACATTAATTCATGTTTACTTAGCCAATGCTCAGTTACACACAACATATGTATATTATGACTTTTTAAAAATAATTCTATTTTCAATTCCTTGCCAGAAATGCCTTGTATATTTTGATGAACAATGTTAAAAAAACAGGCATTGTCTGTTGTCAAAGAACTCAGTTTAAAGTATGATCTAAAATAGGAACTGACTGGGTGCAGCTAATAGCATCAGCACTATAAGACATAGCACTAACGCTAGAGAGGTCAATAGACTCCTTAATACTACTTAAATCTAAATCATGTATATTAGAAGCTAACAACGTAGCCATTTCTCGTCTACATTTCATAGGCATGGACATACCAGCCAGTGTCAGTCTAAAATTATAAATAAATTTATTTATGTCAAAATATAAAATTGCATCGCTATGACGATGAGTCAAGTTGTACAGATGTACATTCATGTCAAATATATGCCTATTTAGTTTAGCAGTGGAGCTTGAAGAATATGGAAAACCGCTTATTATAAACTTACATCTTGTTTTATTGTGTAACTCCAACGAGGTACCTACTCCCTGTATGATGTCATTCTTCTTTAATAATGAGCCATCACCAAACAATATGACAATTGTTGTAGTGCTATTTAGTTCACTGACAGGTATGTTATTGACAATTGTCAAACCAAAGGAAACCCCTGGTGTACAAATGTTTGTTACCGAATGTTTTAACCGGTTGCTAAGAAGTAAACCAAATCCTTTGCCGAGTTTATCCGAGATTAAAATTGTTCTGCTGGGCAGCTGCTGATTGGAGACCAACTGATTGTTTAGCAGGTTTGGCCCTAGGATGTTACCAGATGAAACATTGATATAAGGAGAATGGTTTTGTGACTTGGGTTGTGAAGATGACCGAGATGATAGAGCACACATACAGGAGTAATTATTCACTAATGAATCGAATCTATCCGCATTATATTTTGTACCAGCAACCAGCTCATTTAAAGCCAAAATATGTTCATTTATTTCATTCTTTGCACTTTCATACTTTTTACTTATTTCATTTAAAGAAATCTGCAAACCTTGTATATTATTTTGTAAACGGTTTGTCTCAATATCATGTATAAGCCTGCTTTGCTTCAGTTTTACAGAAACTAATTTTAATTTACTAATTAATTCCATTCTTTCTTTCCTTAAAAGTGTGTACTTATGCAAACTTCTATGGTGTTTGATTAATTTTTTGTTTTTTTTTATAAATTTGTTCAATTTAAGCATTTTTTTTAATTGTTTATGACTAAAAACAGTTGCTGGGGAGTGACATGGTATAGAAGAATTTGATTCGGTAAGATCAATTGTTGTTATAGGGTTGCGGTTAATGTTAGTGAGTGAATCGCTTGCTATCAACTCATCAAACAGATTATGAGCATCAGCTGCCATGAGACTCTTTTTTTCGTCCTCAAGTTGACAATTTAACTGTTGACTATCACAAAGTTCTTCTTCAAGCTCCACAATACGCTTTAAAGCTTGTTCATGGGTGGCCGTACACTGCTTAAAACTATCAATAATATCCTGCAGACTGTCACGTTGCCCTAGCATATCTACATATTTTAAATGCAAATTGGCTAATTCACTTTTGAGTCCTGTGTTTTTTTTTTTTTACTTTTGTCACCTATCATCCGTTCGTTATGATAGTCATAAACCCTATAGGTGAAGAGATCTTACACAGAATAAATGGTTTTGGTTACAACTGCCTCAAGTAATTCGTAAATATGGTTAATTAAATGCACTGATTTTATAAAAAAAAATACTACTATCTTACTAATATTATAATTGTAAAAGTATGTCTGGATGGAGGGATGGATGTTCGTTACTCAAACACGCTTCAACCACTAGATGGATGGGGATGAAACTTGGTACACATATAGGTTAGGCCATGGTATAGGCTACTTTATATCCCGAAAAATATAAAAAATAAATAGCAACAGCTATAGCATTCATTATTCATTAGTATAATTAAGGAGTTAAACAAATGGTTAGATACAACAAAAAAATATTTAGACTTTTTCAAGGAAAAAAACTTTGAGAATAAAAATAGGTTTATGGATAAAAATATAAATTGTAATTTGTAAAAAAAACTACTTATGTTATGCATAAAGATAAAATTACTTTAAGTTTATCCCAAAATATTTAAAAAATAAAAGGCCACCTGCCTGTGCGAAGCGGGGACGGGCCGCTAGTACCGAATAAAGGTAAAATTTCTCCAATTTGGGATAATCACTTTAGGGTTGGTAACATTACGCACACAGATGTAAAAATGATAGTCGTATTAGCTGATTTACACACACATGGCTACGAAAATGGCTCGCACTGCTCCGTTTGATGTTGTTTGGGACACGGTATCTAGACGTATAAGTAATCTTTGTTTATATTAAAGTGTTTGTAACAAGAACTATTTGGCATCGTGTGTGGCACTATAAGTCGGCAGACTGGGATGGATTGCGAGAATTTTACGCATCGTACCCGTGGAGGCAGATCTGCTTTAACTCAGAAGATCCTGACGTCTGCGCAGCCGCAGTCACTGAAACAATCTTTGCTGGTATGGAATGCTATATTCCTAACCCGCGAGTAGCTGCCGGCGTCAAAAAACGTCCGTGGTTTAATAGGTCTTGCAGAAAAGCTAAAATTCTTAAGCAAAATGCATTTGAGGCTTGGACCACGGCTCGTAATAATAAGGATCCGAATATTTTTGAGTTAAAACGCAAATTAAATGCTGCCTCGAGGTTCAGTAAGAAAGCAACTGCCAGAGCAAAATTCCAATTCATCGGCAAAATAGGTGGGCGACTTGCGAGCTATCCTTCTGGGAGTCGTGCTTTTTGATCGCTTGTCAAAGCTGCCGAAGGGAACTTTTGCCAGTCGTCGTTATCACGACTGCGAAAGACCGATGGTGACTTGGCCCATAGTGCTAAAGAGAAAGCCGATCTACTGGGCAGTCTCTTTGCCTTGAACTCGAACATGAACGATGAAGGCGCTGTACCACCTACTATACCGTGGTGCGGTAAGACCATGCCGGAAATCTAACGCAGTGGGAGGTCCGGCGGGCGTTGCTTTCTCTAGACGTTCATAAGTCGAGTGGGCCAGATGGTATACCAGCAGTGGTGCTTAAGCAGTGTGCTCCTGAGTTATGTCTTGTACTCACGCGCCTCTTCGCTTTTTCCTACCACACTAGGCAATTTCCATCTCCATGGAAGACTGCGAATGTGCTGTAACGTCGCCCCCTTCCAAACTTCAAAAATATAAATATATAATAAAATAAAAAGGTTCTATGTAACCTCGCAGCCCACTACCACACTCAACGAGAGAAATCAAAAGAATATAATGATTAATATTGATGTAGATAAATATCTTATTTGGCCAAGCGTGATCGTCAAAAGTGGTAGGACCCGAAAACCGTTGTGTTAAATAAGTAGTAAACCCAGTTGTTTTAGAGGTACGTCAGAGTAATATAGCAAACAATAGTATACAAATAAGCGTAAAAGAAAATAATCAAGAAATAAATATAGCTAAATCTACGATCATAAATAATGTCCTCTTTGAATTTTTACCATTTCTAAAGTCTGTACAAAAACGCCTAAACAAAGCAAATACTCGAATATCAGAACTAAAGGGCACAGGTACTAAAGAGTTATATGATTTTCCGTCATCCCTACACAAAGGAAAAAGTAAAATCCATACGAATGCTAAATCCATACGTTTTGTAGAGTGGGAACCAGGTAGCTAAGCGCTTAGGACTTGCGACCTGAAAGTAGGTTTAAGGGGCGCCCCCTTACGATGATCATCAGCGCTCACCTACACTAGCTAACTGCCAAAATAGTAAAACCCTACTAACACCGCTAAGGATGGACATGGATTACACATAGTAATTACTGTATCTCTTGGCAGACCTAGTTCTTTAGTGGGCTATATAATTATTATGGCAGGTACAATCTTTGTTCCCACTTCTTCTTTTATGGAAGATTTATCTTTACCTAGCTGAAACCTAGCATGCATCGGAATTAAGTCGGTGGCCTTAATTTGTAACGAAACTCACTTAATATAGCTATCCCATTCTGATTTATCCGTTCCGTATTGCCTGTTGCATTTGTTGTTGATCAGTTTTCATACGTGTATGATGGTGATGTATCTTTAATTAAATATCATTGGTCCGCTGCATCAAGTCCCTTTTAATTCAAACATTTATGGGTTAATAGTTAGCTGTACCTATATAATTTTAGTTCTTTATCTTTCTTTCTTTTTTGTTATGGTAGTTAAGAATACTTTAGAGATAGTAATTAAACAATGAAATAGATTTTTTATTTTATTTTATTTTTCTCTGTATAATGTTCTGTGGTATAGGATATGTATATTTAGCCAATTCAGCGAGCATGTATGTTTTTTGGAGATCTGACGGCAAATAAAGGGCTCCACTGAAAATCAGTGTTGTGACTTTGGCTGCAGCTTATGCTGAGTGGATACCCTATTTGGCATTATGCAACACAAAAAACTTGTAGTTACTAACCTTTTTTTTTTGTATTTTTGAATGTTTTGTTGTAGGTGATTGAGATTTTTTAATACCATAAACAACGAACACACAATATTTTCACTGTCACTTCTAATATAAGAGTATTTACTAACCAGTAGTGGTGGCACGATCTAGTTGTAGTTTAACTCCACGTGGTTCCTAGCTTCTAGTGACCCACAAGCGTAGACTATGGACTATTTGGTCGGGCAGCGTTTCGACAATTTAAACGACGGCAATTGAATGTTCTATATGTCCTATACATATAGAACATTTTTTCATCACTAACCCCTCTCTAGCAACTTTCTCACGCCACATTTCAAACCCTCCCATCCTATTTTTTTTATTCTGGACGGATGTCCGGCCTTCATTAATCTTAACAAAGAAAAAAGAATATCTTTTAAGTATAATTCTAGTTATGTTGGTTGGGGTACTATTATAGAGTCCTAGATTAATATTAACGGTCTATATAAAACGGCCTAATTATCCTAAACTAATAGAATATTAATTTTATGTTCTAAATGTTCGTAAAGTTTTAACAAACCCCGGGTAAGTTCAAATAAACTAACACGTCATACTATTATACGGAATACGTAAAAACCCAAAACAACTACCCTTTATCATTGTTAGTATATTTATTGTACGAGGCTACCCTAATGGTTGTTAAACGTCTCACTTAGGTAAGTTGCGCGGGTGTTTTCAATATTATAAAAGTTCTAAGTAACTTAAACTTACGCGGTTATACTCAACATTATAGGATTCCCAATGACAGTAGCATTACAATTTAACTAAGGCAATAAAATTAATAAGAAAAAAAAAACCGCGGATAACAAAACAACTCCTATCTAGAGGCGGAGATTTATCCTACGTTTAATTTCCTGAATAAAATTTTATTCAGCATATTTTAAAGAGCATACGAAACGTGCTTCCATTTTTATATCACTTAACCACCAATCAGTGATTGTCTTAAAACGTCCTCCAATGAACTTGGCTTGTTCGAACTTGTGTCTCAAATCAAAGCCGCACTGTCCAAGGTCTCTGACTGGGGACGGGTAAACTTGGTCCGATTCAATCCTACAAAGACACAAGTCTGCGCGTTCACCGCTAAGAATACCCCATTCACTGTAGTCCCACAATTCCAGAACACTCTCCTCTCCATCTCCGAGAGCATTGGGATCCTTGGTGTTGACATCTCCAGCGATGTTCAGTGCCGAGATCATTTGCAGGACAAGGTGAAGCTGGCGTCCAAAAAAGTTGGGGTACTTAACAGAGCGAAGCAGTACTTCACATCGGGGCTATTCGAGACATTGGTGGCCTCAAGGTCTTGAGTCTTATAAGTCAGGTTTCTATTGTTATTTATCCCCTCCATAATTCTTTTTCTTTCATTCTTTTTTTTTATACCATTAAGGTGGCAAGCAAGCTTACGGTCCGCCTGATGGTAAGCGGTCACCGTAGCCTATGGACGCTTGCAACACCAGGGGAATCACTCGCGCTTTGCCGACCCATTAGAAATCTAATAACTTCTTTCTTGAAGACCCCCATACTGTAGTCCTTGGAGAAAACCTTGGCAGGTTCATTCCACAACTTAAGCGTTCGCGGGAGGAAGTTTCTCTGAAACCGCACTGTACGCGACCATTTCGGTTCAAAAGTGTGAGAATGAATTCCCTGCCGATGGCGAGCGGTGCGATGGTAGAAAGTAGCCGTAGGCATAATTTTGAACAATTTCTCAGAACACAACCCATTGTACAAGCGGTAGAACACACACAGGGAGGCAAAGTCTCTCCTCAGACTTAAGGGCTCGATACCGCAAGTGAGTTTGGAATCGTCGACAATTCTCACAGCCCGTCGTTGAACCGAGTCAAAAGGGCCAAGCTGGTATTCGGGTGCACCCGCCCAGAGATGGCAGCAGTACTCCATGTGGGGCCGAACTTGAGACTTGTAAAGCAGCAACCTCTGCCCCGACGTGAAGTACTGCCTCGCTCTGTTGAGTACACCTAGTTTTTTGGACGCCAGCTTCACCTTGTCCTGCAAATGATCTCGGAACTGAAAATCGCTGGTGATGTTGACTTCAAGGAACAGTTAATGGGATTTTCTTAGCGGTGAACGCGCAGACTTTTGTCTTTGTAGGGTTGAATCGGACCAAGTTTACCCGTCCCCAGTCAGAGAATATAAAGCACAAGCACAACATAAAAAAGGAATTTATTGCAAAATATAAAAAAATACAGTTTTTGTATTTATCTTTGAGAAATAATCAATGTCTTACAGTATTGATGAACAAAAACAAAAAAGTTAGACTAAATACTAAGAATACAAAGAAGTTTGCAAGAGCAGACCAGCCTCCACAGGCGGCACCTGTTTACGAGTATGACATATGAGTCAGCCATCGCCACGCTCAACCATGTTTTGAATGTTGTTAGTCGATAGAAGACCCCGATGCCAGACCGGATCGAACGCCTTAGCTATGTCCAGGCTACATGCCAATGCCTCCCCCTCCCCCTTCAAAGATACGGTACCTTCATTTTGTAATCTAAATTTGATCCGCTGTTATCTACAAGAACAAATTCAATAGATAATACGGAACGTGTGAAACAGAAGGAGATAGCTATATTTAGAAAGTGACATGTGACTGAATCAAATTACGACAATATTGACTTAATTTTGCGCTCAAGTGCTCTCACTGTGCTTTGTTGTGTGTTGACTCATCAAGTTCGCAATAATTCTGTATTGGTGTTTCACCTCAGTGCCGACTACTGAGTATCGTTGCTTGGATTTTTGCCCGCGAGACTTGGAAACTCTGTCCGAGTGTTAAACAGTGCTCAGTTTGCGTTCTAGACCGGGACATCGCTCCTCGACCCACTGTGGTTGAACTGTTTGAACTTCTGAACTCACTCCACTGCGCGAAGTTTATCGAAGCGATTCTGTGTGTTTGTCGTTTCGTCGTTGCCGAACTGCAACGCAAAGCGGTGACTCTCGCTTGGTTTTTTGACTGACGCTGGTTCGCCCGGCCTTGGGTGGGTTAAAAATAATTATACCTTACAGGGATATTACCAAAATGTAAGGGGGCATCGAAAAAAAGCAAACTGTTTCTTTTCTCAAGTTGCATTATCGGACTATGATTTCTTATCCATTACGGAAACATGGTTTACGCCAAATTTCTTCGACCGAGAATACTTCGATAACAGGTATAATGTTTATCGATGTGATCGAGTACCGGCGCAAGAGGGTGGGGCCAGCCGTGGAGGGGGTGCAGCGATAGCCGTGCGCAGTACCGTTCGTGGCCGGTGTGCCCCTCCGCTGCCTCAAAGTGTGTGTGTGTGTGTGTGTGTGTGTCCCGTTGACAGTGTGACCATCTCAAAAATAGCTAATCTGCCCGATACTGGTAAAAATCTGCCATCATATTACTGTCATCATAGAGAAGGGAATGTTTAAATAAAATACGCACTTCTACTTTGCAAAATGCAACACCAGGAACCCACTCAGATCGGTAGGAACACTCGTATTTTCTTTTCATCATGTACGAATCAGCATAGACACAAACACAACTACATACAATTAAGGCGCGGTCCTCGAGGTTTACCACAAAATACCAAGTATAAAATTAGTTTAAGTTAAAAGTTATATTAAATCACCGGGACTAGTAGTCAAAATTTGACAGTGATAGCTGCCGTACAAAACCAAAATACCTTATATATGCCCGTGATATTTTGTAGTAAATTATTGGAACCTCGATCAATTATGTTATAAGAAAATAAACTTTATCTTTGACTACCTACCGTTCATATTCATATGACGTACCTACGCGAATTAACAGCAAATCCCCGTGCTGTCTGGCATAAGATCAAAGTAGCCAGCTCAGTAAGTAAAATAATCTTCTACCATATAGGTCATAAAAAAATAAAGTATCTAATAAGACATAGAAAACTATGAGTTTTTTATATGTATTAAAAAAATAAGGACTCATTCTGTTACTATGACTGATAGTAAGTTTTTACATTTGGTCTGCGCTTACATTCCGCACGGCACAGGCTATCTTGACGCTTTGCCATCTTTTTTTGAAACTGTCAGTCAACTGGTGGTTGACTCGGGCTGCAACCACAGACCACCTGTTGCAACCCACTGCCTCGTCTGTAAAAAGAAGCCTAGCTCACTTGTATTATAATGTATGTATATACACTGGCCTGCAAAAGAAGGTATAACAGTTTTTAAATTGAGTTTTCTCCTAAACTATTAAACTTAGAGACTTGAAATAAAAACAACATTTTCAAAAGTAACAAAAAATTTTTTGAACATAGGTTTATTTTACTTAACTAAATGTTTTTAACATAAATGAAACATAAAAACAAAAAGTAGCCTTTTTTACTGAATGGCAAAAACTTAAAAAACCCTAAAAAAGGTGTTTGTAGTCTTAAAACCACCTTTTTAATAACTGGTGTTGCCTCCTTTGGCTCTGATCACAGCTTCGAGTCTGTTTGGCATACTTAAGACGAGGTTTCGGAGACGATGATGGAGGATATTCTCCCATTCTTCCATGGCCCTGTTTAAGATCATTTAGGGTGACAGGAGGTCGTCTGTGTCGTCTGCTTTTACAGGCTTAAAGTCCTATATCGATTAAGAGATTTCTTGAGTAAGGAACTGCGCACGTTGCTATGTGACTCACTTATCCTATCGAAGCTGAGCTATGCAGATGTAGTGTATGGTCCCAGACTGCTGGCAAAGACTGAACTCATAGTACAAAGAGTACAAAATGCATGTGCAAGGTACATTTTTGACATTCCCCCCCTCGTACTCACATTGGTCCGTACTTAAATACCTCGAATTAATCGAGAATGTCATTACGTAGGAAACTACACCTAGCTACGCTAATATTCGGGGTCCTGAAAACTAATAGACCTGAATACTTATTCGCAAAATTTAAGTGGCGAAGAGTTGACAGCACACGGGATATGAGGACGCTCAATAGGATTTTAAAAATACCTCAGCACCGTACAACAGTATTCCGTGGAAGTTTTAGGTATGCGGCCACCAAATGTTGGAATAACTTGCCCCCACCCATTCGCACACTCAATACATAACCACCTTTAAGTTACAACTAAAGAAACATTTTTTACAGTATCAAAAGAAACACGAGAACAGCGCCAGGTGGCCAAGATATTCTCCACACGCTTTAATTGAATAGGGATAGATAAATAGAAAGTGCAATATTTAATTTAATTTATTTATTTATATTTAATTTATTAGCTTCATTAGTGTATTATCTTAGTATATGTAGGTACCTACATATAACATATTATTAAGGATATAATTTCACTAAAATCACTAGTGAAATCGTTTTTAGTTATAGTTAACAGCGAAACCACGACCGTGTTACTTGCGCAGGTGCAGATTCCTACCTTGGGCTCCGCTGAAAATCAGCGCTGTGGCACTCTTGTCGCGGCACAAGCTGAGCTGGTGCCCATTTCAACATCACAGCGCTCACGATATGCCTACTTACAGAACAAGTCCTTTATCTTATTGTCTTTTTCGTTTGTAATTTTTATTTTATGTAATTTAGCTATTTTTAAATATATGTTTTTAACTTTGTGAGCGACATAATGTTGAATAAATGTTTGTCCATGTCTATGTGTATGTGTATGTCTGACCAGCCTTCAGAGCCTTCCCTCATCCCAAGCGTGTTCCATCGGGTTCAAGTCAGGACTTCTTGATGGCCAGGCCATCAAGTTGTGGCCGAACGTTATCTTGCATTAGAATTAAACCATCACCCATATTTATCAGATATGGTCCTGCATACTCATTAAGGATCTCTTGAGCATATCTCTCCCCGGTCAGAGTGCCATTTTCTATGGCCACTAACTGTGTGCGACCTTCCGAAGAGATGCCAGCCCATACGTGTACAGAGCCCCCGCCGTATTGGACTCTTTCTGCAAAGCAGGCTTGAGCGTATCGCTTACCAGGCCGCCTGTAGACTTTTCGCCTTACGTCGTGAGTGAATAATGAGAAACGTGACTCATCCGTGAACAAGACTTGCCTATTTTTCTTCACCCCACTGTCCGTGGTCACAAGGATACCCATGGGTGCCGGCAGAAATAATTTCCAGGTGGTGCAGATTTTAGTTTTCTTAAAATCTTCGCGGTATTATAATTGTTAATAAAAAATTAAAATTTTAGTCGGAAACTTCTGAAGCTCTGTTTATTTTATGTTCGAGATATTTACACATTTCTGACTATTATTATATTGAATATTTTAAATTCATAAATTTATTTTACAGGTACCCAGTCCTCACGGCTCACAACTATTTGTTCGCGACGATCGAAATTTAAAAATTCTAAGTTGGTGGGCCAGGAGTACCGGGATCGATATTAATCGATTTCCATTACTTCTCTGAACGCACTCTTTAAAGTACCGCTACTCCACACGACATAGCACCAGCATAAATGGGATGACCTTAACAGAGAAAGTGCAATACAGTTTCTAAGCAGTGCGAAAGAGACCGACTCTTGTCAAAGTCAATCGCGAATGAACTAGAAAGTTCATAAATGTGAAAGAGACATAGATTATAGATGACAGGGACAGAGCTACGTTCGAGAACGTTTGGGAATCTAGAACCTTTCTTACATTTTGATTTATAAGGGGGCTAGGTCGCGTTCCGAGTCAGTCAGTTTTCGATTGAAGTACGAACAGTTCGTTCCCAGTGAACAAATCGCGAGTAGTGACTAATAGTTATCTTCAGTTCAAAATGCATTCGTTTGAAAAATTTATAGTTCCCGCCATATTCGTTTCCAAAGATTAGTGTTTTTAGTGTTATTATAGTGTTGCCGTATTTTAATTTCGAAAATATATGGATAGTTAGTTCATACAGTCCAATAGGTCAAGAATAATTGCTTGACTAGATTACATGTGCAAGAGCGAGCTAATTAGTCATGTCAGTACGCGCCGCAATTAAGAGAATACACTTCGCGGCACCTCGTAGCGGGCTTCATACAAATGATTGAATGAAATTCTTACTCATTTTTGACACTTGCTGATCAAACACCACGAAATTTTGAAGATGAAGAAATTCTATCAAATTTTATAGTTTTAAAGTTATACAGGATTCTAGTTTTTCATACAAATGATTCAAAAAAGATTTCTAGTTAAAAGAACGTTTTACAAGATTTTGGAAAAACCACAGACCTAGGTATTCGGCTTGGGATTACGACGTAGAAATTTCACAGGGATTGATCAGTAAATGTCAAAAACAAATGAGAAATTCGTTTGTATGAAACCCGCTGCGTGGCGCCGCGAAGTGTATCCTCTTAATTATTCAGTGCAAGCAAGCAGTGACAAGTGAGCTAACGTGTGTTTCTTTTCTTTATTTTCAAAGTAAAAATAATAATAATATAATTATAATATGAGTGACATAAGGCGATTTTTCTGCAAGAGAAAAAAGATTGAAAATGAACAGTTTAATGCTAAAGATTGTCCAAGTACTTTGGCACAGCAAAGTACTGGTAAAACTGAATTAACAACACAACAAACTTTAGTTAATATTTATGATGTGGGTTTATATCTGGATTCTAAAGTACCTATCAGTGATGAAATACGGTTCAAAGTGCTCGAAACAGCGTGGAAACCTCCGCAACATTATGATTTCAAGCAGGACATCGATTATAAAAACGAAACACAACAACGTACATTTCGCCACGAGTGGCTCACACCTATTCTGCTCAGGCTAAAGGACCACTTTGCCGTACACGTATATTATTTCCCGCACAAATTCATCGAGGCAGTACTCAGGGGCCATTTATCGTTCGCCCATGCAAAAAATATCAAAAATTTCATGAGTGTGCGAAATCTCATGCAAACAGCTAGTGGCATCGTGAATTGGTTATACGTTCTAAAAATTTTCTGGAAATCATGCAAAGAAAAAAAATTGACGTTTATGAAGAGATTGATACTGAATATCACAGGGAAATTTCAGAAAACAGACAAAAACTGCAACCCATTACATCTTCGGTCTTATTTTGTACTACGCATGATTTACCCCTTCGAGGAAAAACAGAAGATGGGTCAGTTTTCAAAGACTTTCCGAGACATTTCCGAGTTAAGGCAGGAGATACGGTTTTACGGCGACTGGTTCAAAAAATGCCCTCTATGTATCCCATCAAGTACAAAACGAAATTATTGAAACCTGTGCTGATGTTCTTTGTGAAACCATTACTGATGAAGCTAAAGAAGCGGCATACTTTTCAATCTTGGATGACGAGACAGCGGATATAAGCGGGACTGAACAGCTTTCAAAGTTACGTAATACTTGAAGAATTTTTGAGGTACAGACCACTTCAAAAATTTGATGCTGCATCGATTTCTGAAGTTATTATATCTTTTTTGACATCATGAACAAAATGGTTTGGCAAGTGTATGATGGTTGCTCCACGATGGCTGGACATGTTGGTGGAGTTCAGAAAATAATTAATGATAAATATCCCAAAGCAAAGTATTTCCACTGTGCTAGTCACATATTAAATCTTGTTGTCAATGATTTAAATAATTTTAGTGAAATAGGATATACTGCTGGAATAATTAAGGCAACTATAAATTTTTTTAGAGAAAGTATTTTACGGCGAAAAAAAATCCAAATATTCCTTTGTTTTGCGAAACCAGATGGTCTGCAAAGTACAAAGTATTCGAATTTTCGCTCAAAATTTCACCAAAATTGTAGAAGCATTACAAGACCTCTCAGATGATCAAGCCACTAATTCTAAGACAAAGGTTAGAGCTTACCAACTGCGCACTGCTTTGACCACCACAAATTTTATTGTGGCATTACATATTATTGCTACTTACTCGGCAAAACTTGAGCCAGTCTGCAACCAGCTTCAACAAGTGGATTTTGACATTAATTCAGTGAATAACCACATTTGCTAACTCACTTAAATAATAGAGGGTCACAGACAAAACGCATCGCAGGAATTTACTGCTATATTTGGAGAAGCTAAACAAAGTTGCGAAGACCTTAATATTGAGATTAAATGCCAACGAGTTACGAAACGACAGGCTCATCGATCCAACCACCCATCCGAAAACGTTGAAGAATTTTACAGAAGAGCTTTATACATCCCTTACCTTGATTCGATCATTTCTTCTTTAAAAGGCAGATTTTCTGAAACACATAAAAAATCATTTTCTCTGTTACAACTACAACCCGAAAATTATAAAAGGCCTCAGTAAAGAAGAATTTCTTAAAGCTGTAAAAGACATTGAAAATTTTAATGGCGATCTTTTACCTAATTTTATTTCAGAAATCACGACTTGTTTTGAAATGTGGAAATATCCACAGCCAGCGGCAAATGATATCAGTGGAGTTGATCGATATGAAAAACATCTTATAGACTACATCGACGAGGCAACAGATTTCTTTCCTTCGGTAGCAGAAGCGATCAAGATTGGCCTTAGTCTACCCGCCATAACATGCACAATAGAAAGATCTTTTAGCAGACTGAGAAGAGCTAAAATTTGGAATAGGTCCACAACAGGTGACGAGCGACTGTCTAGATTATGCTTGTTAAGTGTCCACCGAGGCAAGATAACCAAGGACAATAAAGATAACTTTATAGAAAACATCACTAATAAGTTCGGTCAAAAACCCCGCCGGCTGCAGTTGCTTTTTAAATGAGAATTGTGTAATTACTGCCTACTAATTATTGTGAAAAAAAAAAATTTCCAACAGACGGCTTTTTATTTCAATAATTCCTGTTGATCCCGAGATCCCTGCCGGCGCCCATGAGCATACGTTAATCTGTTAACCTGATACCCAGCCTCAAGTTTAGGACCATTTGCTGGCCTGTAGGGCTTCAGGTTTACCCTATGTGCCATAATTCTTGGACATTCTTCATGTGAAAGAGGCATGATAATTTATGTTTACGTGAAGAAGATAAATTGGCTTATGAATTAAATGTAAATGATCAAAAAACAAATGCGAAAACAAAAGCAGAAAGCTAAAAGTAAAAATTAAAGCATTTGAAAAGGGAGTGTTTTTCTTTTTTATTTATTTTTTCAGCCATCATTTAAAAGGAGGTTTTCAAAAAGGAGTTTTTATACAACAAAACTAAATTTTCTATATAATGCTTTTTGTTTCAAGTTACTTATTTAAATAGACAGAAGTTATCATCACGTCTATGAACGTTATACCTTCTTTTGCAGGCCAGTGTATAATTACACCAGAGAATTTAGGATTTTGATGCTACATGGTGTGCCCCTCGACAATTTTAATGCTTTACACGGTGTGCCCCCTGCGCAAGTTTGAAGCAGTAAGTTAATAAAAATTAAATATATACCTACTTATGAATGGATTTACTACTTTGTTTACTTAATATATTTTGTTATTATGTTTTTTTGGAACAATACAAAAGTAACAACGATACAACTTAAAAAACCTACTTAATAAAATATATCTAACTTCATTTTATTATTAAATATTGCACACATTAAATTAAAACTAATATTCGAATACTGAATCTCTATAATAAAGGTAGGTACATTGAAAACTTTGTTACGATATGCGACTATTGTACCGTCCCCCCCTTTTTATACCCCTTTTATTTTCAAAAATATTAATATAATGAGACGATAAAATATTCTAAGAAACTACGCAGCTGTTATCACTCAACGAGAGAGATCAAAAGAATCTAATAATTAAAATGATGTAGATAATTATTTTATTTAGCCAAGCGTGATTGTCAAAAGTGGTGGACCCGAAAACCGTTCTGTTAAATAAGCAGTCACCCAGTTGTTTAAGAGGTACGTCAGAGTAATATATCAATCAATAGTATACAAAATAAGCATAAAGGAAAATGATCAAGAAAATAAATAAAGGTAAATCTACGAACATAAAATAATGACCTACTTTGAGTTTCACCATTTCTAAAGTAAGTACAAAAACACCTAAACAAGGCAAATACAGTATCAGAAGTAAACGACATAAGTACTAAGGGTTATATGATTTTTCTGTCATCCCTACGCAAGGGGACCCTAATTTTCGCTTCTTCCGCATTTGAAAGTAAAATCCATACGAATGCTTAACCCATTCGCTTTGTAGAGTGGGTACAAGGTAGCTATTTGTTCAGGACTTTCGACCTGAAAGTAGGTTAAAGGGGCGCCCCCTTACAATATACATTAGCGCTCACCTACACTAGCTAGCCAGCCATAATAGTAAAACCCTACTAACGCCGCTAAGGATGGAAATGGATTACACATAGTAATTACTGTATCTCTTGGCAGACCTAGTTATTTAGTGGACTATATAATTATTATGGCTGGTACAATCTAAGTTCCCACTTCTACTTTTATATAAGATTTATCTTTACCTAGCTGAAAATGTTCTAGAAACAAGGTCCGTAAATATATTCCTTCCTACTGAGGTGATTAGAGGTTTCTTTCTACCATAAATTTCTAACCGGCAAAAGCGGGCGCGTCATTTGGATTTTTTAACATTAATTTAGATATTTTTAAAACACAACCTAAAGAATTTCACAACGAACACACACTATTTTCACTGTAACTTTCAATATAATAGTATAAGTATAAGTATTTACTTACCAGTAATGGTGGCAAGATCTAGCTGTAGTTTAACTCCACGTGGTTCCTAGCTTGTAGTGACCCACAAGCGTAGACTATGGACTATTGGTCGCTTCAACAATTTAAACGACGACAATTGAATGTTCTGTATGTAAAGGACCACGCACTTTTATCACCTCTCACCCCTCTGTAATAACTTTCTCACCCCACATTTCAATTCCCTCCATCATATTTTTTATTCCGGACGGATGTCCGGCCTTAATTAATTTTAACAAAGAATATCTTTTAAGTATAAAACTAGTTATGTCGGTTGGGGTACTATTATAGAGTCCTGGATTAATATTAACGGACTAGATAAAACGGCCTCATTATCCTAAATTAATAGAATCCCAATAGAATATTAATATTTTGTTCTAAATGTTCATAAAGTTCCAACAAACCCCGGGTAATTTCAAATAAACTAACACGTCATACCATTATACGAAATACGTGAAATCAAGACAACTACCTTTTATAATTGTTAGAATTTTTATTGTAGGAGGCTACTCTAATGGTTGTTAAACGACTGACATAGGTAAGTCTCGCGGGCGTTTTGAATATTATAAAAGTTCTAAGTAACTTAAACTTTCGCGGTTATATTCAACATTATAAAACTCCCAATCAGCGCTCTTAAAACTACCACCAATCACAGTACGTTCGAACAAACCAATCAACAAAGTTCCAAACAAACACCCAATCATAGTTAGCTTTAAACCATTCATTCTGGCGCCACAGCTTCAAAATTTTACGCAACTTTATTTTGTCTAGAGTTCGAACTCATAAATCGGAAGTTAGATTACTACCTACATTTAACAATTAATTCCGTGTTGATGTCTACGATTCGTAAGTTCATAACTTAATATTTTACATTTTAGTCATTTGTTCTTATATTTTGTCAGCTTTAAACCTTTCATAAAATAAATCATAACTTCTCATCTAATGTATAAAATTATTGAACTTGAATATTTGAACGCGCCATTGTAATTTAAAGATGCATTTTGCTATTGGTAGTACGTCCATTGGGAATTGATTAGTAATGAAAATCTTCGCGCTAAAACTTGAATAAACACATTGTATTACGAAAATGTTAAGGCATAAATATGGTATCATCATCATCATACGTCACACCATATCTTGCACAAGCTTCTTTGGGATAAATCGTACTTGCGGTACAGTATCAGATAGCGACTCGCAATGTTTTAGCCGTCCGCTCGAGAGCTCGATAGAACGATTTTTTTAAACCCGAACATTGATAACTAAAGAGATAACTCATCAAGTTGTATTTGAATTTCGGATTGGCACAATAAAAAGAACGCGCCATTAAATTAATTTAAAAATGGAAAATAAGAAATTGACATTTGAACGTGGCGAATTGGTGGCAAATTGGTATAAAAACTATTTTTATTATTGTCAATACAGTTGCCAATATAATTAGTATTTTCAAACGTATGTTTGAGAAAGGCACTATTCAAGCCTTGTCTACAACTGAGCATAATCAGACTCTGTAATTCGTGCCTGGGCTATTATGCCTCGTCTCGCATACTCACGATCGCCCGGTTATGCTGCGTTTGCGGGCCGCGGCTTTAATATACTATATTTTTTACTTAAAAGCAGGATAGTTTGAAAATTAGTATGAAATCTTATCCATTACCTAGTGCCTCTTTTTTCATAGTGAAGGTCAGCTTGCGTGAGTTGTTGCGAGCGAACTGTGGGGCGTGCGCGGGGTGTGCGAGGGGCGCGGGAGGCGGCAACAGCGAGTGGGGCCGGGGGCACCCACACTCCACGCAGTGTCGACGCGTACATTCCTGAACAGTGACGCACTGTGTTTATTTACATTGTACCTCCTTCTTATGGTAAAAAGAGATATAGAGAAGACACTACACTTGCCAACACCGGAAACACCGCAATCACCGGTGTGAAGTTAGGAGCCAATGTTAACTGCCGCCAATAACCCAACCAAAAGCTATTTTTGTATTTTATTCCTAAAAAGGTGTAGCCATGAGGTTTGGTTTGTCAGACATGTATTCTTATAGAATAAAACACCTCTATTTGTCACAAATAAGAACCATGTCTGACCATATATTTTTACTGTGTTGCTCTTTGTAGCAAACAGCCACAATCGTACATTATAAAACAAGTGAAAAAAAGGGTATGTAATTCTAGGAACTAAGTTGGATCTCGAGAGCAGCGAAGGATGCTAGAGTAGAATCCTGAGCGGAGCGAGGGTTAAAAAGGACCGAGATTTTTTTTTTTTACGCGTTATATACTCTAGTTTTTACCATTGACTGCGAGATGATAAAAAGTACTATTATCACATTTTATTATATATTCAGTAATTATTACTGGGTGATAAGAGAACAATGACATAAAACAACTACTATAACAATTAAAACAATTTCACAATTGTTCCAAATTGAAAATGTTTTTATTTACTCGGTGAGTAAAAGTGAGTTCTATTCACTGTGATGTTTTTATTTACTATGTGTTTTAATATAACGCCACGGTCACTCGACTGGTGACCTCCTAGTGTATCTCACACACCGATGGTCACTAGCCATTGAAGGTCAAGGGAAGGCATTGGCATGTAGCCTGGACATAGCGAAGGCGTTCGATCGGGTCTGGCACCGGGGTCTTCTATCGCAATTGCCATCTTACCGTAGTCGGAGGGTTTGTGCAAAATGGGTGGCTAGCTTTTTGTCCGGCAGACGCTTACGAGCCGTAGTTGATGGTAGTTGCTCTGATAGCATGGACATTAATGTTGGTCTCCCGCAAGGCTCTGTTCTGTCTCCTACGTTGATTCTACTGCATATCCTCCGATGTAAAGGAAAAACTTGAAGTATTTGTGTCTCAAATCGAGACCATTCTGTCCAAGGTCTCTGACTGGGGACGGGAAAATTTGGTCCGATTCAAACCTACAAAGACACAAGTCTGCGCGTTCACCGCTAAGAAAACCCCATTCACAGTGGTCCCACAATTCCAGAACACTCCCCTCCATCTCCAAGAGCATTGGGATGGTCATCTCCAGCGATATTCAGTTCCGAGATCATCTGCAAGACAAGGTTTAGGTGGCGTCCAAAAAACTTGGTGAACTCAACAGAGCGAAGCAGAACTTCACGTCGGGGCAAAGTCGCAAGTCCGGCCACATGTGTAGTACTGCTGCCAACTCTGGGCGGGTGCACCTGGATACCACCTTGGTCTTTTTGACTCAGTTCAACGACGGGCTGCGAGAATTGTCGACGATTCCAAACTCACTTGCTACGGCAGAGAGCCCTTAAGTCTGAGGAGAGACTTTGCCTCCCTGTGTGTGTTCTACCGCGCGTGATCTGAAGAAATGTTCGTAATGATGCCCACGGCCACTTTCTTCCATCGCACCGCACGGCAGGGAATTCATTCTCACACTTTAGAACCGAAATGGTCGCGTACAGTGCGGTTTCAGAGAAACTTCCTCCCGCGAACGCTTGGGTTGTGGATTGATGCCAAGGTTTTCTCCAAGGACTACAGTATGGAGTTGAAAGAAGTCATTAGATTTCTGAAGGGTCGGCAACGCGCGAGTGATACCCCTGGTGTTGCAAGCATCCATAGGCTACGGTGACCGCTTACCATCAGGCTGACCGTAAGCTTGTTTGCCACTTAGTGATATTAAAACAAAAAAAAAAATTTTGTTCTGGTTATTTTGATTGTATTAAATAAAAAGTTCGGAAAAATAAGGATAAGAGTCTCTAATCAATATTCGTTTCCGTTACCAATGACGAATTATGATACAGTAACGCGGTTTCTGACTGTTGACCATTTAAAAAAGGTCCAAGTCACTTAGCGAGCTATGGAAAGAGCTACGATTGGTGCTTCTTCGCACATTAGAATCTGGAACTTACCTACTCTTTTATATATATATATTTTATACCACTAAGGTGGCAAACAAGCTTGCGGGCCGCCTGATTGAAAGCGGTCTCCGCAGCCTATGGATGCTTGTAAAACCTGGGGTATCACCCACGCGTTGACCCTTCAAAAATCTAATCTAATAACCTTTTTTTGAAGACCTCCATACTGCAGTCCTGAAAAGGAGAAAACCTGGCAGGGAGCTTATTCCATAACCTAAGCGTTCGCGGGAGAAAGTTTCTTACTTACAAAGCTCAAACATTTCGTAAGCTGAGGTGGCAACGGGCAGGCCACATTGCTCGTCGAACAATGTAGCCTGTCCATTGCCCCAATACGAAAAAGAAAAACAAAACTTTTTCACAAACTTTTTTATTTGGTCCACGCCGCGGCTAGCCAGTTTTTTTATATTATATTATTATACAGCTAGTTACTTGTTCATACGATGGCCTGGATTGATCTTTTTGGTAATTGGAAATTTTACTAACAATATCAAATTCCAAATTGAAATAACTTTGCGTCCCTAGGGATTAAATTGCAACTTTGATCCCTGTTTACAAGAAACCGAACAGCAATGATACAAAAAATAATGAAGACACTTCCAGGACGCAACAATCTTTGATTTATTTATAAATTTTTACCTTCCCCTTATAAAGTCACTGTAGTTGTAGTTACACGGCAGCCTATAGACGTTTGCAGCGCCTGGTGCATCACCCGCGCGTTGCCGGACCCTCAAAAATGATCTTTCTTGAAGAACCCCAATCTGTAGTCCTTAGAGAAAACCTTGGCAGGGAGCTCATTCCACAACCCAAGCGTTCGCGGGAGGAAGTTTCTCTGAAACTGCATTGTACGCGACCATTTAGGTTCGTAGGTTTAAGGATGCATTCACTGCCGAAGACGAGCGGTGCGATGGTAGAAAGTAGTAGATGGGCATCATTTCGAACAAATTCCTCACTACATCCTATTTTACAAGTCATAGAACATACACAGAGAGGCAAAGGCAAGTCAAAAGGGCCAAGCTGGTACCCGAGTGGACTCTAGAGATGGCAGCAGTAGTCCATATGGGGCCGGACTTGCGACTTGTAAAGCAGCAACCTTTGCCCCGAGGTGAAGTACTGCTTCGCTCTGTTGAGTACTTAAAGTTTTTTAGACGCCAGCTACACCTTGTCATGCAAATGATCTCGGAACTAAACATCGTCACCAACGGAACGAGGGATTTTTTTTAATACCACTAAGGTGGCAAACAAGCCTACGGGCCTAACAAGGTAAGCGGTCACCGTAGCCTATGGACGCTTGCAACACTAGAGTCGACAATTCTCACAGCCCGTCGTTGAACCGAGTCAAAAGAGCCAAGCTGGTATCCGGGTGCACCTTTTTCTTTTCCTGAACTGACTATGCAGTTGGCTGTTGCAGCCATTACTGCTTCACCGGGCTGTTTTGGGCGAGTCTTTCAAGGAGCCTCAGCCCGTATAGCGCCCAACGCTCAAGGGCACCGTGGGGGCAGCCTCGGCTTGGATTGTCGCTCTCGGGGGCGTCCCTTCGACCGGCGTGAGTCTCGAACCCGAAGGTGAGTTACCGCCAGGAGGAGAGTTCCCCGATACGCGGGTGCGGTTGCGGTTGAGTGGGGACGAGAAGCGTCACGGCACTCTTTGATACCTCGTGTATCCTTGTGGGCGCGGACGAGCCCGGAGACGTCGGCGTCGTATTTGGAGGGTGGCCCTATTGGTGGAGGTCGTTGAGACTAATGTCGCTATCCGGATAGCGAGATCGTCATCTGGGGCCGTTAGCACGTGCCGAGGCTGCCTAACTATAATTCAAATTCAATTTATTCAGTTTAGGCTACAATAATTGAGCACTTATGAATGTCACTACGCCATCGGTTCGTAAGTCTACAGGGCGGGAGACCTTGTACTGAGAAGAACCGGCAAGAAACTCAGCAAGGGCATTTCTTTTCTCCCTTTCTCTTACAGAGTCCAATTAAAATATTGGAAAATGCCCTCCCTATCATAAAAGGACACTTTTCATTACAAACATAAAAAACATGAAATATAAAGCACAAGCACAACATAAAAAAGTATCTAATATAAACAAAAGACAGTTTATGTATTGATCACTAAGAAATAATCAATGTCTTACAGTATTAATAAACAAAACAAAAAAGTAAGACTAAATACTAAGAATACAAAGAAGTTTGCAAGAGCAGACCAGCCTCCACAGGCGGCACCCGTTCACGAGTATGACATATGAATCAGCCATCGCTTCGCTCAACCATGTTTTAGGGAACGTAACGACCCAACACACACGCCACCACCGCACACTTTACGTGTATAGTTTTACGACTATGCCGAGGTCGGTCGGGGGCGAGGGATGTTTACACGGCCCTCTAAGTACTGTATTCAGTACTGTCGTCTGCATAGTAATGTTTGTTGTTAATGGATAACATGTCATTTATATGCACTAGAAACATTGTAAGAGACAATTGCCTTGACCTTGCGGGACACCAGCACTAATGTCCATAAACTACCAAACAACATCAAAGACAAGCAAGCATTAATGAATTTAAAAAGCATTGAAATTATTTCGAAATGATAAACTATAATGAAATAATGTTGAAATCTTCAAAACAGAACTATATCAATGTAAAATATATCATAACTTAATTATCCAATAATGTAAATCTAAGACTAAAATATTAATTATATTAATGTTTCATAATGAATTTAATGCATGCTAAGCCCAAGTTACTTATTTCTATAAATTGTAAAATATTTGTACGCCCTGACAGGCAAGACATAGTGCTCCCAATAATACGCTTTTTTATCTGAATCTTTGACAAATAAATGTTTCTATTCTATTCTATACGAAATTGAAACCATAATGATATGAGGCTCATCCGCCCCCTGTCCCTGGCTGACTTGTATGCGTGCAATGCCGACGAAGCTCGCCAGCTTTATATTTAATTTTGCTCTGGCAGTTGCTTTCTTACTGAACCTCGAGGCAGCATTTAATTTGCGTTTTAATTCAAAAATATTCGGATCCATATTATTACGAGCCGTGGTCCAAGCCTCAAATGCATTTTGCTTAAGAATTTTAGCTTTTCTTCAGGACCTATTAAACCACGGTCGTTTTGACGCCGGCAGCTACTCGTGGGTTAGGAATATAGCATTCTATACCAGCTAGGATTGTCTCAGTGACTGCGGCTGCGCAGACGTCAGGATCTACTGAGTTAAAGCAGATCTGCCTCCACGGGTACGATGCGTAAACTTCTCGCAATCCATCCCAGTCTGCCAAATTATAGTGCCACACACGACGCCAATTAGTTGGCCCAGATGGGTCGGGTTGTGTGCATGACATTTGAGTCCGAACGAGACAGTGATCCGAGGAGCCAAGAGGCGCATCCACTGAGACGAAGTATCCGTCCGGACGAGTAGTCAGCAGAAGGTCCAGTAAGGAGCTCGTATGATCCTCTATATCTGGTATTCTCGTTGGAGAAAGTACCAGCTGAGAAAATCCATAGGTCAGAGCAAATTCATGAGCAGATATCCCAGCATAGTTATTGGTTCTAGAACTGAGCCACTCACGATGGTGGGCGTTAAAGTTGCCCAAAATAACTAGTTCTGCTGTGGGATTGTGGGAACCCATCCAAATCAACTGTAGTGAAGACAAGCCCCAACACGCAACGCACAGCTGGTGGCCCGACGATGAGACTTCGTACATCATCGGCAGCGCCTCGGACGCCTTTCACTTGTCTCCGGTTTTCGCGGCAACGACAGTCGATATTACTCGATCAGCTCGCTCGCGCTCCGCTCACTGCTACGTGCTTATATACGCGAACCGCTAATTGTAGCTTTGCTTATTTATTGTGTAAATATATCTACAATCATTTATGTGAGTTTTTATTGGACTGAACCCACATAAAATTGGTGACCCCGACGTGATTTAGTGAACGACAAACGTAACGAACATTTTTGAAAATTTACAGTTTCGACGCAGCGTCGTTGTTCGTGAGTGACCGTTACGATGAGTGAAGCGAAAAATTTAACGGATGATCAAAACGAGTTTCGTGTTGGCATCAAGGTTCCACCGTTTTGGCCCGATGAACCTAGCTTATGGTTTGCTCAGCTCGAAGGTCAGTTCGCCTTATCGAACGTAACAGCTGACAGCACAAATTATGTAATCTCCAAGTTGGACTATAAGTACGCGTCAGAGGTGAAGGACGTCATTACAAATCCACCGCCTGAAAACAAGTATGAAAAGCTGAAAAAGGAGAATATTTCGAGATTTTCAGCGTCTCAAGAGCAACGGGTTCGTCAACTTCTAGCTCACGAAGAGTTAGGTGATCGAAAGCCATCACAGTTCTTGCGTCAGTTAAGAAATTTGGCAGGTACCGACGTTCCCGATGATTTTCTTCGCACACGGTGGACAGACCGCCTACCTAATCACATCCAAGCAATAATTGCGACTCAGTCTGGTGTTAATTTAGATAACGTAGCGCAATTGGCAGACAAGATTTATGAAATCTCCGTACAACCGCAAGTACTTCAAGTTAATGCTCCGTCCACATCAACGTCATCGTCGGATTTAGAAGATATGAAACGTTGCATCGAGGATTTATCACGGCAAGTAGCTGCTTTGTCTGCAGGACCCCGTGGCCACTACAGATCCCGAAGCCCAAGGCATTTCAGGCGCCACCGTTCCAGAAGTCCATCCGGAAACCGTGCTGGAACCAGTACTGATCCGGCTCAACGCAAGTGTTGGTACCACTGGAAGTTTGGAAGTTCGTCCACCAGGTGCCGTTCTCCTTGCTCATTCTCGCAGGGAAACGAAAAAGGCAGTCAGTAAAGGCGGCTAACGACTGCCCTTCCTCCGGCCGCTTGTTCGTGACGGATCGCAAAAGTAAGATACAATATTTAGTGGATACCGGTGCTGATTTGTGTGTGTACCCGTTATGCAAATTGCGTAACAGACGTTTACAAAAAACAAATTATGAACTTTTTGCGGGTAATGGAACTGTTATAAATACCTACGGTTGGGTAACTTTAACATTAGACTTTCGACTCCGTCGTGCCTTTTCATGGAGATTTGTAATAGCAGACGTTACGAAACCTATTATTGGAACAGACTTTTATAATTTTATAATATTTTAGTAGATGTTAGACAACGCCGCTTAGTAGATAGTACCACTTCACTCGTAGCTAGTGCTTCGCCTGCTAATTTAAATGCTTTGTGCCAAATTAAAGTTTTTACAGGCTCTTCACGTAATCACAGCTTGCTTGCACTCACTCGACCGGCAGGAGACCCTTCTGCGCGTGTGGTCAAACACAACACCGTGCATTACATTCGCACGACGCCAGGACCGCCCGTTTTCTGCCGTCCACGACGTTTGGCACCGGCTTACTCATAACCTTTTCGGATGTACCATCTTTAGCAAAATTGATTTAGTACGAGCCTACAATCATATACCCGTGGCTCCAGAGAACATTTGCAAGACAGCGATCGCCACAACATTCGGATTATTCGAATTTCCGTATATGTGTTACGGTCTTTGTAACGCAGCGCAAACTTTTCAACGTTTCATGGACGAAATACTCAGAGATATTGATTTTGCCTTCCCTTACCTTGATGACGTATTAATCGCTTCTTCCTCTGAAACAGATCATGAAAAACACCTGCAGGTCATCTTCCAGCGCTTCAAAGAACAAGGAGTCCTGATTAACTCTTTAAAGTCCGAATTTGGAGTGCCTGAGGTAGAATTTCTTGGTTATACGGTCTCTGCAGAAGGAATAAAGCCAATGACAGAAAAGGTCAGTGCAATTTTAAATTTTTCTCTCCCTAAAAACATAAGAGAGCTACAAAGATATCTCGGAATGTTGAACTTCTACCGCCGATTTATACCAAACGCTGCAAAAGTACAGGCACCTCTACACAGTCTTCTTTCTGGCCCATCTGTGAAACCTAAGACACTAATCAAATGGACCCCGGAACTCGAGAAATTTTTTGAGGAAAGTAAAACAAGTTTATCGAATGCAACTATGTTAGACCATCCAAACCCAAATTCACAGTTAGCCATTACTACCGATGCATCCGACTCAGCTGTTGGCGCGGTGTTGCAGCAAAAAGAAAAAACTGGATGGGTTCCCTTAGGTTTCTTTTCAAAAAAACTGAATAATGTGCAGAAGAAATACAGTCTGCACGATAGAGTCAAAGTCAAAGTCAAAATGGTTTATTCAAATAAGGATTTTACAATCACTTTTGAATCGTTAAAGTTATAAAATATTATTTTTTGAACCCTCCCACCTTCCCGCCGGTTCACAATGTTGTTGATTTCTACCGAGAAGAATCCGGCAAGAAACTCGATAGTTACTCTTTTAAAAACACTATCAATAATACAAATAAACTAAAATACAATTAATGTTTTAAATAAAAAATTTTTAGTCGTACAATTTTATGTTATTTCCATTTTAATTTGGTTTACCTATGCATCCTGTAATTGAGCATCATCAGTGCCAAGGATTTTTATCATTTACATAGTCTGAAATATGGTAGTATGCCTTTTTACAAAGTACCTGCTTGATAAAAGATTTAAATTTACTTATTGATAGATTTTGAATTTTATTGGGAAGTTTGTTGTAAAAGTGTATACATTGCCCCATAAAAGAGATACTTATTTTGTGTAGACGTGTATCATGCACCAACAACTATTAATATAGAGAACTTCTAGCTATCTATGAAGCTAGCAAATTCTTTAGGTTTATGGTAGAGTCCAAAATATTTACAGTTTTTACAGATCACAAGCCGATCACATCAGCATTCCGAAAAATTTAAGTAATTGTTCACCCCGACAATTCCGGTACCTTGACTATATTTCGCAGTTTACAACGGATATACGATTCATTTCAGGTGAAAATAACGTTGTGGCTGACACATTGTCTCGTGTTGATGCTATAACCAGTGTGATCGATTTAGAGAAACTGGAGTCTGCTCAAGATTCCGACCATGAGCTGTCACGACTACTCTGCGGTAATTCTTCGCTGAAACTACAGAAAATGGACGTTTCTGACTTCGGGAAGAAATTATTCTGCGACATATCGGGTACGTCTCCACGTTTATATTTGCCAACAGCATTTCGGAAACCAGCCTTCGACTCTATTCATGGTTTAAGTCATCCAGGGGCGAAAGCAACAATAAAGCTAATGACGCAACGGTACGTATGGCCTAGCATTCGTAAGGACTGCAGAAAATGGTCGCGTACATGCACAGACTGCCAACGATCCAAGGTCATACGACATATCAGATTCCACCGACAAGCAGATTTTCCCACGTCCACATTGACCTGATTGGTCCAATGCCAATATCCTACGGTTATAGGTATTGTTTGACAGCAATCGACAGGTTTACGAGGTGGCCAGAAGTCATTCCGCTCGAAGACATAAAAGCTGATACAGTAGCTAACGCATTCATATGTGGTTGTATATCGCGTTTTGGATGTCCACACAGAGTTACCACTGATAGAGGTAAACAATTTGAATCGCATTTATTTAATGAACTGTCTAAATTCACAGGTTCCCTCCATATCGCGACTACTGCGTACCACCCTGCTGCTAACGGTCTAGTCGAGCGGCTAGCTGATGAAAGGCTGCCATCATGTGTCACGCAAACGAAAATTGGTATGAGGTGCTCCCACTAGTCCTTCTAGTAATTCGGAGCGCGTTCAAGGAAGATATCTCATCATCATCCGCTGAATTGGTGTATGGTGAGACCTTACGTTTACCCAACGATTTATTTCATAACCCACCAGCAGAAATCACCGATTATACTTTTTATCGAGATTACGCTCATACATGCGAAATTTAAAACCGACACCCGTTACACGTCATGGAACATCAAATGTATTTATACATAAGGACTTATTTAAAACGTCACATGTATTTTTACGCCAAGACGCAATACGAAAATCATTAAAACCGCCATATTCCGGCCCTTTTAAGGTTGTAGAACGTGTCGAAAAAGCATTTAAAATTGATATTTGTGGTAAATTTATTACGGTCTCTGTTGACAGGTTAAAACCTGCGAGCGTGGCCGCCGTAATCTACGCGCACCCACAATATCGACAGGTCCCTGTCCTCAAGGCATGAAGGCGGCAAAAGCAGATATCCTCCCGGACGAACATACATACACCGGCACGACTCATAAAATTGTGTTCGAGTTTGTAGCCGGGATAGTGAAAGTATGATGTGTCGGCCGGGCAGGATATCTGCGTCTCCGTTAGAAAAAGAATGGTCGGCTACGCAGTCTCGAGATGGTGGTGGAGAGTGTTAAGATTTGCGTGAATTTGGAGTAGCCGCTGTACAAACTCTTTTCTTTTTCGTTCTCATGGTCATTATATATAAAAAAGTTACTAAGACTAAGGATGAGGATTCACTGCACAGACAGCTAGAGGACAAAAGGTGCGGTTCTAAGAATGCCGAAGCTCGCCACAGATGATGCGGTTGCTGGCACGGCGGGCGGAAGGGCCCCTGATCCCCCTCTGTTGTAGTAGCCGGGTCCACTCCGCTCTCCTTCTCCGGCACGACTACTACTTCAGAGACTTTAAACCGGTTGGCGGATCAGCCTCCCAGGGCCGAGATTAAGTGATCCCTGGGTTCGGGAACCCGTTTAACCTGCTGGCGGTGTAATTCTCTCCCCGTGAAAAATAAGAAGAGCAAACTTTATAGAGATATAATTTTTATTAAACCTGATGAAGTCATAAAATTTGTTATGAAATAGATGTAACTTATCTAAGATTTTCATCTGTCCAGGCTCACCAATGCGGAACTTGTTCGTAGGTTCGTAGGTTCCTGCTTGTCGTTCATGCTCACACCACACTGAATTCGCTTATCCGCTCCTGGAATTCGAAAATAAAAGTGTGTATATATTGAATTCATAATAATTAATAATATAGATTTTTTTATCTTAGTTTTTAAAAAAAATATAAAAATTTAAAATAAAATATGAAAAAAAATAAAATTACAAATATCAAGTTAGAAGTTAAGCAATTTAATTAATTGGACCCTTTATCCTTATCTCCAAACAGATATAATTAATTCTGCTTTTTTGTAATCACCAAATTAATTATGATAATTTGACCAATCATATCTGTTGCCCTCTCCTCGAGATTTTTAAATAGAAAAACCGCAATCTATTTAAGATCTCTACACATAAAGGCTGTCTAGTGACTTTATTTATTACGTAACAGAAAAATAAAACACTCATAAAAATAAGAAAAAAAAACAAAAAATATAAATCGAGTGTTTGGGGTAAACTAATTTTTAACTATTAGCGAGTTATGATGGGCCAATTAAAGGCCATAATAAAAAAAAGGGACGCTGAAAGAAAATTAGATTAATACACATTGAAATAAATTAACATTAAAGTACATAAGTGATTGAAACAGTAAGCTAATTTAATTGAATTTTTCTCATAAGAGAACAAAATAACCTAAATCAATTTTCCAGTGAGTTTGTGTTTAATTCTCGTATTTTAGAACTTCACTGAAATTGGGCATTACTTAAGTACAGTAAAAGACCTAATTATTTAATCAATGTAATTAGAATAAATAATCCCTTACAATATATTTATGTGATAGAATAGAATTAAAGTAATGCCATACACGTGAAAAGTTCAAATAGTAATTAATTATACTCAGCTTTAATGAATTTCAGCATTATAGTCCTGAAGTATCTCCAGTCCCATAGGTACATGACGTCTGCACCCCTTTGTCGATTCCCGTTGAAACTTACAGACAGCAACTCAAACAACAGATTTTAAGTAATAAAGGACAAAAAACTAATACATTATAATATTCATGGCTGAAAAGAAAATCTAGTTATCAGAACATATTCTCTATCATTTAAAATCTCATTAGAAGTTCCGATACACAATACATCTCTCCTTATATACATCATACATCGCCATAATTTTGTGATTATGTGTGATTGACAACGTATGTGTATAAAGTCTTGTGTAATGATAAGTGTATGTGTAGAATTATAGTAATAAAATATATTAAATAAAATATATTTACTTAAATCTGGAACTTTAAACAAATATAAGATAAGAGAAAACCAGAGATACAATCTTCCTCCTGAAAATTAAGAATATCTAAGCAACCTAATACTACATGATTCCTGAAATCTTTAATATAAATTTCGAACCATCCAACCAGATTTTCAGAACATCTCGCAGGTATCACACTGAGACTCAGACATAGATTGTTCAATCTCCCCCTAAAATAATACCTATTACACAATCATACTTCTCTCCTAAAGTCTGCGGACATCCTAGGCCTCTAAGTCATAATAGACTCCTAACACATAGAATATCTTAATATCGACATTGGAAAGCAAATTTCAAACATTTTTTGTATTTACCTAGTCTAACGTCTGCTCGCGACGAACATTTCCAATTCCAAGCCACGTAGGAAACAATTATATGACGCCTAGCATAAACTGGATTCCAACACGCTGACCAGGTCAAAGGCTTCCTCCAAGAGTCTCCCAGAACCGTCATACATCATTTCCCGAAGCTATAAACTCGAAAATGACGCTGAGCTAGTTAGGTGATGAAGCTATGTTGTGAAGTAATTTTCTAATATGCTCCTGACATTAGAAAAGTCCCCCTGCTCTGCCTAGTTCCCTAGGGACGCCGACAAATACAAGGGGTGGTTTGAGTCCCTAAATGCATGTAATCTAAAAAAAATATTTTTAAAAGTTAAACTGAGATAATAAAATTTCTTATCAACTCTAGAAGTAATTAGTTGTAAGAATAAACTTGTCTTTAAGAGAATTGTATTCACTCATTGTTAAAATTATTTAATTTGATGTGTTTTTAGGGTGGTATTAATTTTTTTTTTTTTTTTTTTTTTATTTATTTATTATTAGAAACAAACGGTCGTACATATTATAATTACAAAATTTCATTGACCAAAAAATAGACCTATAGTTTCCTTAATTTTATCTTAAAAAACATTAATCTTAGATATTACATAAAATACATGCAAATATACTTAACATGTTTTTTTTTTTTTTTTTTCAAGAGAAATACAAATCATAGTGCGTTGCTGGTGGGTTTACAGGTAACCACTTATAGTCTACAGTGTGTCCAACACACTTAATTTTTTATCCAACAAATAATTTCTTTAGTTCAGATACTGTGCAACAAAATATGTCTATTTTTTCTAAATTGTCTTTTTCATTAAAAAGTTTACAGGCACGCCTTATGAACATGTTTTGGGAATAGCAAGTCCTGCTATTAGGTATATGAAATAATTTTTTTTTGCGACATTGACGCTCAACTACTCGAGGCACTTTGAGGGAAATATCGTGTAATAGTGAAGGGGAATCAAAAAGGTTATGTATAACTTTATAAAGTAAAGTACAATCTACGCAGTCACGACGAAGCTCTAGAGAAATGACTTTATAATATTTTAGTGAGTCCTCGTAATTGGAATAAAGGTGGCCAGTTCTATAATCGAGTGTTTTCATAAATCTTTTTTGGACTTTTTCGATACGATCGATGTGTACTTTGTAGTTGGGTTTCCAAACAGCGCAGGCAAATTCAAGACGACTAAGAACAAAACTGTTATATAATATTTTATAGGTTAAGGGATTTTTAAAGGGCTTTCCAACGCGAAGTATAAAACCTAATTGTTTGTATGATTTCTCCAGCATGTAGTCAATATGAGGAACAAATGTTAACTTAGAGTCTAATATAACGCCGAGGTCGCGAATTTGTGTTACTCTCTCCAGACATACACCACCTAATTTATAGTTATAATGAAGAATATTGCGTTTTTTAGAAAAGCTTATTGCAAAGCATTTATTAAAGTTTAAGAATAAGTTATTATTCTTGCAATAATTTTCTAAATTATGAAGGTCTTTCTGTAATAATTCACAATCTCTGCTGTTACGGATAATTCTATAAATCTTGGTGTCATCTGCATAGAGTAGAGACTTAGAGTGTATGATACCTTTGTTTATATCATTTATGTACAAAGTAAACAGCAAAGGGCCTAAATGGGACCCTTGGGGGACTCCTGAACTAACGTGTTTGGTTTGTGATATAAATCCGGAAAGAACAACACATTGATTTCTTTTTTCAACATACGATTTTATCCAACGGAAAAGATCGCCATGTATACCGAGTTGCCAAAGCTTGATTAGTAAGGTTTTATGACAAATTTTATCAAAAGCCTTGGCGAAATCGGTATACACGGCATCCACGCTGTATCCCTCATCCATCGCTTTAAAAATGTCAGTAGTAAAAACTAATAAATTACTATCAACTGAGCGTCCTCTAAAAAACCCGTGTTGATTCGGAATAATATGACGATGAACTGCACCAAAAAGCTGGTCCGTAACGATACTTTCCAATATCTTACCAAACTGACAAAGTTTAGATATTGGCCGATATTTTTCAATATCGTTACTCACCAAACCCTTCGGTACAGGAGTGATCCATGCTTGTTTCCAAATAACAGGAAAGTGTCCCTCTTTTACCAATTTACTGAAGAGTATTGTAATGGGCAAGGTCATTGATAACGCACATTTTTTTATCAGTAGTGGATGTATTCCGTCTGGCCCAGCCCCTTTGCTTGTATTTAAAGAATCTAAATATTTATGAACTATATTTCCATTAATTTCAATTGAATTTAAGTCTACTAGAGCATCAAAAGAAGGTACTAGGTTTTCAGCATCAAAAGAGTTAAGAGTAGATTTCTCGAAAACGGAGTGAAAATACGAATTAAATAGTTCGCAGATTTTCTTTCCATCACTGGCAGTTTTATCCTTATAGTGCATTACTTCTGGCAAACAATTATAGTTACGTAATGATTTGATATAAGACCAAAAGAATTTTGAATTATTTTAAATTTTTAGCTCTGAGAAGTGTATAAAACTGTTATAGCACTCGAATCTCATTTTTTCAGATCTTTTACGTAAAATCTTGAAACTTTCGTAATCAAGGGGATTTCTGTAGCGTTTCCATAGTGAGTGATATTTACGTTTTTCGTTTAAAACTTTTCTTAAAGACTTGCTGTACCAAGCCGGTATCTTACTAGAGGAATATGACTTACGGTAGGGGACATGTAATTTAATTAATTCATTTAAAAATTCATAGAATTTATTTACACTATCTTCCGTATTCAAGTTAAACAAGAAATCTTCCCAATTTACCTTGAACAATTCATTGTTGATTTTTTCAAAATTCGCTAAATGAAAATTATAAATGAGGCTCGGAGATGGTTTAAGAGTAGGTAAATGTTCTAGTTTTAAATCGACTATAAGAGATTTATGATAAGAATCTTCATTTACAAGCGGGTTATTACAAGCAGTAACTACACAAGAAAAATTGCATAAAATTAAGTCAAGTATACGACTGTTTATACGGATTGATCTACATCCGTTAGTTCATGAAATTCGGTGATTTGACTAAATTTAAAAGTCACGACTTTGAAGAATAGTTAGGTATAAAAATACCTATAGATTTTATGGTCTCTCGGCGATAATGTATTTACTAATAAACACATTTTTATATAGTTGTTGAGCTCTTGACAGGATAATTTTGTTTTAAAATATTTTCATGTAGTATTAAGCTTTTCAAACATTTCGTTTGAAAATCACTTTATGAAGATTCAAATTAAATGCTTAAGTGGTTGTAATCACCCAATTGAAACAATATACATCAAACAAAATAACATAACAATTTTACACACATTTAATCACAAACACTTTTGTAAATAAATTGGATTTCAAAAGCTCGCCCCCTATTGATAAATATACCCCTATTGATAGATACCAATTGATAAATCAAAAATATTGCAGTCGTTATCCGATGTTTGCTGTCACAGTCGAAATTCACTTCTCTAAACTGTATTAAAAGGAAAGAAAACCCTACCTGAAACTTTAAGATTTGTTTCAGGCTTAAAGCTCCTAATTTATAAAAGCAGTTGAGAAATAAGAGAAAAATACAGACAAAATGCAGGAAGTCGAAAGAGGACCACCTCTCGTCTCATGTTTCATCAGCATCTAAATTAATATATTAGCAATATATACATATATGTATGTGTAGTGTTTATTAATTAGACCCGTCGTTCCCGGACATACGCTAATGAAAATTCCTTTAAGCATACATATTACACACTTTAGTCATCAATAAAACATGCATTCGTCTTCATTACATACATCCTATCAAACTAAGTTATCCGAAGAAATTAGTGAATTAAATAAGAATCTAAAAGTTAAAAGAAGAAATATATGATAACAATATAAAAAAAATTGATACTGTTTACCAATTGTATGAAGTTGGAGCAACCATCAAGATTTTACTTTTTAAGTGAACAATTGTAAAGTTAAATTTTAAATTAATTAAAATAAAATGCTAAATTAACAGTAAATTGAAATATCACTTGTCACTAAAAACACTATTTCTCGTTGACTACACCATGACTGCACTCTAATGCACTCTTTGGCCGACCCCTGTGAATTACTTAAACTATCACGTCCAAACGTCAACGCTCCTTCTGGGTGACTGTTCTACCACTGTCCTCTACTGCTCAAACAGGATCACTCTCTTAACTTCGTTTTTGAGGTTCGTTTCTTGGAATTCCGTTCACACGGTTTAGAGGTTCTCGCATTTTAATAGTGAAAAATGAAATTATACTCTATTTATTATAGTAATAAAGATACAGTTTGAGTATGTGACCTTTTCATAGTTCAAGTCACCAAGCTTAGTTGACATATTTAAAGATTAAATATTTTTAACAAGTTTTTAAACTTGTTTAAAGATTCCTGTCATCGTAGACGAAATTAACTGTGTAAGCACAACACAGATGTAAGCACCTATTCACTTAAGAAAATAACTCAAGTTTCTAAGTATTGCACATAAATTCAGTTCACCATATTTAATTTCATGTCTATTTTCAAAGTAACATAAAACGATATGTTACAGCGGCCAGCGGTCAGCCGTTTCATCATGTCTCCCTGACCGCCGAACCAGCACGCCGTGTCTACGCCGAACAATGACAGCAACAAGCACCACCGGTCCTCCGCTGTCCGCGCAGCGAATCCTCAAAGAGCTCTGGCAACCTTACTCACCGCCAGGAACACAACACTACTCAATTTTAGTGTTATTATTGCCGCGGTTTTCTGTAATGTGGAGGTACTTCCCCAGTTCGGGCCGCTCATTCAAGCAAGTACTCACTATGCCCTGCTTTAGTTGTTCGGGTGGCTTATTCGAGCGAGGACTTGCAGTGCCCACCGGTGTGAAGTTAGCGGCCTTTTATAATCCGACCAAATTAAAAAGTAAAGGATTTTAATGAAATAATTTACTGAATTAAACGAATATAACAATAAATAGACCAAAATAATAAGAAACCGGTCAAAAATTAAACAAATATATATATAATTTAAATAATAAAAATTAAGAGAAAGAAAATTTCACAATGTCATACTTATGGGCCTAAAAGGTCATCATAAAAATGGGGTAACACTTAGTGACGCATATGAAATTGAGCCTCTTTAAATTAGACACCATATGAAGTTTTCAAATCACACCTATCTCGGGGTTAACTGTTAGAAAAATGGTTAGCGGCCTAAAAATTATTTTCTTTTAAAATTTCAAACACTCCGTAAATCCGTTAGTTAAGGAAATAGTTTCAATCAAAGGCTGTTGAAACAAGCAATTTGTGGTGCTCTTATTAATACATATTTATAATTATGTAATACATCTTCAATTTTAATGAAAAATAAATAAAAGTCAAAGAAAATTTGACCATGTGATATATATCGGCCTAAAAGTTTTTGATAAAAATGCGGTTACACTTAGTGACGCATATTAAATGCAGCCCTTTTTAAACACACACCTTCTCGATTTTATGACAAAAATGGTTAGCGGCCTAAATAATTTATTTTTTTAAATTTCCGCACAACACACAACACAAATAAACAAATATTTTGATTGGTAAAAACCATTCAAAAAATCATTGAGACAAAAATAGAAAATCAATTTCACAACTTAATTAAAATCTATTTAGAATAATAGATTTTATATTAACTATTTACGCGACCGCCTATTAAATTGTATTGTTCTCATTTATTTTGATAACATGAATCAGTAATTTCGTTAGTTCCCTCCCAGTTTGTGTTTATTTTGATCACAATGTTCCAGTGGTCATTAAATATTTACATAAAAATATTAAGTTTGACACTTCAGTTATGCCAATTAAAACGTACGCTAATAGAAACTATAAGTAACACATACTCTAATATATTTAATAAAATTAAAAATTTAGAACTAATTATATTTAATATTTACAGTGTTGATGTAAATTCACAAAGAAAATTATTAAAACACAACTAATATAACTTTAAGTATTTTTATTATAGATTTTTCTTGCTTGTGCAAGTGCCAGTTGTCTGGCATACATTTTTTAATTCTCGTAGTTTTTCGTTAACAGATTTATTTTCTTTGAGTTCTTTGTAACTAAGTAAACATTTGAAATGTGTTTTTCGGAGGCACTTGCTGCATTTAAAATTGTTTTCATCTTTTTTTAATTTTACGGATACAAAAAAACAAAGTTCTTTAATGTAAATTTAAATTTAAAGTCTGTTAATTTTTGCCAAATATAAAGAAACTTATCTACTTTCGTTACCCATGGGGTCAAAAATGGAGACGTTTTTATTCTTTATTGATAAAATTAGCATTGTATAGTGACTATTAAGACTGACAAGTGCAAACTACTTAAAAAATTCTCGTTCAATTCGTATTCCCCAAAAATTATTGTTGACTTTTCAACTGATATAAGATCGAATTCGCCCTTGTTATAGATATGCAATAAATGATCAATGAAAAACTAGCGGGTCTAGGGATTCGAAGTCTTTAATTAAAATTTGTGATATACTGTGGGTTATATCATCCATTTTAGTAGAGGGCGTTACTGTGCTCGTGTCAACTTCAGCTCCATAGTATTTTAGAAAATAAAAATATATAAAGTGATTTTTTAACCAAAGTACATATAAAATTCAGTGCATTGTAGTGCAAAGTGACCAATTAATACTGAAGTTCAACAAATATTTAAGGAAAACCAGAGAAAAAAAAAGGAAATAACCGGCATGCAGAACTACAGCTTTTTCCAGTGCAATATCAATTTGTACTGGAAATAACACAATTGCCGCATTGTCAGTCTATGTAAATTTGTGGATAAAGAAAGATTAATCAATAAACAACATAATAAGAATCACCGTTATAACCTAAAATTAAAAATGCTTAATCACTATAAATTAAGATCTACTATAAGCGACATCTAGTGACTGGTAGTTGACCTACAATCGGAACGAACAACCAAACGACTAATTTATTGTCGCTACTTGTCGCTAGAGGGCACAAGTACCATAAAATAGACAATATGATGAAAATTCTGAAACAAATACAAGACGACCTCAGCGCTCAAAAGCAAGAAATAAAAAACATGCAAGAAAGTATTACCCATGCTATTAACAACAATATTAACGAAAAATTTTTTTTTATAATATAATATAATAATTTGATTGAGAACAGAACAAATAACTTAGAAACTAAAATTATTCAACAACAAAAAAAAAATAGACTATTTGGAAAAACAATCCAGAAAGAAAAATCTCATATTATTTGGAGTAGAAGAGACCGAGCGTTCATACAAAGACTTAGAAGAATTAACATTATATAACATCAACAACTCAATGAAAATTTCCTTTCAACAGTCGGAAATTGAAATCGTGAGAAGATTGGGCCAAAAAGGATGCGTAACTAGACCTATACTAGTAACACTGACGACTTTGGGACGAAAATTGAAATTTTAAAGAAAAAAAGTTCATTGAAAGGCTTACCTATCAGTATTAAAGAAGACTTTCCATGAGAAATTTTGGCTAAACGCAAAAAGTTACAAGAAGAAGTAGAGAAAGAGCGCAAATTAGGAAAAAATGTCATATTACGCTACGACAAAATAGTAACACTACAAGTTAGCCTAAATAATAGGAAATCGATACCAGACACACGCAAACAAAAACGTTATCTGTCTGAGCCTCCCGATAATCAAAAAAGCACCAACGTGGACGGCGTTAGCAGGGTAAAACGAATTCCAAAGAAAAATAAAGTCAACAATATTACAACTTACATGAACACTGTACCGCCGTTAAAGGCGTTAGAGTCACGTTCTACTGAGGCACCAAAAAACGATTAAAGGAAGCCCCTCTACATCTCCCAAAACGGCTTGTCACCGCGGGAGATAGAGACTACAACCCTCCTACTTTACCCCAAAGTCTTTACGTTTGTACATACAATGCAAGATCTCTTTTATCAGATGAAAGACTACTCGACTTTGAAAAAGCGATCAAAAATATCAAATACGACATTATCGGCTTAGCGGAAATACGAAGGACTAGTTATAATATTTTGGAAAAAGACGAAAACATCTTCTGTCACTTTGGCGAGACAAAAGGTCAATATGGTGTGGGTTTCCTAATAAAAAAGAAATATAAGCGAAATATTGAAAGTTTCATCGGAGTTTCCGAACGTATCTGCATCTTAAATCTAACATTTAAGAATACACCACTCACAATTATCCAAGTGCACGCACCAACAATCGATGCAAATGGTCAAGAAATTAGTAACTTCTACAATCAACTTCAGACAGCACACAGTCAATATAATAACATGAAAATTATATCAGGCGATTTGAACGCCCGTGTTGGACAGCGCCTAACAGGCGAGGAAAAAATAATGGGTAGTTACTGCTATGGAAAAAGAGATAAAAGAGGTGAAAAATTACTTCAGTTTTGTTGGGAAAATGAACTATATATCACAAATACTCTATTTAAAAAAAATACCAACAATATGTGGACATGGATCTCACCAAAACAAACAAAAAGCAAAAAAGACTACATATTAACGAACAAGAAGGAGAACCGTCTTATAAGAAGCACTTTGAAAAGAAGAGTAGAGCAAAATTTAATAATACTAAAATACAGTTTAGTAAATAACAAGCAGTTCATAGAAGCCTTAAGTATAAACAGTAAGAAAATAGAAATAGAAAAAAAATAAAATGTAGAGTCCTCCTACAACAAGATTAAAGAATTAATAATTACTAGTTTAAACCACATTCAGAAAACACAACAAACAAAACATGACACCACTCCTAAGTATTTAAAAAATGTTATCACAAGTGTGCGCGTTCACCGCTAAGAAAACTCCATTCACTGTAGTCCCACAATTCCAGAACACTCCCCTCTCCATCTCCAAGAGCATTGGGATCCTTGGTGTCGACATCTCCAGCGATGTTCAGTTCCTTGGTGTACTCAACAGAGCGAAGCAGTACTTTACGTCGGGGCAAAGGTTGTTACTTTACAACCCGACGTAAGTCGCAAGTTCGGCCCCATATCGAGTACTGCTGCCATCTCTGGGCAGGTGCACCCGGATACCAGCTTGGCCCTTTTGACTCGGTTCAACGACGGGCTGTGAGAATTGTCGACGATTCCAAACTCACTTGCGGTATCGAGCCCTTAAGTCTGAGGAGAGACTTTGCCTCACTGTGTGTGTTCTACCGCTTGTACAATGGGTTGTGTTCTGAGGAATTGTTCGAAATGATGCCCACGGCTACTTTCTACCATCGCACCGCTCGCCATCGGCAGGGAATTCATTCTCACACTTTAGAACCTAAATGGTCGCGTACAGTGCGGTTTCAGAGAAACTTCCTCCCGCGAACGCTGAAGTTGTGGAATGAGCTCCCTGCCAAGGTTTTCTGCAAGGACTACAGTATGGAGTTCTTCAAGAAAGAAGTTATTAGATTTCTGAAGGGTCGGCAACGCGCAAGTGATACCCCTGGTGTTGCAAGCGTCCATAGGCTACGGTGACAACTTACCATCAGGCGGACCGTAAGCTTGTTTGCCACCTTAGTGGTATAAAAAAAAAAAAAAAAAAACTAATTAATGAAGAAAAGAAACTTAACTAAAGAAGAAAAAAACGAACGTACCTACTTCTACAAAAATATTTATAGGCTAATGAAAAAAGAACGCATAGAATGTAGACTAAAACGATTGAAACCCATCTCAAAACATCAGGAAGCTTAAAAAAGGGTCTCAAAACACTTAATACCACCAAAAAATGGATTCCTAGTCTAAAAAACGACTCAACTAACAATATGACATTTTCAAGATCAAAAATAATAGAAATAGCCACAACTTTTTATAAGAATCTATACAAATCAAAAGACACAGACTTGGATAATTTACCATTCAACCAAAATTCTCTTTAACTTGATAGATTCTCTACGCATGAGGTAATGAAAAAAATTAACTGCTTAAAGCCCGACAAAAGTAATAGACCTGATCGCATCCCTAATGAAGCAATAAAAGCAGGTAAATTTATATTAGCACCACTCATAACCAACTTATTCAATAAAGTCCTAGACGACAGGACAATACATGAATAGTGGGCAAAATCTGTTATTATTTTACTCTACAAAAAAAGAGACCCTGCCGATATTGGAAACTACCGACCAATCAACTTACAGTCAAATATGTATAATTTATTTGCTTCATGTCTCGAGGAACGCTTGGCGCTGCTTACAGATAAATGCCAGCCGCCAGAACAAGCTGGATTCAGAAAAAACTTTTCTACAATAGATCACATTCACACTTTAAGCCTAATTATAGAAAAATATACAGAATACAATAGGCCACTCTACTTATGTTTTATTGACTACGCCAAAGCTTTCGACTCGATATCTCACAACAGCATATGGAAAACTCTACAAGAGTGCGAAGCACCGTCAGAAACTATAGATCTTCTAAAAGACATTTATACAAAAAGCAAAAGTTGTGTAAAATTAGAAAAACAGGGCCCCGAAATAAACATATGTAGAGGCGTCAGACAAGGTGACCCCCTGTCACCAAGAATTTTCATAACTGTTCTCCAAAATGTAATGAAAACTTTAAACTGGGAGAGAAAACGTATCAACATAAATGGGATTCCCCATCTTCAGTCTCAGTAATCTTCGGTTTGCTGACGAAATTATACTTTCTTCTGAAACAACATTACAATTGGAGATTATGATTAACGAACTACAGAGAGCAAGTAGTGCAATCGGCCTAGAACTAAATACTACTAAGACTAAAGTCATGACAAACCATCTCACAAAACCAATAAATGTTAATAACTATGTATTAGAGTATGTCCAAAACTACGTATATCTAGGCAAACAAGTATCATTCTAAACGTCTAGTCACCAAAATGAACTAAACAGACGTATTAATATAACCTAGAATAAATTCTGGAGCAATAAGGAAATCTTAAAATCTAAACTCCCAGTAAAACTTAAGAAAAAAATTCTGGACTAATGTTTACTACCGTGCCTGACATACGGATGCCAAACCTGGATATTTACCCAAAACACAAAGAATAAAATACAAGTATGTCAGAGAGCAATGGAACGTAGCATACTAAACATACGTAGAAAACATGACATAAGAAAAACAACTAATGTTATAGATGCTTTAGAACATTCTAAGAGACTAAAATGGAAATGGACAGGTCATGTAGCACGCATGGATAGAAATAAATGAACTCAAAAAATAACTACTTGGGCAGGACCACCAAATAAAAGGAAAAAAAGTAGACCGGAGGAAACATGGATAAATGAAATACACAGAATTGCCGGTCAAAACTGGATTACGAAAGCACAAAACAGAAAGCTGTGGAGTAAAATGGAGGAGGCCTTTACCCGATGAGGGGTTCCTAATGAATAAAGTTTTAAGTAATAAAAATGCATATATTTATATATAACTAAAACAAGCATGGTAATATAATAATTTTAATAATTTTATCATTTAAGTAAAATATTGTAAACTATTAGATTCTAAACGTGTTCATTATGGAAATAAATGAGGCTATAATAATAATAATATCATCCATTTTAGTGACAGTTTACCCTCTAGTATAATAATTTTCTTTATTTAGTATCCAATTGTCAAAGAAAATATTTTGTTTATCATCAATTATTGATTCACTTTTATTTGTGTCATTTATGGTGTAGGAACATAATGTACTATTGCCAAATTTAGATAAAGCACAAGTAAATTCACCCTTTAATCTTTCTTTCTAGTCACATTTATTTTCAACATCACTTTTTTCGCAATTTTGATGAACCCATTTTTCACATTCGTCACATTGAACCCATTTGGTTTCAGGTGTCGACAAACTAGTGCCGTCACCACAATATACACATACGGTTAAATCTTCATCTTGGACTAAGATATTGTCATTAATTCTTATTTCCTTTAAATGTCTTGCATCAAAATGGCTGAAAGTTATTTTTCTTTTCTTATTCCAAACTTCCTTGTCGATTTTTTTTCTTCTCTCAGTTTTCTAAGAAACTGAGTACATTTCAAATGACGTTGGCCTTTAAGTGTAATGTTTTTTAATTTACCAAAATAATTTTCCACAGGTGCATTACATTATACAGGTGTTTCGTGTGTTTTTAATTAGGTTTGTTCATAACGGTAAATAGGGGATATATTTTGTCATTAATGATTTAAATATTTTTATCAAATAACGGGTTGAGATATTCTTTTATAGAATGGGCTGGTGCAAATAACACTAATTTCTTTGGCATATTCTTTGTCACAAATAGATGTTTTGGTTGTTTCCATGTTTTGAAGAGTTTGGGCTGAATGTTTAGTTTCTTTGGAAAGATTTATGACTTGCTGCTCTGCATTTCTGACCGCGTGAGTGACATATTTTGAATTAAGAAGTTTGTAAACGGAATGCATATACAGACCTATTTGCGCCAAACTAACTGGACCAGCAAGTTTTTGCAAATTTTTTTGTTATCTAATGATGCCTTGTTTACATCATTACAAAAGCATTTTACAAGATGTGCACAACACAGAAAAAGTGTGATAGTGGTGTAGTAGTTTTTAAAATCTATTAGCATTTTTAGAATTGTATTCGTATCATGTTTGGATGATATCATGGACAAAACAGGAAAAATTCGTTTATTTTTAGGAGTTTGAATGACACCGGTATATAAATATATTCTTTTGTTACTATTGTCGATATTCAAATGCCCAACTACTGTCCCCGTGGCATCGAAATGAAGTAAAGGAAGCATAATCCGTTTTAAAACTTGTATTTGTTCTTTGCTGTAGATTTTTATACATAAAGGGAAAGATAATTCTTTGATATAATGGTAATGATCTTTTTGAAATAAATATAGATCAAGTACATCTTTTTGTGACCTGTCTTCAAAGCTAATGACTCCGAACTAATTATCCTATGAGTTTCATCTGATTTTATACTCGTGAGATTTTTGGTTTTTTCTAAATATTTTGAATCTATTTTTATTAATTCTAGATTTTTATGTATTATCGGTTTAGTAGCTAAATAGTTATTTCTGAAAATTGATCTTTCTATTCCACGAACTTGATTTGTTAGTAAGTTTGTATGAGATTTTTTTTTTATTTTGGCTGTAAACCGTAAATTTTTTACGGTTCAAATAAATTGTGAATTTTTTGCATGAACTATGTTTGCAGTTGGTTTTTATGGCGATTCTATTGTCCTTTAGGTATTTTTTGTATTTCAGTATTAGTATGAAAGCATTATTTATATTTTTCTGCACAGTTTTCTTTATAATATACGGGTACGTATTTAGATTTGATTTCCCTTTGAAAAACATTGCTTCTCAAAGCTTTTTATCAATTATGCATGAGCCTTCAAAATGCACACATTTTTCTTTTTTATTAATACTATTTACGTTTTCTGTTCCTTTTGGTAAAACTGAAACTATGTTTCTAGACATTGTCAAAGCCATTATTTCTTGAGGTATTGTAGTAGTTTTTGGCGATACATCATTTTCGCAAATGAAACTGCGTTCTTGTTGTGTGAACGTATCATCCACTAGCGGTGAATCTTCATCATTGGTGATTTCTGCCTTAACGTGTGTCCCCCAGTAAAAAATTTTAGTTTCCTTATAGCTCGAAGTATTCCTTGTATCAAGTAGTATATCCATAGATTCCGTAGTAGAAAAGTGATTATGATAACTCCTAGCTTCATTTTCAATATTATTATTAAATGTTTCAGGAACAATATTTATTTTTAATTTTTTAATCCTAAGTTTTTGGTGTGCTGCTTTCCAAACCTTATACAGCCTTAATCGATTTTTTATATTTTTTTTTTATTTTAAAAGCAGAACTTAGAACATTTAAAATTATAGAATCAATTTTTCGAGGCGACTCCGGTGTTTTTAAAAGAGAAATCTTGTTCGATTGTAGTATATTTGTGACTGTGATCTCTGATATTACATTGCCAACGGTTACTTCTGTTTTAAAGTGTAGGTTTTTCGGAATTGAAGATTTTTGTTGATTATATGGTAGGGATACTGATAATTCTTGTACTTCTTGCAGTTGATAGATTTAGATATAATTTTACAATAATCTATACTAACTACGTCCTCCTTTTTTAAAAGAGGGTTTATCTTTGCAACTTGTTGTGAAATTTCGTAAAAAAGTTCTTTGGATGCATACTTTTTGTAGAAATATAAGGATAAGTTTAATTTTAACGCCAATGTAAAATACTTGATTATATTTAACAAAAATACAAATTAACAATAGAAAATCAATATTAATTTTTAAATCGATTACTTGAAAGCCGAATTTTTATTTATTTGTTGTAAAAAACACTAAAACAAGAAAATAATTACTAATTTTTTATTAATTATAAAAAAAAAACTATGCCTAAAATAATTATAATAACGAAAAACACGCACAATTTTATACACAGGCGCACCTTTTAATTTTACACAAAATATACCTTTATTCCGCATAAAATACGTAAACCATGTTTTAACAATCGCTAAGCAAAAAGACACATGTACCAGAATATAAACAAAGTTAAACGTTATTTTTGAAAAATCTTAAATCACTTTAACACTTGCTAACTTGCTAATTTTATTTTCTAAAATACTATGGAGCTGAAGTTGACACGAGCACAGTAACGCCCTCTACTAAAATGGATGATATAACCCACAGTATATCACAAATTTTAATTGAAGACTTCGAATCCCTAGATCCGCTAGTTTTTCATTGATCATTTATTGCATATCTATAACAAGGGCGAATTCGATCTTATATCAGTTGAAAAGTCAACAATAATTTTTGGGGAATACGAATTGAACGAGAATTTTTTAAGTAGTTTGCACTTGTCAGTCTTAATAGTCACTATACAATGCTAATTTTATCAATAAAGAATAAAAACGTCTCCATTTTTGACCCCTTGGGTAACGAAAGTAGATTAGTTTCTTTATATTTGGCAAAAATAACAGACTTTTAAATTTAAAAGGCTTGAACCTGAAAATAATTTCGTACAACACCCCTAAACATTACATACAAAAAGACTCTTATAATTGTGGTCCGATTATTGTGCATATATTTTCGACATTAGTGAGACAAAATAAAATAAGTGCAGTGAAAATAGACATGGATAATTATCGCAAACATTTAAAAAGGCTCTTACTCAAAAACAGTGATAACATTAAAGAACTTTGTTTTTTTTGTATCCGTAAAATTAAAAAAGATGAAAACAATTTTAAATGCAGCAAGTGCCTCCGAAAAACACATTTCAAATGTTTACTTAGTTACAAAGAACTTAAAGAAAATAAATCTGTTAACGAAAAACTACGAGAATTAAAAAATGTATGCCAGTTGTGCAAGAAAAATCAATAATAAAAATACTTAAAGTTATATTAGTTGTGTTTTAATAATTTTCTTTGTGAATTTACATCAACACTGTAAATATTAAATATAATTAGTTCTAAATTTTTAATTTTATTAAATATATTAGAGTATGTGTTACTTATAGTTTCTATTAGCGTACGTTTTAATTGGCATAACTGAAGTGTCAAACTTAATATTTTTATGTAAATATTTAATGACCACTGGAACATTGTGATCAAAATAAACACAAACTGGGAGGGAACTAACGAAATTACTGATTCATGTTATCAAAATAAATGAGAACAATACAATTTGATAGGCGGTCGCGTAAATAGTTAATATAAAATCTATTATTCTAAATAGATTTTAATTAAGTTGTGAAATTGATTTTCTATTTTTGTCTCAATGATTTTTTGAATGGTTTTTACCAATCAAAATATTTGTTTATTTGTGTTGTGTGTTGTGCGGAAATTTAAAAAAATAAATTATTTAGGCCGCTAACCATTTTTGTCATAAAATCGAGAAGGTGTGTGTTTAAAAAGGGCTGCATTTAATATGCGTCACTAAGTGTAACCGCATTTTTATCAAAAACTTTTAGGCCGATATATATCACATGGTCAAATTTTCTTTGACTTTTATTTATTTTTCATTAAAATTGAAGATGTATTACATAATTATAAATATGTATTAATAAGAGCACCACAAATTGCTTGTTTCAACAGCCTTTGATTGAAACTTTTTCCTTAACTAACAGATTAACGGTGTTTTTGAAAATTTAAAATTAAATAATTTTTAGGACGTTCACCATTTTTCTCACAGTTAACCCCGAGATAGGTGTAATTCGAAAACGTGGTTTAAAGAGGCTCAATTTTATATGCTTCACTAAGTGTTACCGCATTTTTATGATGACTTTTTATGCCGATAAGTATCACATTGTGAAATTTTCTTTAACTTTTATTTTTTTTAAAAATTAAATTGAAGAGGTATTACCCTTGTTGTAATATTTATGAATCAGAACAATACAAAATGCTTGTTTCAACAGCCTTTGATTGTTACTTTTTCCTTAACTAACAGGTTTACGGAGTGTTTGAAATTTTAAAAGAAAATAATTTTAAGGCCGCTAACCATTTTTCTAACAGTTAACCCCGAGATAGGTGTGATTTGAAAACTTCATATGGTGTCTGATTTAAAGAGGCTCAATTTCATATGCGTCACTAAGTGTTACCCCATTTTTATGATGACCTTTTAGGCCCATAAGCATGACATTGTGAAATTTTCTTTCTCTTAATTTTTATTATTTAAATTATATATATATTTGTTTAATTTTTGACCGGTTTCTTATTATTTTGGTCTATTTATTGTTATATTCGTTTAATTCAGTAAATTATTTCATTAAAATCCTTTACTTTTTAATTTGGTCGGATTATAAAAGGCCGCTAACTTAGGCCGCTAACTTCACACCGGTGCAGTGCCCTACCTCTCTTATTTATTTATTTAGGGATCATACAGTCTTATACTAACATTACAAATAAAATATTTTTTTAAATACATGCAGACAAGGAGTCCCTTAAAAGTACACATGGTAAAAAATAAAAAGTAAAATGACACAGTTTGAGTTGTGGGTAACATAAGTTTCAGTAACGATTATATATACTTAGTTAGGTAATACATTTGGTAGTTGTTTAAAAATTTTTGAATTGAAGATTTATCGGAAAATAGAAAATGTTATTAAGGCTTATATAAAATCTCACGAACTTTGCTCTTATAACTATGAAGTGACAAATAGAAAATATCAACATCCGGGAGGAGACAATTATACAAGGAAAAAACTCGTCTGAAATAAGTGTTTTTAACTTAATTAGTATGACATAATTTAGAAAAAAAATAGATTACGAGATCGAGAGGATATGCGCGGAACATTAAAATCAACTTTATCCAAAATGGGTAGGAGCATCAATTATTTTATGAATAATTTTGTACAAGAACACTGCGTCTAAATACTTTCGGCGGCTGCATAGCTAGATAATGTTGTGGTGTTTTGCGGAAACCTGGCTGTTGTTATAAATATGACCTATACGATAGTCTAGCGATTTTAAGAACTTATTTTGTACTTTTTCGAGTCTTGTGATGTGAATTTGGTATTGAGGGTTCCACACGGTACTACCGAACTCGAGCTTACTTCTTATAAAGGCGGAGTATAAAATTTTAAAAGTGGTGGTGTTTTTAAATGGTTTGCAAATACGAAAAATGAAACCAAGAAGTCTAAAAGCCTTATCTGTTATATGATTGATGTGTACATTGAAATGAAGTTCATAATCGAGAACAATACCTAAATCTTTAGTCTGAGTTACTCGTTTGAGACTAGTGCCACATAAATTATAATCAAATATTATAGGATTTTGTTTTCTAGTAAAAGTTATTGTGTGACATTTTTTTGGCACAGTATTCATTAAAAAGAACTAAATCGTGCTGAAGGAAATGACAGTCAACATTGCTTGATATTATTTTAAATATTTTAGTGTCATCCGCATAAAGTAAATGACAAGCCTCTTCAAAGACATCATTCATATCATTGATTTATAAGGAGAATACGAGTGGCCGTAAGTGCGAACCCTGTGGGACGCCTGAGGTAACTGATAGGGAGCCAGAAGTGTAAGCCTTTAGTGCCACGGCTTGACTCCGATTGCTTATATAAGATTTTATCGATCTATACAGGTCACCATGTATACCGAATGCAAGCAGTTTCTTTAAAAGTAAAAATGGTCAATTTTATCGAAGGCCTTAGAAAAGTCGGTATACACGGCATCAACTTGACAACCAGCATTAAGTGTATTTTAAATAAAATCTGTAAAAGAGATAAGATTCGTATCAACGCTTCGACCTCTAAAGAAACCGTGTTGTTGCGGGGATATATGACGACATACAACATTACTCAGTTGATCAGTAACGATTTTTTCAAATAATTTAGCTAAAGACGATATTTAAGAAATTCCTCTGTAATTTATTACGAGTTTCGCATCTCCACTTTTAAAGACAGGAGTAATTAATACTTTTTTCCAAATATTTGGAAATACACCCTCCTTAAGAGATTTATGAAAAATAATAAAAACTGGCTTTGCCAAAGTCACACACACCTAGTCCCAAACTTCTTTTTCACAGACAGTATCTACTGCCTCATTCCAAGGAATTCCAAGGAGTGGTCCCTCCACTGGTAATTGAAAATTAAAGACAGGGATTTTTCGATATTATGGGTGACGGTTGCCACACCCGTATCTATGCGTGCCTTTACATGTGTTACAGCAGTGACGCGGACCGTACTCGACTTTTTAGGCACATAAATTTGACGACTGATACAATAGAGCAATATCCCACTGCTGAAAAAGTTATTTTGGGAGACTTTAACGTCCACCATCGTGAGTGGCTCATTTCTCGGTCCAGTAACTATGCAGGGATTTCTGCTCACGAATTTGCTCTGAACTATTGATCCTCTCCTTACATACAACCATTCAAGCTCCTTACTTGACCTTCTGCTGACTGCGCGTCCGGACGGATATTCTGTTTGAGTGGATGCGGCCCCTTGGCTCCTCGGGCCACTGTCTCATTCGGACTCAAGTGTCATATACAGTGAGCCATTGAAAATGTTGAGCACCTTTGGAACCTTGTAATTTGGTTATACCAACGTTAACGTAATTTACAGTGCGGTGCCAACAGATGGCGCTAATACTCAAAAAGAAAGCGATACGGATTCGTTCTCTTTTTGCAATTAAAACAACATAATCAGTTATTAGACAAGTTTGCGAGTAGATGTCATATCGATTATAGTTACAGTTACGGCATGTGCCAGAATGGTTCAAAAGTTTTCCGTCGACATGGAATTAATGAAGTCATATGCATAATAAAGCATGCGCAGTGCGCGAAACGGAATTGAACAAAATGTCGATTACCATGGTTACTACATATGTCACAATAATTCAAAAGTTTACCGTTGACATGGAATCAATGAAGTTATATGCAAAATAAAGCATACGCAGTGCGTTAAATGGAATTAAACAAAATGTCGATTACCATGGTTTCAACATGTATTACAATAATTCAAAAGTCTTCAGTTGACATGAAATCAACGACGTCATATCATCACGCATGCGCAGTGCGTTAAATGGAATTAAACAAAATGTCGATTACCATGGTTACAACATGCATCGCGAAAAGAAATCGAATAAAATTTGATGTGACCAAGTCCTAAAGTGCTCAACATTTTCATTGACTGTACACAACCCGATCCATGTGGGCGAACTTTTTGGCGTCATGCGTGGCATTATAAATCGGCAGATTAGGATGGATTGCCTTAATTTTATGCATCGTACCCGTGGGCCTCTGATTTAGCTCAATAGATCCTGACATTTGCGCAGCTGCAGTCACTGAGAAAATCTACGCTGATATAAAAAAATGTTTTTTTATTAGCCCACGAGTATTTGCCGGTGTCACAACATATTTTTGACATGACGAAAAAGAAATATAAGTAAGGAAACGGAAGCTGACTGCCGAATTTTAACCAATAAGTTTTATTCTTAGTTAAACTATCAGCATTTAATTATTTAAGTTAAGATTCTTTCCTGGGTGGCAGTATGTTGCAAATATGGCAACATTATGTAAATGTGGGCGGTCAGCTTCCGTTTCCTTACTTATATTCCTTTTCTGTCATGTCAAAAATGTGTTCTCACTGTGTTATAAAATCGTTTATAAAATTAAATAAAATGCTGTGTGTGTGACAAAATTGAGAACTTTTATTTCAACGCGCCGCTCTCAGCTGAGTATCGTTCAGAGGGGTCCTAATCATATTATTACAATTTATTTTCAAGGTGGGGGCGTGATCCTACAGGAGCTCATTAAATCGGTTAACCGAATCTGAAACCCAATCGTTAAATCTGATGTGTGTGCCGAGGCTAAGCGTACAGGACCAATGCAGGCGGAGTGCGAACTGACCTGCACATGGGAGAGGCCAGGGGCGAGGTTTCCGGAGTGCGCGGGGGGGAAGCGCAACCGCAATTCGAGGTCGGAGGGGAGCGCGGCGCGGCTAGTCCCGGCCACAGTGACCGACCACCCCGGTCCTCCTCCGCCGCCGCAGTCTGCCGACACCTCTACATTATTTATACATTATATTGTTCTCAGCCGCTGCTTAACCCCTTAAGGGAATAAAAACCGTGACGTTATAAATGCTATAAGTACATCATTATAATATTATTTAAGTAGTATTCCAAAGTCAGGTTTTGAAAGATAGTTTATCTACTACTTAGCCAACTAACACAGGAAAATTTTCAGCTTTTCTTAAAGATTAAATGTCTATAGTAGTGGTATAAGAGGATCCAAATAAGGCCCTAATTCTATAACTACTGAAATGAAAGTTTATAACCGCAGTGGAAATATAAGATTCCTTCGTCGTAACTTAAGGCACCATTAACTGTAAAATAATTATAATTATATCTTTTTTCCTACCTTTGACTTTATTATGGTTTTGCGTGGTATTTTGTGCAACTATTAGCTGCACTTCAGTTATAATTGTATCTCTTTTGCCACATTTAGCTGCATAATGGATAACGTGGCTGATTATGCAACCATTGTTGCTTAGTGCAACAATAGTTAAATTGTATCAATTTTGCCACGTTCAACGGCATTATGGATTTACTTGGTATTTGACTAGTAACAGTTACATTTATATCTCTATTGGTACTTTTAATTGCATTTTGGTATCGCATGGAACACTGTGAGCTGCCTAATATAGAAATTTGTAACTGGTTTTTTTACTAGGAGTTTTTATTATTAAGGTACAATTAGTGAGGTCTTGGTGTTGATAGACTGACAGACTGACAGACAACAAAATGACCCTAAAGGGTTATATGTTTTATTTTGAGGCACGGAACCTTAAGGATTATAAATTTTAAGCACATATAATGTGTATTAATTTGGTAGGTAATATGTGTTTGTCTACATTCATATTTAAAACATATTTACATACATATACTTAAAAATATCTATACTATCCATGAATATAATATAGTAATAAATATTGTATTTACATAACAAAAAAAACAATGAACCTAAAAATAAAAACCTTACAAAAATATAATATAATAACTAAAATATATTATTAAAAGGAGTCCGGCAGTCCGAAGGAGTAAGGCAAGGTTCCGAAGATACTGGCAGCGTTCCCCCTTTGACTAGCTGGACTAATTCTTTGTCCGAGGTAGCTGCCAGCTCTTCGGTCTCCTGTGATGTCGACTAACCTTTATGCTGTTTCCTTCAAAGCCTTATAGCGCTAGGACCCCACGGACCAGTCTCTGTATTTGCATGCTTTAGATTTTTCGTTCGCGGGTGGAAGTTTCTCTGAAACCACACTGTACGCGACCATTTCGGTTCTAAGGTGTGGCAATGAATTCCCTGCCGATGGCGAGCGGTGCGATGGTAGAAAGTAGCAGTGGGCATCATTTCGAACAAGCCCTAGCTTGTCGATATCACTGCCACAGGGACATTAATGAGGGACGCAGACCGGAACCCCAAGCCGTAGACAGGTTGCGATTCGGAGCGTGTCAGGCTCAAGAAATGTTCCTGTATTTGACGAAGGGTACGCGTGAAGCCAGTAGCCGGCCTTACGCGTATCCACACACGCGCCTCTGTCCTACAGCTCAAAAGATTTTCATAAGTCAATTTGCAGTTTATGTCGTCCCAGCTCCTCTGTGAATTTTGGGAACTGGAAAATTTTGATCTGGGCATGCAATTAAGAAAGCGTTTCTAACTTCTTCCAAACCAGCAATCTCAAAGTTTGAAGGAGATGCCCTTAAAATTTTACTTATGAGATTTGCTGAACTATGGACAGAAAATAGGAATGCTGGTAAAGCGACACTGGAAATTTTGCGAATCCCTAAACCACCATAACGGATGGGTAGGGATGCTTGGGTTCAAGATTGCTCGATCAGCTGCATATTAAGAATCGATTCTAAGCTAATTTTGATTAAGTCGTTTACTTGTGTCCAAAGATCTGGGTGATTCCAAAAGTAGAAGCAACGGAGCACATACGTAAATTTTGGGACGAAAGGACAGAATTTTAAGATGCAAAGTGCATAATGTGGACTAATTTCAAGGAGACGGTCAGCAGAATTTTGAAATAAAGTAACTGAATTATTAATATATTCAGAAATAGATTTGTTAGTAGTTAGGGAATTACTGTTAACTTTTTTAATATTTGTAGCCAAAAAATTTAATTTTTGCTTTACGTCATTTAAGTCGCAGTTATTTATAAAAAGTTCGCATTTGTTAAAATTAAGCTCCAAATCTATGGCTTTAAATTTATTTTTGATTAAAAAAAGGTCCGAAAACACAGTATCCACATCACCTCCAAGGGTTCCGTCGTCCAAATACTAAACGTTGAATTTAGAATTTAAATTTTTGATTATCCGATTTATATCCAAACTAAAAATTGCAGGCCCAAGGGGATCACCCTGTTGACAACATACTTCCGGGGACAGTTCATTAGAACGATATAACAATTTTGTTGGGTCAGCGTAACTGAGAAGAAGATAATTGTATATAGCACGTCGTTGGAGAACAAAAGACGAGCGGCACCTTTGAGATATCCGTCACAGATTTTGTTTTCGATGAGTTTGTTGCGATTACGAGGGACATCATGTTTGATTAGAGGTGCGGGAGAAGGCGGGGAGCTAACAGCACAGTTATTCTTAATCTATTGTGTCAAGGGTAAATTCGGTTCATCAGTTTTTATTATATGTAGTGTGCTTTATGAAAAGAAAAAAAGGTTCTGCCAGTCTTGAGTACAATTGCTTATGTAACATTTCTGAATTAATTGTGACCAATGTGTAGCAACGGTTATTCGAGCTCCTCGAGGGATTCTTTTAACTATGGGTATACTATTTTCAAATGGCTAAGATATGTGTGGAAAGGAGTTGGATCGTTGGCTACATAAGTAGGCGCATTTGGAATAATGGGATGGATTTCTAAAGGAAAACTGTTTTGGCTAATACATTTCCTGTGTGTTTTAGTAATGTTGAGGCCTTTCAAAGATTTGAATAACTTGTTGCACTATGTACATGTATGCATGGGCGCCGGCAGGGGGGTGCCAGGTGGTGCACTTGCACCCCTTGGGAATCTCGGGATTAACAGGAATTATTGAAATAAAAAGCCGTCTGTAGGAAATCATTTTTTTCCACAATAATTAGTAGGCAGTAATTACACAATTCTCATTTAAGAAAGAACTGCAGCCGGCGCGGTTTTTGACCGAACTTATTAGTGACGTTTTCTATAAAGTTATCTTTATTGTCCTTGGTTATCTTGCCTCGGTGGACACTTAACAAGCATAATTCAGACAGTCGCTCGTCACCTGTTGTGGACCTATTCCAAGTTTTAGTTCTTCTCAGTCTGCTAAAAGATCTTTCTATTGTGCACGTTGTGGCGGGTAGACTAAGGCCAATCTTGATCGCTTCTGCTACCTAAGGAAAGAAATCTTTTGCCTCGTCGATGTAGTCTATAAGATGTTTTTCATATCGATCAACTCCACTGATATCATTTGCCGCTGGCTGTGGATATTTCCACATTTCAAACCAAGTCGTGATTTCTGAAATAAAATTAGGTAAAAGATCGCCATACAAATTTTCAATGTCTTTTACAGCTTTAAGAAATTCGTCTTTACTGAGGCCTTTTATAATTTTCGGGTTGTAGTTGTAACAGAGAAAATGATTTTTTATGTGTTTCAGAAAATCTGCCTTTTAAAGAAGAAATGATCGAATCAAGGTAAGGGATGTATAAAGCTCTTCTGTAAAATTCTTCAACGTTTTCGGATGGGTGGTTGGATCGATGAGCCTGTCGTTTCGTAACTCGTTGGCATTTAATCTCAATATTAAGGTCTTCGCAACTTTGTTTAGCTTCTCCAAATATAGCAGTAAATTCCTGCGATGCGTTTTGTCTGTGACCTTCTATTATTTAAGTGAGTTAGCAAATGTGGTTATTCACTGAATTAATGTCAAAATCCACTTGTTGAAGCTGGTTGCAGACTGGCTCAAGTTTTGCCGAGTAAGTAGCAATAATATGTAATGCCACAATAAAATTTGTGGTGGTCAAAGCAGTGCGCAGTTGGTAAGCTCTAACCTTTGTCTTAGAATTAGTGGCTTGATCATCTGAGAGGTCTTGTAATGCTTCTACAATTTTGGTGAAATTTTGAGCGAAAATTCGAATACTTTGTACTTTGCAGACCATCTGGTTTCGCAAAACAAGGGAATATTTGGATTTTTTTTCGCCGTAAAAAACTTTCTCTAAAAAAATTTATAGTTGCCTTAATTATTCCAGCAGTATATCTTATTTCACTAAAATTATTTAAATCATTGACAACAAGATTTAATATGTGACTAGCACAGTGGAATTACTTTGCTTTGGGATATTTATCATTAATTATTTTCTGAACTCCACCAACATGTCCAGCCATCGTGGAGCAACCATCATACACTTGCCAAACCATTTTGTTCATGATGTCAAAAGAGATATAATAACTTCAGAAATCGATGCAGCATCAAATTTTTGAAGTGGTCTGTACCTCAAAAACTCTTCAAGTATTACGTAACTGTGTTTCGTTTGGTCAAACTTGAAGTATCTTATGCCCATTGAAAGCTGTTCAGTCCCGCTTATATCCGCTGTCTCGTCATCCAAGATTGAAAAGTATGCCGCTTCTTTAGCTTCATCAGTAATGGTTTCACAAAGAACATCAGCACAGGTTTTAATAATTTCGTTTTGTACTTGATGGGATACATAGAGGGCATTTTTCGAACCAGTCGCAAAGTGGTCCTTTAAAACCGTATCTCCTGCCTCAACTCGGAAATGTCTCGGAAAGTCTTTGAAAACTGACCCATCTTCTGTTTTTCCTCGAAGGGGTAAATCATGCGTAGTACAAAATAAGACCAAAGATGTAATGGGTTAAAGATTTTGTCTGTTTTCTGAAATTTCCCTGTGATATTCAGTATCAATCTCTTCATAAACGTCAATTTTTTTTCTTTGCATGATTTCCAGAAAATTTTTAGAACGTATAACCAATTCACGATGCCACTGGCTGTTTGCATGAGATTTCGCACACTCATGAAATTTTTGATATTTTTTGCATGGGCGAACGATAAATGGCCGCTGAGTACTGCCTCGATGAATTTGTGCGGGAAATAATACACATGTACGGCAAAGTGGTCCTTTAGCCTGAGCAGAATAGGTGTGAGCCACTCGTGGCGAAATGCACGTTGTTGTGTTTCGTTTTTATAATCGATGTCCTGCTTGAAATCATAATCTTGCGGAGACTTACACGCTGTTTTGAGCACTTTAAACCGTATTTCATCACTGATAGGTACTTTAGAATCTAGATATTAACCCACATCATAAATATTAACTAAAGTTTGTTGTGTTAACATTCAGTTTTACTTGTACTTTTTTAGTTACAAAGTACTTGGACAATCTTCAGCATTAAACTGTTCATTTTCAATCTTTTTTCTCTTGCAGAAAAATCGCCTTATGTCACTCATATTTTATAACAAAATTATAAGTTCATCCCATTTATGCTGGTGCTATGTCGTGTGGAGTAGCGGTACTTTAAAGAGTGCGTTCAGAGAAGTAATGAAAATCGATTAATATTGATCCCGGTACTCCTGGCCCACCAACTTAGAATTTTTAAATTTCGATCGTCACAAACAAATAGTTGTGAGCCGTAAGGACTGGGTACCTATAAAATAAATTTATGAATTAACAGTATTCAGAAATATTATAGTCTAATAATAGTCAGAAATTTGTAAATGGCTCGAACAAAATATACACCGGGCTTCAGATGTTTCCGACTGAAATTTCAATTGTTTATTAACAATCATAATACGGCGAAGATTGTAAGAAAACTAAAATCTGCACCACCTGGAAATTATTTCTGCCGACGCCCATGCCCATGTATGGGTCGCGTTCGACGTGCCATCACAAGATTGTATCACGGACTGCATTCGCAACAGTTAAATACATTAACAAAAAAAATAACACAATAAAGTAACTTAAAATGTACACTAAAAACTTAAAAAAGTCAAAGTCAAAATATGACGGCAGCTTGTTTTGGTAACAAGACGCATGCGTCGTTACGTAGGTGCGTCACAGGATGGTCTTGCAATTGGACGCTGCAGTGGAAGAGACCTAGTTCCAGTAATATATTATTTTTCAAATACTCCTGTATGACAGATATTTTTTTTATGTTTATTTTCAAGTTTGTAAGTATATTATTGTATCATGGTATCCTTGACGACGAAATCACAAATGATGTTTGTTGACACAGAAGTTGATCAAATAGCATAGCAAACACGGAATGGCAGATAAAAATCTTTTAAGTATAAGTGCAAAAATCAGCACATTTTAGCACATCCCATATTTATGTACAACGGGACATTTTTGTAATAGCGATCTGAACTTAAATATTGTACTAAAAACTGGTTGCCTGTAAAGTCGGTATACGGGCGAAAGTTTTACGTGACAATGATTTTATGTCTGTCTCTCTCGCTCTTAGGCGGGCGCGTGCCTCTCACTCGCTCTCATTGTGAGCGCATAACGTGAGCGGAGCGTAACGCAGTTTCTTGAAGTGTCACCCGGCAAACCAATTTATAAGACGTTGTCACGTCAAAAATAGGCAAAACGATTAAAAACTTGTAAAAATAAAGCTGCTTGGAAGCAGTTTTTTTTTTATTTATTTTTTAATACATTATTCGATTACAAGAAAGTAAAACAATGTGGAGTTCAATAAAAGCTTGTGAAAGTACATTATATCACAAAAAACCGATAATCGGTTTTTCCATAACGTTACGATTTTTACCGATGTTTGTGAATGTCTTAGTCACTTCATAATAAAAACAACAGATGGCCATTGAACGTTGGAAATGTTACGATTATTTCTGAGTTTCAAACTTAGTGCAAATGTTTTAAAATTATGTGTTTCATCAATGCCCAAAGTATTCTGGCACAATATTTTAATTTGCTAGCTTCCTTTGACCATAAGAACATTGATGCCATCTTGAGCTCTGAATCATGGTTTTAGCCTTGTATCCCTTCCTCATCTTTATTAATTAACTGCTTTTCATCTAATTCGAAACGGTCGTGTAATCAGAACTGGCGGAGGGGTGGCAATTTACCTTCGAGATCACATTCCTTTCTCCATAGTGAGATGACTTAATAATTCATTGATGCAACTGAGCTTATGCTGTCCCATACTAAAACTCTTTTTGGGATTTTAATAGTCCATCCAGTATTATTTATCTTATTTTTAGTGCTTGTGAGAGTAACTTCGTCCTTCGCACTGGCATTCTTTTAGGCAGGCTTGTATACCAATTAATTATTGAACTTGCTTGCTTACGATTCTTGCTCTTGTTCTCTTCATTCACTATTCGCAGCTAGTGATTTGCATATTTTACCCGTAAATGCAACTCATTATTTTCCAAGCTGCAACACATGTCTTTTAGAATTTATAACAACTTCTTCTCCAGATCGAATTTTCAAACATAATTAGTCCGCTGCTAACGCTTCTTCCGTTCGGAAATCCGTTCCCGAAAATCTAGATTAAAAAAACTTCTGTAACGCAATTTTAGCAGAATGGATGTAGACCAATTGCGAGATGATGCTTAAAATTTTCTAGGCCAATTAATGACCGTCTTGGTTACGATGGAAGCACATACAGTCAATGCTTAAGCCAACAAACTCAACAGTTTCATTGTTCAGTTATATGACAAACATCTACCTGCCCCTCAGTCTGTTGAGGAAATAAAAGATATTATATATATAATATAATAAAGATAATTTTTCTTAATGTTTGTCTCTCAGGAATCTCTCCAACAAGATATACGCTATATTCACCAATCCAATAATAATGATACCTAGCTAAAATCTGAAAGATTCTTAAGTCACTAATAATCTTATTCAACATTTTTCATTCCCCATAACTATTGACGGTAACAGGAAATCGAAAACATTAAATTCTCTTTCATTAACGCCAACTCAAGACTTCCTTTCGTTTTCTTTCCGTTAATGTTCCATCTCTCTAGCATCTATATGCAGATGATCTCCAAATTTATTGACAAGCTACCATAATGATTTACCAAAAGCAACACAAACTACAATGACTTGCTCAAATAATAAACGCGTTTGGCTCGCAAATTAAACTTTTTAAAACACTAGTGGTTATTATTGGCAGTTTACAGCTTACATCAAAATTAAATTTTAATAATTTGCCACTTATGTGGTTATTTACAGTCTGTTAATGGATATATGAAAATAGAAAAATTTAGGCATCACTACAGATCGATTTTTATCATGGTGTGACGATACCATATATATGCCTTAACATTTCTGTAATAAAATGTTTTCATTCAAGTTTTAGCGCGAAGATTTGCATTCTCAGTTAACGTACTAACTACAGCAAAATGCATCTTTAAATTAGACTGGCACGTTAAAATATACAAGTTCAGTAATTTTATACGTTATGTTCTGAAAAGAATGTTCGGACCGGCGTGATAGGATCGTAGCTTACTCCGTGAGCGTGCGCGCGTGCGTGCGCCAGCAGTGGTCTCGAACCTACCGATTATTCAGTATTTCTACCGATATGGGCTCTGTCCTACCGAAATACCGAAATGCAACGATTTTTCCACGATTTCAGAGAATATGTGGAAATTCTCCCGATTTTTTTACCTGGCAGCCCTGTTCATTTCTGTTTTACGTTAAGGGGAATCCCTCAATAGCAATAGTAAGCGCACAGCTTAGAAATCCCTGTTATAGGGGATTCCCGTTCGGGAATTCTCTTTCGGTCGGCTATATATACAGGATTTCGGGGTTAATTTATTCATTAATATTCTTAACTTCGAAAAGAAAGTTTGCGAAGTGTTTAAAATTGTGAAAATTATTAAGTTAAAATGTCGTGTGACGAGGAACCGAGTACAAGCGCAAAAAGAAAGAAATGTCTACAATTTTATAGAAAAGAATGGGAGGAAGAATTTTCAGGCTGGCTGCAAGAAAGTAGTAAAAGCGTAAACTATGCCTATTGTAAGAGTTGTAATAAGGATATTAACATAACATCAAGGAAAGATGCTCTAAAGAAACATAGTTCTTCACAAGGACACTTGGTATCATCAAAGAATATAAAATCACAACCGAAGATATCATCATTTACTGTGAAAAATACCAAAAATCTGATACACTAATTAAACAAGGTAAAAAAATTTAATTATTTTTTACAACCTACTATCTATTTACCTACATTGTTATTATTATTTTGTTTTCTACTAATCGCTTTATACTGAGTCAATCACTGGTCTATTACATGCTTAACGACTCTTCAATGACGCAAATTGTTATGACTGAAATAAATTCAAAAATGACTGAGAATATGACCAAAGAACACTGGTATGGTACTAAAAAATAATTATGTAAGTATTTTTATATTGAAGGCCTATTTAGCTGTTTGGTTGTAGTTTTTTTTAAAAATAAGCTACGAATAATTAATATGTCTTAAGTGTGTTTGTAATTAGTTTGTAAGTTAACTATTTCATTATAAATAAACGAATTTAATTGAATTTTGTATTCGGTATATGACAAAAATATACCGATTTTGGGAACAAATAGGTACAAATATACCAATTTTAGTGGACAGCTCTACCGATTTCGCAATTTGACGTTCGAGACCACTGTGCGCCAGTCACTTATAATCTTTGACAAGTCGGGGCTGCGTATGTTGTTTTTTGAGCTAATTCTATATTAAGTGGATAAAAGACGGTGACACAGAAACACAAAACAGACATATATACAAACTCACTATACCCCATTTCACACAAGTTTATCAAAAACGTCTGACGCCGAAAACCGTAAGTACGACCTAATTCTTCTTAAGGTCTACGTGTGGCCTAGTTTTAGTAACCAATCTTTGGTAGACAGAAGCGTCTGTTAGTTGTTTTCGCATTTGGGTTGTATTACTAATCGTTTGAGATTTACGGTTTTGTTAGTTTGTTTTTGTATGTTGGATCATATTACAATTCGTTCGGATTGATAGTAAATAAATAAATTTACAATTCGTGACGTTGGGTCACGTCGCTCAGGTAGGTAAGGTCTCGTTATCTAATTGTGCGTCGGATATATTTAGCTAATTACTTACCCACCTTTTTGTTATTGCGGTAAAAAATAGATTGGAATAAATAGGTTTTAAATATTGTTGTTTTATGGCGGATTGTAAGATAACGTATTTATTTGTGTAATTGTGTAGTCGGGATATTGTACATTGTAGTTGGGGTTTCGACAAGAGTCAGTGAACTGGACCAGGCGTATCAGGAACTCTCATCGATAACGGATGACGTAATAATCTTAAAGGCGGCAAATTCTGATTATGATTTTTGTATGTCAGTAGTGGACGAGGTAAACGAGGCTGTGTTGAAATTAGAGGCTACCCCGCAGCCGGCAAGTAGGAAAGAGGTTTCGGACCAGAAATGCAACGAACAGTTGCCAACCTTTAATATTCCTCATTTTAGTGGATCATTAAATAAGTGGACTAATTTCATCACACTTTTTGATAGCATTGTACACCGACGTAATGAATGTAATGTAATGAAGTAGCATAAATTAGGGTTCCTTTGTGTAGGGATGACAGAAAATCATATAACTTTTTAGTACCTGTGTTCTTAAGTTCTACTATTCGCGTATTTGCTTTGTTTAGGTGTTTTGGTCTTTAGAAATGGTAAAAACTCAGAGTGGGCATTATTTATGCACGTAGATTTAGCTATATTTATTTTCTTGATTATTTTCTTTTTTGCTTATTTTTTATGCTATTGATTGCTATATTACTCTGACGTACCTCTAAAAAAACTGGGTTTACTACTTATTTAACACAACGGTTTTCGGGTCCTACCACTTCTGATGACCACGCTTGGCTAAATAAAATATTTATCTACATCAATATTTATATAGATTTAGTTACCTTTTCACGTAGGAATAATAAAAGTGTGGGCTGCGAGGTTTCTTAGTTTTCTTTCTTAGTTTCTTTCTTCTTTGTTGAAGAAAGGGGGGCGTTACAATGGGTACCCGAAGTAAACTAGATGAGCAAAAGATTTTTTGCCGCTTACTCTTTAAGTTTTCTTTTTCAATTACGTTACTACAATCTTTATGTCTTCCTATTGTCGACTATGCCAATGCTAGCTATCTTGGTCTCACCGAGGAGTAATTTAAAATTTTGTGGTAGTACAGCAAAATTTGAAACTTTACAATATTTTTTTTTCGTTTATGTTACAGGAAGGTGTTCAAGAATCGACTAATCAACCGTTCCAAATCCAACTGAGTTCCAACACGTATATGCTGTACATCATCCAACATCATCAAACATCTAGAGTTGTATGCGGTGTTAATGTGTCTGCTGTCTTATTGTAATTTAGTGTTGATACATTTAGAATCAATATAATATTGTTAACAAAAAGTTAAAAAAGAGTTAGGAAATGAAGTATAGAACCGAGTTTCAAAGAGTACTGAGTTACGTTCAGATCCAGCGATTGACTTAAATATCATATGCAGTTCAAAGAATAGATAATTTAATAGTTCAAACTTTTACTTTATTCCATAATATTCAAATGTTCCTTTCTAAACTTACGTTAGTTATGGAGCTGGTATCAGTTTTTTTACGTATTTAGCAAAAATGTGACATTTGATAAAAAAAATTATTATACTTTAAATTATTGTTTTTTTTTTATTTATAATTAAATAATTGAACATTACCTATGCTTTCAATTATTGCAATAATTTCATTTATATATTAAACATAACCAATGACAATCATTTACGTTTTCAGTTTGTGGTTTCCGAACCGTTGCAGATCGCATATTAATCTCTTCTTATATATTGGCGATACACAAGAAATCATTTCAAGATGGACCGATTATTAAGGAAGCAATTATTGAAGCGGGTGAGACTTTGTTCAGAGATTATGTCTTCAATTAAGGAATTTCAGCTATCACTATCGCAAGGTGTGTTGAAGTCATGGCAGATAAACTTAAACATGATACTATGGCAAGTGCATACTTTTCTTTACAGTTCGGCGAATCCACCGATATGGCTGATACTGCCCAGCTGTGTATTTTTATTCATATGGTATTCAATGACATGTCGACTAAGAAAGAGTTTTTGACATTGATTCCTCTGAAAGGAAAGTCAATTTTGTAGGAAACTACAAGCTACCAATATATAAATTAGTGGGCATTACAACCGATAGAGCACCAGCAATGACTGGAAACAAAAATTGTAGCATTGCGTCGAGCTATTGACGATTTCCCTTCATTTTTCTCCTTCTATTGCAATATCCATCAACAAGTTTTGTGTTCAAAAGTTCTAAACATGGAGGAGATTATGGGCATCCGTGCACGTAGCTTGCAACGACGGCTCTTTATGTTGCAGTTGGAAGATAGTGAGTCAGCTGAACACACTGTATTAGTATTTCCCACGGACGTCAGACTCAACATTCGCGCGAAATTCTTGGAAAGGTTTCCAGAATTATTGCCCGAAATAACGGCTTTTCTGGACGAAAAAGGTGATGACACTCAGATTCTGAAATACAGAAAATGGCTGACAGATTTGTCATTTTTGACAGACATCACAATGCATTTAAACATCATTAACTTGAAGCCTCAAGGTAAACGAAAAACTATTATTGAGTTGAAAAGCGCAATACACGAATTGAAAAGTTGCAACTTATGATAGATCAAATGAAATTAAAGGATCTGAAACATTTCCCGTCTTTGAAAGCAAGGTTTCCCAGTCGAATTATCATATTTATGAGGCAAAATTATCAAATACTTTGAATCAATTGGAAACACGTTTTTATGATTGCAGTAAATTGGCAAATATCACATCATTTGAATTAGCTACTGAAATAACAAGTCAGTTCAACATAGACTCATGTTCTGATGAAAATGAGTTATTGTTATTTCAACAGATACACATCTCAAAGCCACAGCATCCAATTCAAAATTCTAGTTTTTCAGATCTGTAGATAAATATCCGAATCTAAGACAAATCGCCCTTCAACTGTTGGCAATGTTTGGGTCAACTTACTTGTGCGAGTCTGCATTTTCTGAAGTAAAGAAAATTAAGTCAAAATATCGCAATCGATTAACTAACCAACATTTGCCGCCATGCTTGCGATTAGCACTCGGTAATTACGTACTGTCTTATAAAAAGTATGCTGAGGACATGCAGTGCCACGCTTTGACATCCAAAGTCATTCTTTTAAGTTGAATACTAGAACTCTTCTGTTTTGTAACACAGCAGCAATTTCGAATAATTAAGAGGTTTTTCATTGATATTTTAGAGCAGACCTACACTTAACTTGACAAAAAAAATGCATATAGTGCGGTAAAACTAATATCTATACGTATGCACCCTACCTAAATGACAATCCTGCATCACACATACTTGCGGCCTCTCAGAGTCCATCGATCGTTGTCTAACAATATTGAAGTAGATCACCAGCAGTTCAAGATTGAGCATCCCTGTATGAGATATTTTAAATGACGCTATTGTTGCAGCTTTTGATTGTTTGGCTGGTCTTGTGAACATGGTTTGTCCTTATTTCAAACAAGTTATCAAATGACATACTTTTCATTTTCTTAATTCACTCTGTGAGGGAAAATCCTGTTTATAGTTTTTATGAACCGTTTTATGATGTCTCTCTAAGTTCCCACGCTAAGGTATTGCAACTGACGCACGGCAAACGAGGGACCGTTCAAGTATTACGTAAGCACTATAGGGGGGCGGGGCGGTCTTTGCTCTGCTTATTTTTGATGACATGGGGATTGGGGGGTCTAGATGGTGATTACGTCGGCAGTAGTTATTTAAAGTGCCTTCTATTGACGGCATTGAGAGCTATGAAATCGAATAGGCATTGAAATCGTTCTGTTCACCAAATGTAAACAAAAAAAATGACCGTTTACTATTTGACAGCACATCCACTGCTCTACCTCCCAAGCATGTGCAGCCAATGCGTTGAATGTGGTCCGGAAGTGACGTCATAGCGAATTCATTTTTGGTCAATAGAACGATCGAATGTGCACATAGACAGCATTGAGCGCATTCAATGCGTATAATTTGTCAACAAAACGCCCCTTCACATAAATTTTTACACATATGGCAACCCACACATTGTTTATGTTTGAAAACGAAACACATTTCTGGGGATTCCCGCAAATAACTTATACGTTTAGGTACTCGCTTAGAACCGAGTGGGGAAATTACCTTGCGCTATACACTTGTCCTAATTTCTTCCATTAATCTATTGTGTCGTTGCGGTACGATTGACCATTAGACGTATTATAAGCAAAGCAAGTTAATGTTTGTGTTACCGTTGATCCAGCCGACACACAACATTGAGCAGCAAACAGTCAATCTGTTCTCATATTTGCTGGGATCAACCGCTGCTCTTCAAATATGAGAACTTTTGAGAAGCGGTTAGATCTGACCGATTATGAACCAATAATTAACAACAAAGTATTTTAGAAAATAGCTCATTAAGCACCAGATTGCTTGCCTTATTTCGGCAATATATTTACTGACATAAAACCAATTCCAAAGTCAATTATAAGCAATAAAAAGTCAGATCATTGTGGACAGTTAGTGGTTTTAGGAAGAAAGAAAAGTATTAGTAAAAAGTAAATTAAATTCATACGAAATACAACTAAACCGATTGAATTATTTAAATGTAACTTATTGCATAAACTTCCGGATTTACATTATAACGGCAACCCAAATAATATGTACAATACACTTCTTGAGTATCTACTACAGATTAAAATAAAATATTTACTGCAAAAAAGAAACTTATTACCAGTCGCTTTTGTTTCAGTGAATGGGCTATTCAAGGTATTAATAAAAGTAGGCGTAAACTGTATGAATCATATGAAGAAAGAACATATAATAATAGCCAAATATTTACGGAATATGTAAAAAATACTCAAAAACCTTTAAAAAAGCCTGTCTTGATGCAAAATCAATTAACCTCAGAAATAAAGTATAAAACTACAAACTACATGGAACATATAAATAATGAAAAAAATAATGAAAAAAAACTGGTAAAGGCAGGAATTCTTGTCAAGACTTTGAGTTGATTGTATATGATACTAGTTTAAAAACAAATTCTAAGGTAGCTGTTGCTTTTGAAAGTTTATAGTTCCCTTTGTATTTAAAAACATTAGTCCTACGGATATCATAAATACATTTAAAATATTAGAAATAAAAAACACCACAGACCTTTGGGGACTTTATGTAAAAACTATAAACTCAATAATTCATGTTACAGCACAAACCTAATCCATAATATATATAATAATATATAGCCGTTTTCTATTTCTTATTTACATTAATGATCTCCAATCATGACATTGTCTTCTTTGCTGACGACACTTGTTTACTTTTTAAAGTTAAGAGACGACAGACATGTTATGATGAATTAAATAATGCCACTTCTAAAATTCTAAATTGGTTTAACGCTAATAATTTGTTACATAATGAGAAAAAAACCAAATGTGTTAAATTTACATTACCAAAGTTAGTCAGATCCAGAAATGTATTAATATTAATGGCGAGCAATTAGAACTTGTTAATTCAACAGTCTTTCTTGGCATAACGCTGGACTCCAAACTTCAATGGGGTCGTCATATTCATGACCTAGCCAAAAAACTTAGCTCGGCTGTGTGTGCGATCAAGAAAGACTGATGTCGACACTGCAAAAATAGTATATTTTAGCTATTTCCATAGTTTAATGACATATGGTATCTTATTGTGGGGTAGTGCTGCTGATGTAAATACAATATTTGTGTTACACAAAAGGGGAATTCGTGCTATTTACAAATTAGGATCTAGGATATCTCTGAGGAATAGGTTTAGGGAAGAAAATATTTTAACGTTAGCGTCACAGTACATATATGAAAATCATTTATATGTACATAAAAATATCAATAGTTTCAGCAAGAAAAGTGACGTTCACAAAGTAACAGAATTTTATTGTAGCAGAAGACTGTCAATTTCCCATTTTAGGTATAGATTTTCTACAGAAATATGACTTTTCAGTCAATTTGAAAGGACAAAATATTTCCATTGGAAATAAAGTATTTGTATCTTATCCTATGTTAAAGGCATATGTAATGAAGCCGGTGCCGAAAGATGTATATAGTGTATTGTCGACGAAAATAATTAAGAGTGAATCGCATGATGTAGGTATTATAGGGCATAAAGAAGAATTTAACATCTCTAATGTGTTAAATAAAATAAGAGATAGATTATATTCTATTTTATCGAATAATAAAAATAGTTTCGTATTCGATAAACTTAGGTTAGGTAGGTTTAATGTGGCCCCAGTTACGATTGATTAAATCGAGGATACACCGGTGTATCAACGGCCGTATAGGACGTCATGTGTTCAGCAGAGAATTATTGCAGATCAGGTACAGGGGTTGTAAAGGTTAGGGTTAATTAACGTAGTGAGTATGAGAGTCCTATCGTATTAGTTAGGAATGATGAGAGGAAATAGCGATTTTGCGTTGACTATCGCAAAATGAACAAAAAGGTTAAAGAGGTTCCATGTTCTGTCCCGCGGATGGAAAAGGTATTACAGGAACTACGAGGAGCTAAATATTTCTACGAGATAAATTTAAATTAAGGCTATTTCCAATTAGAAAAAGTAGAATAAGATGGATATTAATCCAGGTTTATGTGTAGTCAGGGTAGTTGTGAGTGGAAAGTTTTACCGCCCGGAATGAAAAATAGTCAAGCGTTTTTCAAAAAGCGATTAATCTTGCTTTAAAAGATTTATTAGGGAACGGTATATTGGTGTATGTTAATATTATAGTTATTGACGTGACAACGTCTTATAAATTGGTTTGCCGGGTGACACTTCAAGAAACTGCGTTACGCTCCGCTCACGTTATGCGCTCACAATGAGAGCGAGTGAGAGGCACGCGGCATGGTTAGCCCGCCTAAGAGCGAGAGAGACAGACATAAAAAGTGAAAGGCACAAGTTGTCACGATTCCGGACGGTTGTCCGACACTAATTTTTTATCACGAGAATCTAGTAGGGTTAGGTCAATTATTAGAAGCATCTCTCCAAAAGCTCCGCGAAGCTAATTTGACGTTGGAACCGTTCAAATGCACATTCTATTTCACACAGTTCAAATTATTAGGGCATTTGGTATCAAATGAGGTAATATTGCCTAATTGCGAAAAGGTAAGATGATTGGATGGTATGAAAACGCCGAAAAATATAAGGGAAGTAAGGTCTTTAGTAGGTTTTTTATCGTATTATAAGAAGTTTATAGCTAATTTCACTAAAATTGCGTACCCGTTAACTGATCTAACTCGTAAAAAGGGGGGAGCGACAGGAAGTAGCACTGCGAGAGTTAATTAAGGAGATACAGGAACCTCCATTGTTGAGTTATTTTTCGGAAGAGGAAAGTATCGTTCCGAAAATCGCAACAGATGCGAGCGATATATGTCTAGGAGCGATACTTCTGCAAGGAAAATCGGAAAAAGAGATACTACTAAAGAGATATATATTGGCATCCAGAAAATTGTCGGCAGCTAAGCGAAACTACTCAATTACCGGAGAAGAGTGTCTTGCATTAGTGTGGGCACTGAGTTTCTTCCGAAGCTTTGCAAGAATTCGAGTTTTCAGTCCATTTTGTGCAAGGAAAAATCAATTTGGCGTATTATTTATCCAGGTATTCATTTGAAGGAGACGGTTCAGGAGAATCGCCAAGGGATTTTGAGGAGAATCTAGTAGTTCTAGCCATCCACCAAAATCGGTTGCTAGAAGGGCAAAGTAGAGATAAATTTTGTGTTGGATACGTCAATGCTAGGTTAATTGTGGAATAAATCGATTTAAAGATTTTTTAGTTCGCGACGGCATGCTGATGCATTTACGCAAATTTCTAGGCAAAAAAGTGTATAGGCATGGTACACTCATGTAGGAGGTTTTAAAAGAAATAAATGATGATTAGTTGACAGGCGGTCATTAAGGGTTATTTAAATGCTTAGGGAAATTACAAGAGCGATTTTCCTATCCAATTGCAAGACAAATTATATCAAAACTTGCATCGTGTGTCAGGAAGAAAGAAATGTAGGCAAAAGGAGTGTTTAAAGCTAATAACACTTATTTCGATGGGAGAAAAGTATCACGTAGATATATTAAGACCAGTGAAGGTGACTACGCGAGGGAATCGGTATGTGATAGTAGCAGTCGATTCATTTTCCCAACTCATGAGAGCCAAGGCCATCACAATTTGCAATACGGAAAATGTACTGAGATGTTTAGAAGAGGATGTGTTACTGACCTATTGTACATGTGTAGAAATATGCACCGGTAGAGCTTCAGTATTTCGGTCCAAATTGATGACCCTAAAGTTACACGGGGTCCGTCATACTAAAAGAAGTATAACTTACCCCATGTCAAACGGTTTAGCTGAAGTAGGTATAAAAAGGATAACGTCCATGTTGTCAAAATACGATAGTGAAGGACAGACCCAGACAGCTGGGATTTAATTTTACACAAAGTCGTACATGCGTATAATATCTCTCCGCATCATTCAACTGGTTTCACACCATTTGAAGTGTTTCTAGGAAGAAGTACAAAAATTATTATAGATAATAATCTAGGAAATCGAGGTAGAATACCTTAAGAACCGAGAGAAACACGGGAGTTAGTTCTACGACAAATGGTAGACAAAGTAAGCCAAAAGATAACGTGAGCACAGAAGCAGCAAAAAGTAGTGTTTGATCGTCGGGCGAGTCTAGTTGAAGCGAATGCAGTATTATTGCATTACGATAAACGTCGAACAGGGTTTTCGTATAAATTAAAGAAAATTTATAAGAGTCCGTTGAAATTGTTAGATTAGTTATAGTAGAGAAGCCGCTTTTAAGAAAGTCGTCAAATGACGATTCCCGTCGGACTCAAGACAGACAATTGGTATCGTTGTGGTCAGCATGATCTTCTGAACAAGAATAAACCGGTTGTCGCGTTCTAATGATATCATATCTTACAATAATTTCTGTAAATACCATAGTTTATTTAATATTCAGAAAAAAAGGGAATTTCCAACAAAAGTAAGTTTAGTTTTGTTGAATTGAAGCAGTAAATGACATAGACAGGTATAAAACCAAGTACTACATAAAATTGTCACATTTATTAGCTAAATTTTAAAATTCGGTCAGAAAATAACAAAGTTATTACCTATATCCCGGGCAAGCTCGCGACGACCGAGACGGAGATTGGCCGAATGGCCAGCTCAACGACGACGACTCACGCACATCAGTCACTCAGTCTCTCGCTCTGTTTGTGCACCGCAGTGGCTGTGTATGTATCTAATTACTTTTATTTGGTTTTGTTAGAAACTTATTAAATAATACAAACTTATCCTCCACTTTAAGTCCACTTTTAGTTACATAACTATGTATATAGCAGTTAGAAAGTAAACATGGAGTTAGGTGCTGTCGGGTCGGTTAGTTTACGTAAGCGAAAATAAAAGGCCGAAATAAACTGGAATCTTTGCTTTATTTGCCAGTCTGAAGATAGCGCAAATGTCAGAAAAGCAACAGAAAATGGTATCCAGCGATTCAAGGAGGCGTTTGCCTTGTGTAAACTTTACATGGATTTGTTTTAATACAAGCTATTTGGAAACAAAAAAGTACAAAGATTTTTGGTGAATTCAGTGACGTATTCTTACGATAATTTAACTTAGGATTCCAATAAAATGGAATGTCGAAGTATTTTTGTCCTATTTGATCAGAATGACAAGGCATCTATCAAATCTAGAACACGTTCAAAACGAAGGCATTCAATAGATTCTATTGACCAGGAAGTGAGATCGTTTTGTTCACTCGGTTTCAAATAAAGCAAGCCTTGCAGTGTTTATATCCATAGGAATTACTAAACAAGCCTTGAAGCTTGACGCCAATTTCGAACTACTGACTTCTGGAGGTTTTCCTGAAGCCAAAGTCGTGAGCACGCATCGAAATATTGACCACTTGCAATCCTATCATGAGGAAGCTGACACACGATAGTTTCTTCATGGTATAGAATGTAAAAATTTGGAATTTGAAAAGTTGATAGTGCACAGCCTTGACACTGATGTCCTATTATTAATAATCCATTTTTATAACCATCTGCGAATCTCTTCCACTGCGAAAGACCAGTTGTGACTTGGCCCATAGTGCTAAAGAGAAAGCCGATCTTCTCTTTGCCTCAAACTCGAATATGAACGACGAAGCCGCTGTACATATTCGTGGTGCGGTAAGACCATGCTGGAAATCTCCTTAACACAACGGGAGGATTGCTTTCTCTAAATGTTCATGAGTCGAGTGGCCATATAAGTGGGGGTATACCAGCAGTGGTGCTTAAGCAGTGTGCTCCTGAGTTATGTCCTGTACTCACGCGCCTCTTCACGCTTTCCTACCACACTAGGCAATTTCCGTCTTCATGGAAGACTGCAAATGTGCACCCGGTGCCCAAAAAGGGCGATAGATCAGATCCATCGAATTACAGGCCTATCGCTATAACCTCTCTCCTCTCCAAGGTGATGGAGCGTGTGATCAACACACAGCTTTTGAGATACCTAGAAAAACACGACCTGATCAGTGACCGTCAATATGGCTTTCGCCACGGTCGCTCAACTGGTGACCTTCTAGTGTATCTCACACACCGATGGGCACTAGCCATTGAGAGTCAGGGGGAGGCATTGGCATGTAGCCTAGACATAGCGAAGGCGTTCGATCGGGTCTGGCACCGGGGTCTTCTATCGAAGTTGCCTTCTTACGGAGTGCCCGAGGGTTTGTGCAAATGGGTGGCTAGCTTTTTGTCCGGCAGAAGCATACGAGCCGTAGTTGACGGTAGTTGCTCTGATAGCATGGACATTAATGCTGGTGTCCCGCAAGGCTCTGTGCTGTCTCCTACGCTGTTTCTACTGCACATCAATGATATGTTGGACATCAACAACATACATTGCTATGCAGATGACAGTACTGGAGACGCTTATTACACGGGCCGTGCAAGCATCCCACGTTCCGTTGTGGAGGAAAAGCGTGAAGAACTTGTGTCTCAAATCGAGATCGGTCTGTCCAAGGTCTCTGACTGGGGGCGGGAAAACTTGGTCCGATTCAACCCTTCAAAGACACAAGTCTGCGCGTTCACCGCTAAGAAAACCCCATTCACTGTAGTCCCACAATTCCAGAACACTCCCCTCTCCATCTCCAAGAGCATTGGGATCCTTGGCGTTGACATCTCCAGCGATGTTCAGTTCCGAGATCATTTGCTAGGCAAGGTAAAGCTGGCGTCCAAAAAACTTGGTGTACTCAACAGAGCGAAGCAGTACTTCACGTCGGGGCAAAGGTTGCTACTTTACAAGTCGCAAGTCCGGCCCCATATGGAGTACTGCTGCCATCTCTGGGCGGGTGCACCCGGATACCAGCTTGGCCCTTTTGACTCGGTTCAACGACGGGCTGTGAGAATTGTCGACGATCCCAAACTCACTTGCGGTATCGAACCCTTAAGTCTGAGGAGAGACTTTGCCTCCCTGTGTGTGTTCTACCGCTTGTACAATGGATTGTGTTCTGAGGAATTGTTCGAAATGATGCCCACGGCTACTTTCTACCATCGCACCGCTCGCCATCGACAGGGAATTCATTCTCACACTTTGGAACCAAAATGGTCGCGAACAGTGCGGTTTCAGAGAAACTTCCTCCCGCGAACCCTTGGGTTGTGGAATGAGCTCCCTGCCAAGGTTTTCTCTAAGGACTACAGTATGGGGTTCTTCAAAAAAGAAGTTATTAGATTTCTGAAGGGTCGGCAACGCGCGAGTGATGCCCCTGGTGTTGCAAGCGTCCATAGGCTACGGTGACCGCTTACCATCAGGCGGACCGTAGGCTTGTTTGCCACCTTAGTGGTATAAAAAAAAAAAAAAAAAAGCTTTTGAGATACCTAGAAAAACATGACCTGCTCAGCGACCGCCAATATGGCTTTCGCCACGGTCGCTCGACTGGTGACCTTCTAGTGTATCTCACACACCGATGGGCACTAGCCATTGAGAGTCAGGGGGAGGCATTGGCATGTAGCCTGGACATAGCGAAGGCGTTCGATCGGGTCTGGCACCGCGGTCTTCTATCGAAGTTGCCATCTTACGGAGTGCCCGAGGGTTTGTGCAAATGGGTGGCTAGCTTTTTGTCCGGCAGACGCATACGAGCCGTAGTTGACGGTAGTTGCTCTGATAGCATGGACATTAATGCTGGTGTCCCGCAAGGCTCTGTGCTGTCTCCTACGCTGTTTCTACTGCATATCAATGACATGTTGGACATGAACAACATACATTGCTATGCAGATGACAGTACTGGAGACGCTTTTTACACGGGTCGTGCAAACATCCCTCGTTCCGTTGTGGAGGAAAACCGCGGAGAACTTGTGTCTCAAATCGAGACCACACTGTCCCAGGTCTCTGACTGGGGACGGGTAAACTTGGTCCGATTCAACCCTACAAAGACACAAGTGTGCGCGTTCACCGCTAAGAAAACTCCATTCACTGTGGTCCCACAATTCCAGAACACTCCCCTCTCCATCTCCAAGAGCATTGGGATCCTTGGTGTCGACATCTCCAGCGATGTTCAGTTCCGAGATCATTTATCAGATAAGGTGAAGCTGGCGTCCAAAAAACTTGGTGTACTCAACAGAGCGAAGCAGTACTTCACGTCGGGGCAAAGGTTGTTACTTTACAAGTCGCAAGTTCGGCCCCATATGGAGTACTGCTGCCATCTCTGGGCAGGTGCACCCGGATACCAGCTTGGCCCTTTTGACTCGGTTCAACGACGGGCTGTGAGAATTGTCGACGATTCCAAGCTCACTTGCGGTATCGAGCCCTTAAGTCTAAGGAGAGACTTTGCCTCACTGTGTGTGTTCTACCGCTTGTACAATGGGTTGTGTTCTGAGGAATTGTTCGAAATGATGCCCACGGCTACTTTCTACCATCGCACCGCTCGCCATCGGCAGGGAATCCATTCTCACACTTTAGAACCTAAATGGTCGCGTACAGTGCGGTTTCAGAGAAACTTCCTCCTGCGAACGCTTAACTTGTGGAATGAGCTCCCTGCCAAGGTATTCTGCAAGGACTACAGTATGGAGTTCTTCAAGAAAGAAGTTATTAGATTTCTGAAAGGTCGGCAACGCGCAAGTGATACCCCTGGTGTTGCAAGCGTCCATAGGCTACGGTGACCGCTTACCATCAGGCGGGCCGTAAGCTTGTTTGCCACCTTAGTGGTATAAAAAAAAAAAAAAAAAAAAAAACCTATAAATTGGGTGATTCTCTTAGGGAACTATTTCGGGGAATTGATATTTTAACTCTTCCTTGCCAATATATGTATCTACACTTGTATGATGTATATACGCAAAAATTGGCATTAATTTGCTTAAAATAGTGACCTACATAGTGTTAATATAAGGAATAAAGATAAATTGGTATTCCAAAATGTCGTCTTTAGAAAGTACATTTCCTTTTGCAAAACGAAGTTAATATTTTTACAATAAAATTCGAAAACGTGTGATTAATTAATTAATTGAGCTCTTAATAAATTAAATTAAATAAGAATATGTGACAAAGATAGTTTAATGAAAAAAAAACATTAAAAAGTTGATGATAAAAATGTTTGGGAGAATTAGAACTTAATTAATGGGGAGGCATTTATGACATTAGTTAAAACTAAAACATTGTTTATTATGTTATGACCTAGTGTAAGACTCATTTGTGTTATTTGTGATAGCTTTTGCCAGCGGCTTCGCCCGCCTTAAATTTGGTTATCGGCATAGGATTCTTACGGTAACTCCTCAATTATTAAAAAAAACACAGAAGGTAAAATATTTTAAAATAATACGTACCGCCCTTCCCCCTCATGACTGCCCGCCGGCCTCGCACATCATAAATGCGTGCGCAATACTTGTTAATTATTTTGCTGCCACGTTATTTTAAAACTGCGATATCTCCTTAAATATTCATTAAATTGTATGATGAACAGGGCAATTTTGTTTTAGATTAAATGCTTGTGATGAATAACGTATTTATTTGGATAAAGATTAATATCATGTTTATAAAAACACCTTCACAAATAATGCATTATTTTAGAACAAATATGGTTAGCATGAAAAAGGTTATAGTGAGCTTGTTCGGGGCGAAGCAGGATGTTCAAATAAAAAGTTAATGTTCACAAATATAATAGTTTATTAATTTATCTTTAAAATAGGTGTACAAAATAGTTCCAAATGAAGTAAGAGTAGAAAATGTTAATTACTAAAAATATATAGATAAAATGTTATTGTAAAATTGTTAAAATGTTAGGAATGCAACGATTCGCCACGCTGCCGAATAGTGCACTGACGAGCCGCCCGGCGCCCGCACGAGCGGCATCAGTTCAGTAGTTTTGACATACGAGTACGTCATAAGGGTGTTCGGTTGCATACACCGAACATGCTCCCGACCAGGAGAAGAATATCTGACATGTTACTGACACAAATTAATATACAAAATAACATAGAAAATAAAATTACAATTTTAGAAGTCTAGAGTCCCTAAATGTTTTTTAATTGTTATAGGCGAGCATGCCTTATTATAAGTTTTTAAACTACACTCTGCACTAGAATGGTTACGACCTGCTTTTTCTGCACACTATCACTCACTTTTACAACACTAGGTTGAATACGGTCAACCTTTCTTTAGTTTCGCGCACTCACCACACTATCACTACTGGATGATTGAAGCTCGATGTCCGGCGTAATGGCGACCAGTCGCTTACGGCGACGGCACCACCTCCACGGAAGAACTGCAGAAATTACGGAAACGACTATTACTGTTCCGTAACTAATAGTGTACTGGTAGATTTCATGGGTGGATAAATTAGGTATTTGAGCGGTTTCTTCCTTTAATTTATTAATCTGTTTGTCAATTTTATGTAGATCAGTTCGAATTTCTGCTGATTCGCTGCTGTCATTTTCGGAGACATTGTTAGGGTTATGATATGGTTTATCTGGTCAATTTGTGGACTGGAAATATTCGGACTTATATCTATTTTGTTCTGATGTCTCTGATGTGAGAGCAAAGTAAAATCTTGAGCTTTCAATAAACAGTTTTGTTCGAATGTAATTATACCAGCTTTACTGAGTGATTGAGCGGTAACTTGATCTCCACATATGATTCTAATAAAACAAGTATTACAGCAAAAATAAAAGTATTGAGTTTTGAGATTCATATAAAGGAATCCATTTGTTTTTACATGACAATTTTTGGGTTTTGCAGTTATCAGTAGAGTAATCATGTTCACAAAAATTATTATCATTGCTAAGGCGATAAATGGGTTTCTTTATCTGACACAAATAGGAGTTTTCATGGTACAGGCAGGATAATAATTCATCAGATTTAATTATGAAATAAGAATCTCTTTGAAGATTGACTGCTATGTGTTCGGAAATCGGTGTTATTTGTATCATATTGTTGTCCAATTGATAGGGAATGGGAATTATTCTAAAGTATTAAAATTTATCTCGGCTGATAAGGGGAAAGGTAATTTCGAAAATAAGATATTTTTCTGTCAGTCTGGCTTTTACATTCAATAATTTGTAAATTTGACGTAAATCTGTCTGAACGTTGTTGATAGGTAATCGTAATTCTTCCGTCAATTGGCTTGATATGATGCTAAGTTCATCACGTAGTTGCTCAGGAGTCAATAAGTGTATGCTGAATTGCCCATGGTAAATGTCCGTAATGGTGTCTAATAATTTATCTTGAGTTGTTTTTAGATGTTGTAATAAATTACTAGCAGCCAATGAACAAAGCGTGAATTCTTGTGATGCTGGAATGTTGTTGATTTCATTTTGTATAATATTTGTAGATTTGTCCAAATAGTGCAAATGCTTGTTAATTACTTTGTGTTGTTTAGATATGATATCTTCCGTTCTCTTTAATAAATTATGTTCCGATCCTATGATCGATGTTTGATTTTTCTACAATTTTGCTAAGTGATCTTGGTTACTTCTCACGAGTTCGATATCTTTAGTATACCGTTCTGCGAAACGCTCGTCCAATACTCCAAACAAAGTGTTCGCTACGTAACCGATCCCATTGATAAGCCCGCGACGCTGTCTGGAGCGTGCGTTAAAATGCTGACGGAGCAGTAAGCTATTGTAATATTGCAGTTCCGAGTACTCGTGCCGTAATTGTGAGATTATCATGTTGCCAAGGACTCCTTCCGGAATATTATTACTAGTTTTTTCTAGGTATTCGGCCAGCTTTTCAAATTATTCGGTACCTTCCCAGTATGGTGACATATCATAGTATACTACTAGGGTCCATTTATTCCGGATTATGTACATGTCCGATATTGGGTCAAAGTAAATAGATTTGTTTGGGTTTAATTTTGTTACGTTATAAGTACATGTTAATGACGTCACTAATGTCAGGAAGAAGATAAAGACCATAGCCATTAATAAAAATTTTGTTTTCTTAGGTTGAGATAAATAAGCCACAACTGATTTTTTCTGTTCATTCTGCTGACGATTACTGTTTGATTGTTCTGGTGTGGAGTGGTAAAATTGATAATTTGGTGATTGGTCTTTTGAAGTTCCCTTTTATTGTTTTGAGAGTGACTACTCGCACTAAACCATCACTTCCGGGATGAAGTTCGATGACACAACCCTTAGCCCACTTCCCTATTGGTAGATTCTCGTCGTGAATGATGACTAAATCACCAATCTGGATGTTTCTTTGTGGTTTGAACCACTTACTTCTTGTTGTTTATTGGCTAAGGTATTCAGTTTTCCATCTTTTCCAAATGTCCTGAACTATTTTTCTTGTTAAGTGCCATCTACTTCTAGCATCTTCTTTTGGTTGTATGACGGTCAAGCCAGATCTTCCTGTTAAGAAGTGAGCGGGGGTTAAAATCTTTAGGTCGTCGATGTTTTCTGTCAAAGCACATAAAGTCCTTGAGTTTAAGCATGCTTCCAGCTGAGTTAAAATTGTTGAAAATTCTTCAAAAGTTAATTTTTGTTCCCCGATTACTCGCGACATATGAAACTTAAGGCTCCGGACTGCTAGTTCCCACAGTCCTCCAGCGCTAGCCCACGTAGGTGCATTAAAATGCCACTCAATGTTCATCTCTGTTAAATTTGTTAATAAGTTATTACCAAAAATCTGTTGAAAAGTCAAAAATTCTTCTTTAAGTAATCTGTTAGTTAGTTATCAAATTTGATCCATTATCGCTATATATGTGACGTGGCGCACCTCTCCTCGCTGCCATTCTCCTTAGGGCAGCTAAAAATGCTGAACTGGTCAGATCGGACACTAGCTATAAATGTACGGCTTTGGTTACCATACAGATGAAAACTGCTATGTAACCTTTGTTTGGTTTTACTCCTCGTCCTTTGTTGACCTTGATGTCAATATATCCTGTGTAATCTACACCGCAGTGGTATAATGGAGGAGCAGGGTTTGTGCGACACTCGGGAAAATTTCCCATGAGCTGTTGTTGTTTAGTCGGTGTTTGTTTTTAACAAGTTAAACATTTTTGTAAAACCTTTTTTACTGTATTGTGTCCGCTTGTTATCCAGTACTGTTGTCGTAGATTGGCTAACGTCAAACGTGGCCCACCATGATATGTCAACTGATGAGCTTGATCAATGAGCAACTTAGCTAAACGAATGTTCCGGGGTATTATTTTGGGATGTTTCATTTCAGGATGTAAATGTGCGTTTTTTAATCTTCCACCCACTCTGAGAACGCCTGCTTGGTCAATGAAAGGCTTTAAATTTAATAGTTTGCTTTTTGAATGTACTTTACTATGTTTATTTAAATATTCTATGTCTGTCAAAAATTCCATTCTCTGTACATGTTTTAAAATCAATGTTTTTGCTTTACGAAGTTCCTGTAATGTTAGGTAGCTAAGTAATTGTTCACGCAAAGCGTTAGGTGTCAGTGCATGTAATAGCCAACTGAGCACTCGTGTTATCTTTGTAAAGGAACTGTATTTTTCCAGCAAGCTATTAATAATACTATTTTCTTATTCCGTTTGGATAATGTTAGTTTGTCTTGTGGTTTTTATCTCCTGAACTGTGGTTGGAATATTTTTTTTGTATTTTGTTTTGATCAAATGTTTTGAGCCATTGAGGTCCTTCCCACCTCAAAGTGTATTCTTTTAGCTGAGAGGGATATAACCCACGGCTCGCGCTGTCTGCGGGATTTAGGGTTGTTTTTACGTAGCGCCGTTGATAGGGTTGCATTACTGACACTATTTATTCTACTCTGTTAGCCAAAATTTTTAATTTTGTTGTTATTGGCGCTATCCATCCTAATGGGTCATATAATTTAGAGATTTCTGACAATAAACCTCTCTTATTAGGCCTTGAATTTTTTGTTAATATATTACATTTGAATGTGAAATTGTATTCTGATGTATTCCAACAAATAGCTAAAGTTTTAGGTTCATTATCTATATCGGATTTTGAATTTAAAATAAATTCCTCTTTTCTCTGTACGTCTTCTATATTTTCGAAAATTTTTGGTTGATTAGACGTCCATTTTCTAAGATTGAATCCTGCTGATTCCAGTAATTTTTTTAAGTCATATATTAATTTTCTTGCTTCGTCAACTGTATTCGCCCCATGTAATACGTCATCCATATAAAAAGATTCTTTCAATAATTTTGCCGCTGCTGGATAGGCATCACGTTTATCTGAAGCTAATACTTTTAAAGTCATTAAAGCAAGGAATGGACATGATTTTTGCTCATAACCGAATGTTCTTAGACAAAAAAATTTAATGTTATTATTTAAAGAATCTCGCCATACAATTTGTTGTAAATGTTAAATAAAATTTGGCGGAACATTTTCTCAATATCCCCTGTAAATCCATATCTATACTGTCTCCACTTTATTACAAAGTTTGTAAATCTTGCTGTAGGTTAGGACCTTTATTCATGAGATCGTTAAGACTGTAGCCAGAAAATGTTTTTGCTGACCCGTTGAAAACTACACGCAGTTTAGTCGTAGTAGAGTCTTGGCGTTCGACGCCGTGATGTGGCAGATAACATTCAATTTTTGTGTTTTTGATGTCAGATGGTGTCAAGAAACCTGCGCTCTAGGTTGTGAAACTGGGCCAAGGCCAAATGTTTAGATGTCCCCAATTTGGCCTTATTATCTTTCATAGGTCAACGTACTTCGTAGCGACCGTCTTCTTTGCGCGTAGTCGTTGTGTTGTAGAAGAACTTTGCTTTTAAGAAATTGCATTTTTTGGGCATTAGATAAGGAAGTATTATTATGAACTGCTTCCGTAAATAAGTCCTTGAAGGACACCCATTGGTTGTAGTTGCCACCAAATGTAGGTATATCCAAATGCTGTGGAGTAGATTTTTCTCTGTGTGCTACGGACCACATCTTGGTATTTATAGATTTTTTAAGTGCTTTATATGTTTTTTCGTGTCGGGTGAAAGTATTTTGATACTCTTCGTTTTCCCCGTCGAGGTCATTGTCTATTTCCCAATGAAGATAATCAATGGCAGAACATCTATTTTCCAATGTTTTCAGGACATCTTCGAATTCCCGTTTGTCGGAAATGGACTCTAATGCAACACTTTTGACTGTTTTAAGAATGCTTTAAAGTTAACTTGTTGTTTTCGTAGCATTTCATCTAATTTACTACTAGTTCATTGACTCAGGACTAATGTTTGATGTCCCTTGGCTGTACTTAACTGCTCAGACGCTTCTTCAGTTTAGCTAGTAATTCTTGGTATTGACCATATATGACGGATTTAACATTTTTGTAGTAATCTTTAGTTTTTTGATATTCTACCCCTGTGAAATATACATGGCTTCTACTTTCTTCTGTAGCCAGACGGTCATAATTATACTGGTAATCAGCCCACAGTTGTTCCAATGTCTCTAAACGTGTTTTGAAATAATCTAAAGTTTTCCTTTCAGCGCTGTCTTTTTTAAAGTTTTAAAGCTATTCTCACTATCTTTTCATAAATCTCAATCTGCGATTCGTAGAGTCCAGACATTGTGTTTAATTGTTTAAAAATTTATTTAAAAAATAAGAATGATCTTACTTCGATTCTTGATAGCCGTTGTTGTCTCCTGTTCCGACTCCGACTGCGTTGTTGTCTCCTGCTCCGACTCCGACTGCGTTGTTGTCTCCTGCAACTGTTGTTGTGCGTTGTTGTTTTTGAAACTGTTGTATCTTTAATAATGTTACCTCGTATTTTAATGGTTCTTTCTGACAATGTTTATCACCACGACATTACACTCACTTAATTGTTCAATGTTCACTAGTTTGTCCAACCCGCGACAGGTCCTGCTTTTGACCAAACCGCGCGGTAGATCAAATGCTCGAAGGACCAATGTTCGGGGCGAAGCAGGATGTTCAAATAAAAAGTTAATGTTCACAAATATAATAGTTTATTAATTTATCTTTAAAATAGGTGTACAAAATAGTTCCAAATGAAGTAAGAGTAGAAAATGTTAATTACTAAAAATATATAGATAAAATGTTATTGTAAAATTGTTAAAATGTTAGGAATGCAACGATTCGCCACGCTGCCGAATAGTGCACTGACGAGCCGCCCGGCGCCCGCACGAGCGGCATCAGTTCAGTAGTTTTGACATACGAGTACGTCATAAGGGTGTTCGGTTGCATACACCGAACAGAGCCAACCTTAAAATATAAACATATGCTGTCTCGGCCTTTTTTTTAGATCTTTTGTAGGGGAAAAATTCTGTCATACATGATTTTTGCGAAACTCTAACCGTTTACGCAGCGCACGCAGCGGAAGCTCTCAAAAGAACAAAAAAACCCCGATTTTGAAACATTTTTCATTAGTGCTCTGCTCCTATTGGTGTTAGCGTGATGATATATAGCTTATACCCTTCCTCGATAAATGGGCTATGCAATACTAAAGATTTTTTAAATCCGACCAGTAGTTCCTGAGATTAGCGCGTTTAAACAAACAAACTCTTCAGCTTTATATATTAAGTATAGAAAAAAACCCCGATTTTGAAACATTTTTCATTAGTGCTCCGCTCCTATTTGTATTAGCGTGATGATACATAGCCTATAGCCTTCCTCGATAAATGGGCTATCCAACACTGAAAGATTTTTTTAAATCCGACCAACAGTTCCTGAGATTAGCGCGTTCAAACAAACAAACTCTTCAGCTTTATATATTAGTATACATATGAAGTTGAAAAAATATAAGAAATACAGAGTTTCGTTATTCAAAATATTTGTAAAACTGTAAATGATAATATGACATATTATTTTTTACCTTATATTTTATACTTAATATTTTATTTATTTATATAATTGATTACAGAAATAAATTATATTACTAATACGAAATAAGTCTTGTTACTAGTATTATTGAAATAATCTAGAAAATACAATCCGCTATAGAATAGTGCGCAGCACTAGTCACGTTACCCTAATGTATAAATTCAGTCACAGCTTTATCATTTCTCAACCGAATTTAAAATATTAAAAACATTTATATAGCCGTATCATTCGCCTAATTCTTAGTACTACATTACTAATTTAATGTTATTTACTGCTTCAATTTAATAAAATTAAAATCGGCCAAGTGCGAGTCGGACTCGCGTACGAAGGGTTCCGTGCCATTATCTTAAAAAACGAGCAAAGAAATCACGTATGTTGTATGGGAGCCCCCTTAAACAATTATTTTTTTCTGTTTTTTAGTATTTGTTGTTATAGCGGCAACAGAAATACATCTTCTGTAAAAAATTCAACTGTCTAACTATAACGGTTCACAAGATACAGCCTGGTGACAGACGGACGGACGGACGGACGGACGGACAGCCAAGCCTTAGTAATAGGGTTCCTAATTACCTTTCAGGTACGGAACCCTAAAAAAAGTGTTTTGTCAAAAATTCGCTTTTTTTCTAATAATTTTATAAAGTATGGTATATACAGAAACCATTGTAAGACATGTTACGTTAAGCATTTTAAGGATAAGTGGCTATTGAGAAATTATCCAAACCCCGATAGCCGGTTTCCGCATCTTTTCCCTCCCTTTCCTCCCCCCTCCACCACTTTAGAACGCGACAACCGGTCTATTCTCTCAAGACATCATGCTGAACCCAATGATACCAGTTGTCGATAGAGGACTCTTCGGTCCGACGGGACTTCGGTCTCGACGGCATAGCTTCTCTACTATAGGTATAATAATGCGTTATTAAGAAATGTACGTACCTACGGATAGATAGGTGGGTGGGAATTTAAATAAGATAAAAATATTTCGTCTAAGATTACTTTATAAATAGGTTATTTCAACCATCTTACTCGGTAAAATAAATAAACGGACAGATCTATTAATTTATATATAGATAATGGAGTCAGGGGATAAGGCTATTCAGGCTAGATTAGCATTGGTGTGGTAAGATTTTTCAAAATTCGGAAAGTCCAGTAGCGGACATTTCTAGTATTTGAACTTTAATTTAGACGTATAGATTATTAAGTTATAGGTAGGTTTAGGTATAAGTTATCGGAAAATATTTTTGTTGGATTATAGAGTGCGAAGATAGTTCATAGGAAACGAGGGTTTGGTAAGTTTATAGTAGAAGGAAGTAGTTTCGTAGTAGTAGGATTCGGTAGGATAACGTAGGAGCTTCAATATGTGTAAGTTAGTTTATCTAAAAGATGGGTAGGATTTATCATATTAAATTTTGTGCAAAAATGACAAAATTGTTATATAAAAAGAGGTAAAGCATGGAGAGGTCCGAAGTAGGATATGGTTCCGTAGGGAATATATTATGGTAAGATGTATGTAGGATGTCATCAAAGTTGGTGTAGGACGAGCAAACTCAGAGGTTGAGGTTATATTTTTCATTAGGTAGGGCTAAGATAGATTGAGGTTAGTCGATAGTAAGGTTCCGTAGGGTTTTTTATAGATTAATTACTAGTTTACACGGTTTTCATACCCCAGCTGAAAGTTGTTATTTTATTTTGTGTTCAGGTAGAACTATCCAGAAAAAATAATAAAAAAAATCTGTCACGTCTGGTTTAAAAAATTTTTATTTTCTTGAAGGGAAATACAAAAATTTTAGGATTAATACAAAAATAAATTAAAAATGACTAATTTTTGCTTTCTTTTTATAGTTATTTGAATCAGTTTCTCTTATGATAGACCAACAGTAATCCACTAACATATTTTCATCCCAAAATCCTTGATGTCGTTCTTCGAAAGTCCTTAAATCTTGGTGGAAACGTTCACCCTGTTCGTCACTCATACTTCCTAAGTTTTCAGGAAAAAAATTCAGATGAGAGTGTAGAAAGTGAATCTTTAATGACATGTTTACTCCCATATCATGAAAGTTTTTCAATAAATTGTTAACAATTTCTTCATAATTTTCACTTTTTTTATTTCCCAAAAAATTTTCTACAAGCATTTTAAATGAGTTCCAAGCAGACTTTTCTTTAACCGATAAAAGGTTTTCAAACTGAGAATCTTTCATAATTTTACGGATTTGTGGACCAATAAATATACCCTCCTTCAGTTTTCCCTCTGTAATGTTTGGAAATATTTTTTGCAAATACCGGAAAGCATCACTGTTTTTGTCAAGCGCCTTTACAAAGTTTTTCATGAGCCCCAGTTTGATGTGTAAAGGGGGTAAAGTAACGTTATTTGGATCGACCAACAGCTCGTGATTAATGTTCATTTTGCCCGGAATATACTCATTTCGAACAGGCCATTCTTTCCTTACATAATGATGTTGTTTCGCTCTACTGTCCCACAAACAAAGGAAACAACAGTACTTCGTGTAACCACCCTGCAATCCCACTAACATACCGATGACTTTGAGGTCGCCGCACACTTTCCATTGATGTTCTTTATACTTTATTAAATTAATCAAAGTACGCATCGTTTCATAGCTCTCTTTACAATTCACTGCGTGTCCTATTGGTATGGAAGGTTTCTTATTTCCGTTATGTAATAAAACAGCTTTGAGACTATATTTCGAAGAATCTATGAATAGGCGCCACTCTGTTTTATCATAGTTTTGATTCATTGCTTCGAAAAGTCCCGGGATATCTGTGCAATAACAATATTCACCTTCTCTTTTGAAAAATTCTGAGTAAACTTTGCTTCTGTTTCTGAAAAACGTAACTTTTGTGTCTGGTAGTAACAAGTTCCATTGTTGTAAGCGGGAGCCAAGAAGCTCTGCTTTAGATCTTGATTACTGTAAATCTCGTATAAGATCATTTAATTCGGCCTGATTAATTAAATGTGGAGTGTTTTCTTGAGGTGAAAATTCGTCAGAATCACTAGAAATCGACTTGAATTCAACATCACTGTTATTGTCATCTAATATATTTGCACTCGAACTACCGGGACAAACTGGATGGGGTAGATCTTTTGAATGTAAAATCGGCTTAGTAACAGACGGAACATCGGCATACATAATACTTGCCTTATTTTTTTTGTTATATCCCAATGTCTTCGTAACACAAAAGTAACAATCATTTTCATGATTACTAGGTTCTCTCCATAGCATTGGCGAACCAAATGGAAGGTAAACTTTTTCTCCTGATGACCACTGGAGTAAGATGATTCTACAGCTTTCGCAAAACACGTGAGGCACCCACTTTTTATCTTGATTTGCAACAGGAAATCCAAAATAATGAAGATATGCAGTTTTTAACGAATCTACAATAGGTCTTCTCTTTTTTGAAAATATAAACTGTCCACAAACATAACAAAAACGGTCAGAACTTTGTTTGCACTTTCTGCTAGCCATTTTAAATCAATCCAAAGCAAAGTAACTGTCGTTTGAAGCGAACGGATAAACAATAAAATATCACCACCACGTCGGGTTGTTAAAAAAAACAATTGACGGCAGAAAAAAATTCCGACGTGATAAAATATTTCTGCTAACACTTTTAGGTTTAGGGAAGGTAGATTAACATATTGACATACATTCGGTTCGGGGTATAAATAAAAAGTAAAATTTTGTAAACTAGTGATATTATACAAATAAAAATATAGGGTTTCTTGAGAACCGTTAAGTAGTATGGTTAGTTTCCAGTAGGAAAAGGGTTAGATAAAGTCAGGAGGAATTGTATTTTGTTTAGGTAGGGTTCCGTAGGTAGATATTAATTTTTATAAATAATAATAAAATAAATAAAAAGGTAGTATGAAGTGTGAACCAATTTGAGGAGATAAAGGGTTCTGTATATAGTTCTATACACCTTATAAAAATGTAATAGCATAAAATATTGTTAAGGATGAATAGATTTATAATGTGTAGGGATCCGTAGGTTGATAATTTAATGATAGATCGAGTAGTATATAAGGATAGAGCCAAGTGCGATTTAGGACTGAGAATCATGATCCGGATCAGGGATAATCCAAGTGGGTTTTAATTATTTTATTTTAGGTAGGATAAATTTAGGTAGGATAGCTAACCCTATCCAAAAAGTCAAGGGAGAGCCTTGAAAAAAAAATGTTATATATAGCCTATATAGGTAGGGTTGGGCGTGGCATGGAGGAACGTGCGAAAAAAAAATTATTTATTTATTTAACTGTTATAGTACATTATATTTTAGTGTAAAATTACCAAATTGATACTTATGTACTAAGGTGGACTTGTCGCATAATGCGATTTCTTCAAGCCAACCTTAGGGTATTTCCGAAAAAAGGTTAATTTAAATTTAAGTAGGTAGAGTCCAAACGAAAAAAAAAAAGAAAACCATAAATAAAATAATTCCAAGTATATGCACATACATAAATACACCATAATTACATATACATACTTATATAGGTACTCATAAATTCATACATAATATAAATATAAATATATATATATATATATATATACATAATAATTATACATTAAATGAGTAAGTGTCATCAAATTCGCAATGATTGAAGAAAGTAGGATTTTAATTTAGTTTAGAAAACAAGATTTGACGTTGCCAACCGAATGTCAGAAGGTAGATTGTTCTACAGCACATGCTTTCACAGCAAATGATTTCCCATAAAAGGTAGTGGAGTAGAGTAGAATAGTTAAAGTTCGTTCTACCTTTGACCTTAATATCATACTTTGTGAAGTATAAGACAGTTAACAGATAGTCTAACTGAGTATTAGACTATTTAAAGAGCTCCTGCAAGTAGCAGGGTGCAGAGGGATTATTAAGGACAGTATACGAAAGAGTGAGAATGTGAGTATTCCTGTGAAGTCGAATTGGGAGCCACTTGAGTTTAGTACGAAACTCGGAAATGTAATCGTATTTCCGTAATCCGAAAATGAATCGGATACATAGATTTTGGAGACGTTCAAGTTTGTCGAGTAGCTCCTCTGTAAGGATTCTAAATAGCTTACGTCTGCGTAATCAAGGACAGGAAGCAGTAAAGACTGCGCCAGCATAACCTTAGTCTGGAATGGTAAAAAGTTTTGAAGACGTTTGAGTGAGTGTAATGAAGCAAACAGCTTACGGCTTTCCTCCTCTTGGACCGTACATGCCTTCATGGGTTTTGCGACGCATCTGAGCGCGGCTACGCCGTCACTGTCTATCTTCGAACTATGAGTAAAGAACAGTTCATCTACGACTAAGTCTAAGACGAAGGTAGCTCGTCTCCGCACAAAACTCAGTTCTAAAATTGGAGTTGGCCAGTGCCACGCCTGGACCGACAGCCAGATACTACTCTTGTTTGGGAAATCGTGATTCCAGATCCGGAATTCCGACGTCCCTATCTTGTAGAGACATGATCCGGGGGAGTTGAACCTGTTAAGACGTTGCATCCAGTGGTTTTCTTGCACCTAATCTGCTGAATCACCGACTCTGGTGAAGCTCAGAGGGGCTCTCCCTAACTGAGTCCTCTGGGCCGGCCACTCGTATTAATCTTCTCTCTGATCCACTGTCCGGTCTGAGGGTCGCAGTGATGAGCAAAGGGGACACAGGAGACCCTAGTTTTGTTATCTCCCACTAGAGCTCTTTTGATAAGCTGCTTGGAGTGACTGGTTGGCTCTATCGATTTGTTCATGATTGTCGACATGCTCAAACTCGGAATCTTGGTCCTACTCTTACCTCAGATGAACGCCAAAAGGCATTGTCTGTTTGCATTCATTCATGCTGAGCACAATAAATCTGACATTAAAATCATACGGTCTGGAAATATTAATCTCAAGGGGGCCATACGTCGGCTTAAGTCTTTCATCGATGGAGCTAGGCTTCGAAATTCTAAACTGCAACTTCACTTGCAATAGCAGACAGATGGGTTTACGAGGAAAAATAGTGAACGGAGATATTTTGGGACAGGTGTGTCTAAGTATTCCGTACAGGTATGTGGAACGGTGGCGTACGTCTGCCCTGCTGGCTGTCCCGCGTGGCCACACGAACCTGCTTAACAGGGCGCCATTAACGCGCGCTATTCGTGTTTTGAACATTATTGCAACTTATACGAACATATTCCATTGTACTTAGAGTGAATTCACTACGACAGCATATGTTTTAAATTGAAATATGTCAATTTTTAATTATTAATAATATTATTTTAGTACCATGTACCAAGATTTTATATCTATATTTAGTAAATACTGCTGAATTAGGGTTATATCCTGTAAATGTAGAGGTAAGTTACATAAATAAATAAATAAAAATCTGTCTCCCGAACTCCAGTCACTTGACTACTCCTCTTATCCGGGACCATCATTTAAAGGATTCTCACGCCAGTTTGTCAGCGCTTCTTGCTACACTTCAACGAGAGTTTTAAGATACTTTCCACGTGAAGAGCTATCCGTAATGTCCATTTCAAATGTATCCCGTGCTATCGTATCGTTAAGTGGACCCCCTAAAGTCAGGGATCTAGTTCTGGTTAAGAATGCCAACCTACCGCCTCTGCGCTGGCATCGGGGGCGCATCCTCAATCTTATCCTAGGCAAAGATTCTATACCGCGAGTCTCTGAAGTCAGTTTTTTTTTTTTTTAATACCACTAAGGTGGCAAACAAGTATGGACGCTTGCAACACCAGGGGTATCACTTGCGCGTTGCCGACCCTTCAAAAATCTAATAACTTCTTTCTTGAAGAACTCCATACTGTAGTCCTTGCAGTAAACCTTGGCAGGGAGCTCATTCCACAACTTAAGCCTTCGCGGGAGGAAGTTTCTCTGAAACCGCACTGTACGCGACCATTTAGGTTCTAAAGTGTGAGAATGAATTCCCTGCCGATGGCGAGCGGTGCGATGGTAAAAAGTAGCCGTGGGCATCATTTCGAACAATTCCTCAGAACACAACCCATTGAACAAGCGGTAGAACACACACAGGGAGGCACAGTCTCTTCTCAGACTTAAGGGCTCGATACGACAAGTGAGTTTGGAATCGTCGCCAATTCTCACAGCCCGTCGTTGAACCGAGTCAAAAGGGCCCAGCTGATATCCGGGTGCACCCGGCCAGAGATGGCAGCAGTACTCCATGTGGGGCCGAACTTGCGACTTGTAAAGTAACAACCTTTGCCCCGACGTGAAGTACTGCTTCGCTCTGTTGAGTACACCAAAATTTTTGGACGCCAGCTTCACCTTGTCCTGCAAATGATCTCAGAACTGAACATCGCTGGAGATGTCAACACCAAGGATCCCAATGCTCTTGGAGATGGAGAGGAGAGTGTTCTGGAATTGTGGGACAACAGAGAATGGTTTTCTTAGCGGGAAACGCGCAGACTTTTGTCTTTGTACGGTTGAATAGGACCAAGTTTACCCGTCCCCAGTCAGAGACCTTGGACAGTGTGGCCTCGATTTGAGACACAAGTTCTCCGCGGTTTTCCTCCACAACGGAACGAGGGATGTTTGCACGACCCGTGTAAAAAGCGTCTCCAGTACTATCATCTGCATAGCAATGTATATTGTTGATGTCCAACATGTCATTGATATGCAGTAGTAACAGCGTAGGAGACAGCACAGAGCCTTGCGGGACACCAGCATTAATGTCCATGCTATCAGAGCAACTACCGTCAACTACGGTTCGTATTCGTCTGCCGGACAAAAAGCTAGCCACCCATTTGCACAAATCCTTGGGCACTCCTTAAGATGGCAACTTCGATAGAAGACCCCGGTGTCAGACCCGATTGAACGCCTTCGATATGTCCAGGCTACATGCCAATGCCTCCCCCTGACTCTCAATGGCTAGTGCCCATCGGTGTGTGAGATACACTAGAAGATCACCAGTCGAGCGACCGTCGCGAAAGCCATATTGACGATCACTGACCAGGTCGTGTATTTCTAGGTATCTTAGAAGCTGTGTGTTGATCATTCGCTCCATCACTTTCGAGAGGAGAGAGGTAATAGCGATAGGCCTGAACCGGGTGCATATTTGCAGTCTTCCATGAAGATGGAAATTGCCTAGTGTGGTAGGAAAACGCGAAGAGGCGCGTGAGTACAGGACATAACTCAGGAACACACTGCTTAAGCACCACTGCTGGCATATCGGCAGACCCACTCGACTTATGAACGTCTAGAGAAAGCAACGCCCGCCGGACCTCACGCTGCGTTATGGAGATTTCCGGCATGGTTTTACCGCAGCACGGTATAGTAGGTGGTACAGCGCCTTCATCGTTCATGTTCGACTTCGAGTCAAAGAGACTGCCCAGTAGATCGGCTTTCTCTTTAGCACTATGGGCCAAGTCACCATCAGTCTTTCGCAGTGGTGGTAACGACGACTGGCAAAAGTTCCCTTCAGCAGCTTTGGCAAGCGACCAGAAACCACGACTCCCAGAAGGATAGCTCGCAAGTCGCCCACCTATTTCGCCGATGAATTGAAATTTTGCGCTGGCAGTTGCTTTCTTAATGAACCTCGAGGCAGCATTTAATTTGCGTTTTACTCAGAAATATTCGGATCCTTATTATTACGAGCCGTGGTCCAAGCCTCATATGCAGTTTGCTTAAGAATTTTAGCTTTTCTGCAAGACCTATTAAACCACGGTCGTTTTTTGACGCCGGCAGCTACTCGCGGATTAGGAATATAGCATTCCATACTAGCAAGGATTGACTCAGTGACTGCGGCTGCGCAGACGTCAGGATCTTCTGAGATAAAGCAGATCTGCCACCACGGATACGATGCGTAAAATTCTCGCAATCCATTCCAGTCTGCCGACTTATAGTGCCACCCACGACGCCAATTAGTTGGCCCAGATGGATAGGGTTGTGAGCATGGCATTTGAGTCCGAACGAGACAGTGGTCCGAGGAGCCAAGAGGCGCATCCACTGAGACGGAGAGAACATAGGCCGGGCAGGATATCTGCGTCTCCGTTAGAAAAAGAATGGTAATGGCTGCGCAGTCTCGAGATGGTGGTGGACTGCGTTAAGATTTGCGTGAATACCCCTGATGTTGCAAAAACCCACATTATATGTGGATGGAGTAGCCGTTGTACAAACTCTTTTCTTCTTCGTTCTCATGGTTAGTTGAGGAGAGTCGATCCTTAAGAGAGCAGTCACTTCTGATTCTCGCCTCTCCGTCGATTAGTTCTTCGGACCTCGAGTTCCTCAGTCCGGGGTGGGGGACTTGTTTAGTATAGAAGCACCTACGAACGTGCCCCCGCCGTCGCGAGAAAAAACAACGAATTTGAACGCACCCGGGAATGTTCTAGTTTCTAAACTTCTTAATAACAATAGTATTTTCTAATCGTGAGTGTCATCAGAAATTGTGTCTTCAAACAAAGGTCATCAAGCTAATCGTCATCTCAGGGCCGTGGAGGCAGAAACGAACACAGCGAAAGGTTGGCAAACTACTCAAGGAAAGTTTTTGGTAATGAAGTTTATTCTAAAAATCTTGACTAACTAAAAAAGATAGATAATAGAAGCAAGAGTTAGACAATGGTAGTTTACACCAGTAATGGTTATAAATTGTGGAATAAAGAAATCAGGCAAATGGAAATAGCCAGAAGTGTACATATGAAAGAATGAAGTAAGAAACAGAACAAGCGAAAGAGTAGATATTGGCGATGTTACTCACGTTGATGAGGAACTTAGAAATAAGCAACATACGGTAATTGAAGTTGATTCTAATGATGAAAACAGTGCTATTACAAAAGAATATGAGCCTACAAATAGTGAAAATAATACTACACTTCGAACGAGTACTAGGCAGAGGAAGATGCCTGAAAGGTTTACTAAGCACGTACTTTTATCCGACATCGAAGCAATGACATCAATAGGAAAAGAAAAAACGGATTAAAGCAATTGATGGAGAGAAAGAATACATGGAAATTAGTAGATAAATCAGAAGCCAAAGGATATAAGATTTTGTCTAAGTAATGGGTGTTTCGCATTAAAGATGATGTAACATATGAAGCAATACTTGTTGTTCGAGGGTTTAAACAGAAAGGAATAGACTATGATAAAATCTACAACTCAGTAGTATCCCAGGTGGCCTTAAGATCGTTATTTGCAATAGCAAGTAGTAACGACTATCAAATTGTAATATTTGATATCAAAACAGCATTTTTATAAAATTAAAATACTTCATAATCAAAGAACTTATATTGGCTTAGAAACAAACAGTTCTGAAGATGGAATAAAATAACACAGAATAAATACATTGAAAATTTACTCGACAAATATAAAATGATAGATGCAAAAACAGCTATGACACCATGTTATTATGATGAAAAAACAAATAGGAATATTGTTACTACTAACTATTCATACCGAGAATTGATAGGTGGACTTTTAAATCTATCGACAAGAACCAGACCAGACATTACTGAAACTGTTCAAGAAGCTAGCACAAAAGTAGAAAGATCTTCTCAAGAAAACAAAGTAGCAGCAAAAAAAATTATGGAATACTTGTCAGAGACCAGAGAAAAGGGTATATTTTATGAAAAAAAATTGGACTTGGCAAAGATAAATGCTTATTGTGACTTTGACTATGCCGGAGATACATCTACTAGACGAAGTACTACAGGTTTTATCGTTATGTACTCAAAAGGGGCAGTTCCCTGAAGTTCATAAATCGGCCAAGTGCGAGTCGGACTCACGCACGGATAAAAACGGCAAAAAAAATCACGTTTGTTGCATGAAAATCATTTATAAGCAATCTAGAGGCAGATCATTGCGGACGGTTAGTGTTTTTAGAAAAAAATAATAGTATTACTAAAAAGAAAATTAAATTTATACAAATAACAACTAAACGGATTGAATAATTTAAATCTAACTTATTGCATAAACTTCCGGGTTTACTTTATAATGGCAACCCAAATGATATGTACAATACTATTCTTGACACTATTATTAAAGAGTATAATAAAATATTTACTGCAAAAAAGAAACTTATTTCCAGTCGCTTTAGTTTGAGTGAATGGGCTACCCCAGGTATTTATAAAAGTAGGCGGAAACTGTATGAATTATATAAAGAAAGAACATATAATAATAGCCAAATATTTAGGGAATATGTTAAAAAAATACTCAAAAACCTTTAAAAAAGTCTGTCTTTTTGCAAAATCAATTCACCTCAGACATAAAGTAAAAAATTAAACAAAAAAAAAACTACATGGAACAAACTGATAAAGCTAGGAATTCTTGTCAGGACTTTGAGTTGAATATAGATAATATGAAAAAAAAATCTGATGTAGCAGTTGCCTTTGAAAATTTTTTGAGCAATATTCCATTCAAAATAACTGAACATCTTAAATCAATTTGGGCAGAAAAATAATAAAAACTAATGTTACTGAATGTAAAGTTCCCTTTGTATTTAAGAACATTAGTCCTACGGTTATCATAAATACAAGGAACATGTAAATTCATGTCACAAGCAACCTAATCTGAGCAATAATAGTCTAGAGAGTCGAAGGCACTCTCTCTTTCCCTCGTCCAATACAAGCAGAAATCCCACAAGGGACCGCGCTCGCCCCTATCTTGTACCTTCTGTACACAAACGACATCCCTAAAACGATAGGTACACAATTAGCCCTCTTCACGAACGATACCGCTATTTACACAGCCCTAGGTGAATGGTTTCGGAAATGGAAAATTGAAGTGAATCCCGACAACAGCTGTGCCGTTTTCTTTACCACTGGCCTCCCTCCGAGACCATCTTCTCTCTCACTCTTTGACCGTGCTAGTCTTTGGCAAAAGAAGGCCAAATATCTCGGTGTGTCCCTGGTTAGGCGTTTGAACTTCCGCGATCACACCAAAATAGTCAGAGACCGAGCCGCTTTTGTCCTCGGTCGTCTTTATCCCATGATAGGCAAGTACAGTAAGATGTCGCTTAGAAATAAGCTGAATGTTTACAGAACTTGCATCCGCCCCATATAAGCATATCCTAGACTATGCGTTTTTAAACTCAACCTCCATTAACTCCAGACCCTCCAAAACCACTTCCTCAGAGCGGCCTCCTGCGACGTCTGGAATGCGGACCTACATAGGGTCTTTGAGCTTCCCACGATTCTCCAATATCTTAAAAACCTGGCAGTCCACTTTTTCGAGCGTACACAAAATCACCCGAACCGATTAATTGTGCAATCCTCAACCTATCATCCCCTCGACACGGTCGAAAAACAATTGTTTGGCGGCCTCGGCACGTACTAACGGCCCTAGACGACGATCTATCCGGATAGCGAGACTAGTCAACAACCTCTCCAAATAGGGTCTCCCCTCTACCACGACGCCCACGTCCCCAGGTTCGTCGGCGACCGCAAGGATACACGAAGTATCAAAGACTGCCGGGGTGCTTCTCGCCCCCACTCACTCGCAATCGCAACTGCCTTTCGGTTCGAGGCTCACGCTGGACGACCCCAAAGCGACAACCAAAACCGAGGCGCGAGGCCCGCGGGAACCCCTTGAGCGTTGGGCGCTATATGGGCTGAGACTCCTTCAGAGAGAAAACAAAAAAGGCTAGAGATGTCCAATGTTCGTACTTCACACATTTTCACGCGACGATCGATCGGTAGATAGAAACAGATTATCTGCGTAGAGTGCAAAAATGATGACGCCGAGTGGCTTGATGAAACTGACGTTGACCTTCAACAAAGCACAGTGACAACAACTGACTTGCAAGAGTCTTATCCAGTTGTTAGTGATGAAGAAAGTCTTGCTAATCCGTGGTCCGAGGACAATGTACATTGAATATGTTCATGTACTAGTAAAAATCATAAATGTGAAATAAGAGCTATTCTAATTTATAAGAAGAAATGATATTTAATGTTGCTATAAATAAATTTCAGGACTGACCACTGAACTTGGCACCCATTTAGATCTCACTTCTTTTGTCGTTGAAGTCAACATCCAAGGCATATATCATAATATTGAACTTGGCTCTCATTTCACATTTATGTTTTTGATGGGATTTGATTACTTTTTGTTCATAAATTATTAGTAGGTACTTATTTATACCTAATGGTTTTTGTTAAACTACTGTATTTCCCTACGTTTACGACATAAATACTCTACTATAGTCTCACGCAACCTATTTGTTTGTTGTATATTACTATACTCAAACAAAGAATGCAATCGAATGGAATAGGCAGCTTCCATACGGAGGCATTGGAATAATTCGGTGTAAGGTAAGTGTGTTACCCTCCCGTAATTCTGTTGTACGATTCATTGTTCAAAATACGTAATAAAAAGATAATTATTTAAGACGATTACGGAACAAATTTCCTGTTATCTATTGAATTCTCAAGAAAAACAATTTGTTACCAATAAGTTCTGATTCTCAAACTCATTCAGATTATTAAGTTTTGATTTTAACTATTGCCTATACGATACGTACTTACTTAAAGAAATGTAATAATAATATAATTCATTAATTTTTTTTAAGAAAACCTATGAACTTCGTAGCATAAATCGCAACCTTATAGGTCAGATATCGAGAGACAACAAAACAGCGCTAGCGGTTATGAGCGCGGCTGCCACTCGCACCGAACGCCGCGTACCGAAATGCCTATTATTTAATTATTTATAAGTAATGATCTTACACTATTGATGTGCGCTAAATATTGAAACAATAATTAATACTAAATCCTAGTTAATAACGTAATAAATACGACTGTACTCTTAGTTATAAGTACTAAAACGAAAATATTTGGTTTAAAAACAAATTAAGGGTGGTATCAACTCTGTATATATTCACGTGAAAACCTTAAAATCCACATATAGACCGGCTGTCATAAGTTTTGATTGCTTATTGCTAATTCTTCCATTACAGTTTTTTAAGTTTTCCTAATAGAATCAAACCTTCAAGCGGTCGCACGGCGCCGCGGTAACCCTGTTTTCGGTTATAAATTCGTATATTATCATCACTCATGTTTGCCAATATTAGTAGCCTGTCATAGTTTCATTGTGAACTTAAAACAATAGATTCTTCCTTTCTGTGCGCATTGCTTAATCTAAATTATATCTCTCGTTGTGCATGCTGCGTAGCTTTTGCAAAGTAAACGCGCGCCTGAGATTCGCTTCGTAAAAGTGCTTTAATATAAATTTTTGTAGGTTTTCTGCCAAATTTTTTTTTATTCTTTCTAAAGGGAATGTGTTTAAGTACATTGTTATTCAAATAAATGTAATAATTTGTCTTTTTAATTCTTAAAAACCTTGACGGTCATTAGGGTTACGCGCGGCCGCTGCCGTTACAAATGACCGCTCGCCCGCTTAAAAGTTAAGTGATGAATTATAAAAATTTACCAGTTTCTGATTTATTCCTTTGTTCCTAATTTCCTATCTGCATGCCAAATTTGAACTTTTTAGGTCATCTGAAACTGGGTAAGAGTTTTGATCTATAGGTCAGTCAGTGATAAAAATGACGATTTTTGAACGTTAATATCTAAATAACAGTTTAGGAGTGCTTATGAAATTTGGAGCACATATGTATCTTACAAGTCTAAATATATGAGCCAAATTTGACGTTTATGTGAAATAGTTTTTGAGTTATGAGGGGGTCAAAAGTGGCTCCAAATGGTTCGTGTAATATAATATTACACACTGTGCTGCTCGCCAGTTCTGTTACTTGTACTTGTCTAGATATAAAAGCAAAATATTTTTCGCATGATTGATTACACTATTCCTTTAATATTATTTTTATGCCAGTCAAACACAACATGCAATCTTTCTGTTTAGACATTTTTATCATGGTCCTTAATTTTCTACAATAAAATAATATTATACTTTATACCTGTACTTAAGGATAAATACACGTAATTTTAAGTGGGGGTGAGCGGGTTAGTCTTTAACCTTACCACGTATCACCAACGGGGAGGGGCCCCTTATAGCACAACCCTTAGCCATAATTTTTAATAGTTGTGTTGATAGTGGTGCGTTTCCTGATGAAATGAAACTTAGTAAAGTTATACCTCTTTTTAAATCAGGTAGTTCAACAGATCCTTATAATTTTCGGCCTCTTTCGGTACTACAGTAAAGTTTTTGAAAAAATCATACTTTGTCAAATGTTAAGCCATTTCTATATTAATGACCTACTTAATAGTAAACAGTTTGACTTTAAGCTGTTACACAACCGATGCAGGAGTGGCACTATTAAAAATTATATTTAACACCTGGGAGGATACGCATGATGCTCTTGGAGTGTTTTGTGATTTATCTACGGCATTTGACTGTGTCTAACATGAAAAACTCATCAGGAAGCTACATTACTATGGTATTAGAGGCAAAGCTCTCGACATTTTGACCTCCTACATGAGTAGCAGAGTACAGAAAATAGATGTCAAAGGTGAAAGGTCTCCAGGATAAGCAGTCACTATGGGAGTCCCTCAGGGCTCAATTTTAGGTCCTTTTCTATTTCTTATTTACATTAATGATCTCCCATATCATTTAAAAAACTATGACATTGTCTTTTTGTTTATGACATAACTTTACTATTTATAGTTAAGTGAAGACAGACATGTTATGATGAATAAAACTCTGACATTTCTAAAATTGAAAATTGGTTTAGCGCTAATAATTTGTTACTTAATGAAAAAAAAACCAAATGTGTTAAATTTACATTACCAAATGTTAGTCAGGTACAAACATGTATTAATATTAATAAATTGGAACTTGATAATTCATCAGTCTGTCTTGGCATTACGATGGACTCCAAACTTCAATGGGGTCCTCATAGTCATAACCTAGCCAAAAAAGTTAGCTCTGTTGTGTATGCGATCAAGAAAATAATACAATTGACCGGCGTCGACACTGCAAAAATAGTATATTTTAGCTATTTTCATAGTTTAATGACATATGGTGTCTTATTGTAGAGTAGCACTGCTGATTACAAAAACGGGCAATTAGTGCTATTTATAAATTAGGATCTAGGATATCTTTAGGGAAGTAAAAATATTAACTTTAGCGTCAAAGTACATATATAAAAAATCTTTTATATGTACATAAAAATTTCTTTAGTTTCAGAAAAAAAGTGACGTTCTCAAAGTAAATACTAGAAGTAAATATAAGCTGTTGGTGCATGATACAGGTATACACTTTTGCAACAATGTTCCCTATAATATTCAAAAGCTATAAATAAGTATATTTAAATCTTTTATCAAATAAATACTTTGTAAAAAAGCATACTACAATATTTCAGACTATGTAAATGATAAAAATCCTTGGGACTGAAGATGCTTCATTACAGGATGCATAGGTAAACCAAATTAAAACGGAAATAATAAAAAATTTTACGGCTACAAAATTGTATTTAAAACATTGATTGTATTTGTAGATTTTATGATTTTTAAAAAAAAGTAACGATCTAGTTTTTTTCCGGATTCTTCTCGGTAGAAATCAACAACATTGTGAACATTTAGTGTTCAAAAAATGTATTTCATAACTTGGATGATTCAAAAGTGTTTGTAACATCCTAATTTGAACTAAAAAAATTGACTGACTTTGAAAGCTTAGACTAAAAATACTTCGAATTTTTCTGAGCACGCTAACTGCTCGTTACTGTCTGATTAGTTAACTAAATTTTCCAAATTGCTCTTAATGTCGTTAAATTCAGAAAACAAATTTGGAATTCCTTGCATACAGAGCTGTAGCTCTGTGCGTTTACTGGATGCCAAAACTTGATCTTTTAAAGTTAGGTATTTCTCAATATTCGTGAGGCGATAACTTTAGGATCATAATATATACCGAGGGCGATTTCAGAGCTGATATTTTGGTACTCATTTTCTTCTCGTATAAGAATTAAATTTCTTAAATATGTATTTACTATAACCTTCTTGAATTAGAATAAGTAAACACTGACCCAACCTTCACGGCACTAGCAGAATTAAACACAAATAGGTATAGGTATAGTAAAATATAGGAAACCTGATTTTTGCGTTTCTCCAACTACGTAATCACACTGAAGATAGTAGCGTGTTGGATACACAGGATAAGACTGGATTGGTTCCGTTACGCGTAGGATATAGGTTTACTTCTTCTGGCTTCGTAAATTCCAGTTGAATAATTTGGGTCGTAGGATCAATTGTTTCTTCTTTTTAGCGTTTTAAGTTAATTAAAGGAATCGTAATTATTTGACCGAAAATTTAATTCTTTTAAATTTCGTTTAATAAATTTTTTAATATCAAAAAATTAAAGATTGCTGGGTACAGTTGCAAAGCGTTTATAGACACTGAGATGCTGCTTTTTTGCTTGTGACTTTAGTTCGATACAAAATTGTTCACCGTCGGGGGTTAGCCGCTTTTTATTGGCTGCAATTGACTCAACTATTCTCGTACAAGTTGACACCCACGATCGCCATCTAGTCATGTCTAAATATCTACTGTTATAAGTCAAATCAAATTAAAACAATATTTATTCAAATAGGTTACTAAGAACACTTTTGAATCGTCAATACAATGTAAACAATGTTAATTGTAAAAAAAAGAGCTGGCAAGAAGCTCTATTTAAAGTAATAATACAATACTTTGATAATTAGCTAAAGCTAAAATTAGCTAAAGAGTATAAACACTTATAATGTAATAAAAATAAGTTAGTCAACAAAACAAACAAAGTCAAACATGTCAATCATTATTTTTTTGTTTTTATGTAGCATAGGGGGCGCACCATGTGAAGCGTCAAATATCGTCAATCGAGTGAGGAATTCAGATATTTAAGAGTATTCCGATATTTAATAGTACTAGTGGCATTAGCGCCATTATAATTTTATTATGGCACAATCATATGTACATACATATACTTAAAACTATCCATACTATCCATGAATATATAAATATTATAAATATAATTATAAATTTGAAAGTAAATCTGTCTGTCTGTTACCTCTTCACGCTGAAACCGCTGTACCAATCAAGATGAAATTTGGCATGCAGATAGTTTTAGAGTCCCGGAATAGGACATAAGCTACTTGAAAACGTCAAGTATTATTCGTTTAGTAATTGAGGAGTTGCCGTTGAAATCCTACACCGATGACCGAATACAAAGAAGTTTGCAAGAGCAGACCAGCCTCCACAGCGGCACCCGTCCACAAGTATGACACATGAATCAGCCATCGCTTCACTCAACCATGTTTTAGGGAACGTAGCAACCCGACGCACATGCCACCACCGCAGAGATATTTTGAGAGAGCATGACACACTCAAGCAACTCCAATAAAACTTCGATTGTATTAGTTACAATGTGTGTGGCAAAGGTGCAAAAAATAAATTCGATTCATGTCGAGATTTACACACACAAGTTAACATTTAACATCACACGGCGAACACACGTACTCTGAACTTAAAACTGATTTATAGTTGGTTTTGAAAATATTTAGATAAGAGGAGAAGATTGGAAGGTCAAAAGCATTTACTAAATTATCAAATTTCTTACAATAATATTACTGAATAAATATATAAAAACATACACAAACACACATACATAAATATACATAAACTTACATAGGTACAAGTACAATAATATAATAAATATAGTATTAATAACCCGCTGCAATCCACTATCAGCCGCCCAGCGCCAGAGAGGCTCCAAATACGAGAGGGTCCATCACACAAACGTGCACACATACCCATGTGCATACACATACTCACGAAGTTGTATATTATGAAGTAGCGCAGCTCCCACACGACAATCCGGCAACAAATGCACACCATTTAATGTACTGTCACTACAGAGCCTAAGCAAGTAAGAATTGACAAGAAATTACACCTGTTACCATCAATCACGCAGGAACCAGGCCACCAAAAACACAAAATCTATGCAAATATGTGTAAATACACATACGTGTACACGTCTATGTGCCACACTCACCCCCATCCAGAACCCCTCAACACCAAGCAGCCAACGGTGGACGACTACCCATGGTGCATCCCCTTATCGTAATGTGTCATTATTACATATTATCAACTACATAAGTCATAGATGGATGTCCAGTTGGGCTTAATTCCAGACTTTCTTTATTGAATTCTGCCACAGTATAGTATCCCTTGTTAATAAGAACCTTTTTGATATAAGTTTTAAAAGTATGTACAGGGAGGTTTGCAATATTCTCAGGAATTGAATATGAAAGAGCAACCAACATGAAAGAGCCATGCAACTTCTGCAGGCGACATTAAGGGAATCGAAAGTTTTTTTTTTTCTAGTATTAACGTTGTGTATGTCACTATTTAAACAAATAAACTAAGGTTTTTACGTACATACAGTAAGCACGCGTAAATATTTTGAGAAGCTACAGTAAGAATATTTTTTTTTTTAAAGATGTCACTACGAGAATCTCGACGTGATAAGTTATACATTGATCTTATTACTCTTTTTTGAAGTATAAAAATAGTTTCTATATCAACCGCCCTTTCCCACAATAAAATACCATATGACAAAAGGGAATGGAAATAACTAAAATTGAGCAACTCTTCTGACAGCATAAGCGGTGGAGCTGAGTTTTTGAGCTAAGACAGAAATATGTGAGTGCCATTGCAATTTAGTATCTAAAGAGATGCCCAAGAAGACTGTTGACTCAACTAGTTTGAGTGCTTCACCGTTTATAAATAATAGTGTTGGATTGTCTTTGACATTTGGTAAAGAAAACTTTAAACATTTTGTTTTCTGTGCATTCAGTAAAAGGTTATTTGATGTGAACCAACTAAGAACTTGCGAAAGTGGTGATTTTTTCACTAAGTCTAAAATGCCATATCAAGTTACTTATTACGTTTCAAAAGCTATTATGCAAAATGACGCACCGAGAAAAAAACAAGAATTATTGATCACTCTTTGATAATGGAACTAATATCTTTATTTGTTGAAATGACATTTATCAAAAAATATTGTTTGAACGTCGTTTTGACAAGAGTAAAATTTTACAAAAGATTTTTTCATAACAAAATAAAATGGCAAGTTTTTTATTATTTCAGCCCTGGAGCAAAGGGCTGAAATAATATTTCTCTTCGAAGATGGACATAGTATTAGTGCTATATCACGAGAACTCAATATATCGCGATTCACTGTGAGGTTTCGGATTAGGCGTCACGGCGAAGAAGGGCAAATAACAGATCATAGAAATAATTCAGGACGACGACCGATACTAACCGCCGCGCAAATAACAGAAATCATTCGTCGTTACAAAGAGAATGGTTTCACACCAACTACTTATTTTGCTGCTTTATATGGTGTAAGTGCTCGGACGATCCGACGAGCTTTGCACAATGTTGGACTACACTACAGACACCATTAAAGTGGAGCTGAAACCTCACCACAAAACAGCCCGGCTTAACTTTGCGCGACGACATCTCGATTTTGATTGGTCGAATACTATATTTACCGATGAAAAAACTTTTAAATCAAGCCAAATCGGAAGATTAACTTTATGGCGCTACAATCGAACTCGGTATGATGAAGGTCATATTGGGCCTCAAAACGAGTCAGGTCGCATTACAGTAAACTTATGGGGGTGGATGAGCCTTGACGGCGTCGGAGAACTGGCGTCGTTAGAAAATAGGGCTACGGCCATTAATTATGTGTCGCTTTTGGAAGAAGTGATGCTGCCTACTGTGCGCGTAATGTATCCTGCAACGGTATTCCCACACATTACTTACGTTCAAGATAATGCACGGATACACACAGCCCGTGCTACTATGGCGTGGTTCAACCTGCACCGTGACATTCGTCCCATTCAATGGCCCGCTCGGTCTGCTGATTTAAACCCTATTGAAAATTTATGGGGCTTATGGTTCATCGCTGGGACTGTCAAAATGGAAGAAACCCTCAAGCTCTTAGATCACACTGTGTATACCCTTTCCTTTCCTCGCATCCTGAATTACCAAAATCCTTCTGTGCCTGCCGTAAATATTTAGCAGAGCTGACTGGACGCCTCTTGTCTTACGGATATTTACCTAGGCGTTCTTTCTTACAATGAAAGAAAAATGAAAGAGGGCGCCACCAATGATCAGCGGCCATCTTAGGATGTTTTTTCGTACAGTCCAGCCGGGAGCGCAATACATGTGGTTGTATGTCAAGTGTACAACATTTTTGAAGCTAACGGACGGCTGATCTAGGACGCTTTTGATGTACATATTACGTCAATTATTAGATAATAGACTATAGTAAATAGTAAGGTATAAACAGTGAGGTTTGTGCGACTGTTGTTGTGAATTTGGAGTGTCATCTCTTCGCCTGCATTGGATTACTGGAAGCTGTCATCTGCCCGTCTGCCCTGGATCACTAGATGCTGTGTGTGTGAGTGTTCAAGAGAGTATTGAACATAATATCTGAATCATCCTGTGTAAATTGCCAAAATGGAATTTTATATTCAAAATCAACTTGAAATTGATTAATACGAGCAGATGTCACTGGTCTACATGATACTAAATTGCACTGTTTTACTTCTGTGTTTATAAATGATACGTTCTGACCGCAGTGGTCAGATGGTAAGTTGGAAATAATTAGCTTAGCAGCAGCCTCTACACTGCAAAAAATATTATCAATACAGGTGGCCAATGTGACTGTAATTCTAGTTGGTTCTAGAAACAAATAATGTAGGTCAAAACATTCAAATAAGTTAAGAAGTCTATCCTTAGTGGGTGTTTCTTGTAGAAGCTCAATGTTAAAATCTCCACAAACAATAACTGACTTCTTGTTATTACTTATGCGTTTCAGCACTTCCTCCATCACTGATTCAAAGGAATTATAATTTGATGATGGAGGGCGATATACACACACTATAACAAAACTATCTAATTCTATTCAAGAGAGCTCGATTATTCGCTCTTGTGAGAGCCCAATAATATCTTTGCGTCATTTTGCATTGAGTTTATTGTTAACAAGTATTAATGACCCCCCACGAATTCTATTTTCTCTCAAAAATGCACTAGAAATACAATAATCTGCAAAGTTTAACATTAATTTATGTTTTTCTAGCCAGTGCTCAGTAAGGCACAACACATGGACGTCCAGGCTTCTTAAAAACAATTCAATTTGTAATTCCTTGCCAGACAAGCCCTGAATATTTTGATGTACAATATTTGAAAGATCTGTTGGCTTGATTGACTTTAGAATGTGTAAACTAGGGGACTTGTCCTTTGTCTTGTGTCTCAGTTTAAATCGCTTACTGAGCCGTCACTAGTATTGTTATTAGCACTATTACAAAAAGTACTAATATGTGATTGGTCAAAAGACTCCTTAAAACAACTTACATCTAAACATTGTATATTGTGAGCTAACAATGTAGCCATACGTCGGCGGCATCTCATGGGCAAGTACATATTAGCGCAAGTCAACTTAAAATTATAAATAAATTTATTTTTTGCAAAATACCAGCTTCAATACATACATGATTTCACATGTTCTTTGTCACCGGCAATGATTTTGCTATTATAATAGCCGACGATCTACTACAAGTTATTACAAGAAAAGCAATCTTTGCGCCGCTTGATTCGAAGTCTTTTTCAAAATACTATCTCATGCCGAACAAATCTAACACGCCATGCGTCTCACCAGTCGCGAACCGTTAGCGAAACGAACTCTTACGTTAGCACGATTCGTCCCTAATCACTAGTACTCTACTGACATCCAAACACATTGAGTGACCGCTCCTATAACTCGAGGTCAGTAATTGGATGAATTAGCTTAGCGCCACACTTTTTATTTTTGTTTTGCGTTGCACGAGTAAATTAACAATTCTAATCGAATCGAATAACTGTTTATAAATCTAAATTAGGAACATGTTGGAACGTAGGTTGCTGTAACCGCTAAGCAACAGACAGCCCGTAAGCTTTTTTGCCACCTTAAAAAACTGGTATAAAAAATTTTGAAAACTCAAACCCAAACTTTTTTATTCAAATAGACTTGTAAACAGCACTTTTGAATCCTCAGTTTATTTATTAATTAAAAAAATTACCATTGGTTCAGAATTATTTAAATTAATTAGTTTCGGCATGTACCTGCAAGGTCTTCTGCTGGTAAACAGCGTGCGTGCGGTGCTACGCGGTCTCGGCGCGAATGACGGCGGGCGGCAGCACGCCAGCGCGGTGCAAGGGGGCCTAGTGAACTGCTAGGAGACTCAGATTCGCTGTCACTGACGCTGCATGCTCCTATCCTTTGCCTTGGCCCCGACACGTTAGCTGACTTATAAATAGTCTCTCCTTCGCTTTGCTCTTCAGATATCATTCGGATTTTCTGCTTGTCTGATTTAGTGACAATGAGTTCCAAATTGTGATCTTTCCGAAAGATGCCACTGTGATTGTCGTTCGCGACCGTTCGGGACTGACTGCGTTCTTCTGAGCTCTTACTTCTCTTGAAAGTGTTATGCACGGGCCCCGGACGCTCCCTGCTGCACCGTCTTTCTTCCCTAAGACGCTTGTCACCTCCCACTATTATATGATCGGATTTTTCCCCTTGTATGGTCCTGACCGTAGACGCAACATTTTGGCATGGCGTGATGAGTGATTGTGTATCTGTTCCGGTCTCAATGTTCACCTTCTTTTTATAAGAATGCTCCTTAGGACCTTTGGGACGAATAAAACGATTTATTACTCACATCATTAGTCATTTATTTAGTATTGTTGCAACACTTTTTTTAATGTTCAGAAATACTGTGTTTTTGGTAATTAAGTAAGGAGATAACACAATAATGATATATATTTAAAATCTAGAGGCAATTTAATTTCGCTCAGATAACACTGTATTATAATTACTATTATTTTATACACAAATTAAACTACAAAGGCATAGTGAAAATGCTTGCGTGTGCTGTGTGACGCAGACTCAGCAGCGGTGCGTACGCGTGTGGCGTGCTCCGAGCTCGCGTCAGCACCGAGGAGTACAAGCGATACCTGCGCAGGGCGCGACGTCGGCGGGCGCCGGCCGCTGCATTGGGCTAGTTCCGGCTGATCTGCGGCCCGGGGATGTCATCGTCGTTTTACAGGCTATTTTACATTTCGGTCTATCAATGCCAATGCCCCCATCAATCAAAGTTGAAGTGCCAACACTTTTTGTTTCATTATAGACTTTAGAATCTTTTAGCAATTTTGGTTTTGGAGATTCGCGATTTTTCTTTAGTCTGCTTACAATATCCCATGTGTTTTTCTGGTTATTATCTGGACTTAAGTTATCGGCCAGATTAGGAGCAGATACTCTTCTATGAAAATATAAGTCTTCGTTAGAGGATTCTATACTTACGCTACTTTTCTCTTCGGGTATGATATCGAAAACTCTCTCAAATCTTACGGAGTTAGCTCTCGAGCGAGCATTTTGATAAGGGACTGACGTTCGTCTAGCGGGCATTTTTGATGTACCAAATTTGTTATTTTTGTGAAAAGCGATACCTGTCGAATTATCGTCGTCGCAACATGCAGTGAATAGCATATTAGCAATCAACTGACCAGACTTTCTATCACTCTCATTATAAAGATCCGTAGCAGTGCCACTTATATCTATACTTTTATACTCTTTCGCATTAATAAGCGTTTTTTTTTTAATTTTTTCGTAAATTGGAATAGGGATCCGAGATTTCTTACTTTTACTTGTAGGATTATGACTTTCTTCAAAAGTGCTAGTCTCTGTAGAGCTATTGGAGGCATCAACATACTCAAGTATTTCTAATATTTCAATACATTTGTCTCCATCGTAAATCTCTGACTTTTGATATCTTCTTTTAGAATTATACTCGTTGTTTTCCGATATTGAGGGTTGTCGTCTTTGTAATGTACTTTTACCATGAACTCTTTGACTGCTATATTCGTGGTCTTGTACTTGAGTATCTTGATCTAAACTAAAATGTAACATGTCAGAGTTTTTTTTTTCACTCTGAGTATTCATCCTCTTTTTTTGTTTAGTAAAATGTTCACCAGGCTTAGTACTTATTATTCTATTTGGCTTCTGTTTGATGCGCATGCACTTGTATTCTTCTTGAGCAATTTTTACTATTACTTCATCTAAGATATCATTCATTATAGTAATGCAATCTCTCTCTATGTCTTTTTTAGTTTTAGTCTTATACATGTCTTTGATTTTGTGGTTTATAATTTCTTTTTTCAAATTGTTTCCTTTTTTATGCCTGGAGAATTCCATTCTCATCTCTCGTTTTTTGTGACGTTTGTGCAACATTTGTTTAATTTTATCCGGCAAATGGTCTGCGACCACAATATTTTCTTTCTCGCATTCATAATCATCATCTTTAATTCTGACAAAAAATGTCTCGGCTTTGTCTCTTGTGTTGCTGCTGTAATTTGTACAAGCACTTTCTGGTAATAGGTCTAGAACATCAATTGATGAGCGTACCAGTTCACTTCTTCTACTATTATTTATCGATCTTCTTAGAAGTAAAGATCTTGGTGAATTAGGATCGTCTAAGCTATCTACTAAACTAGTACATTCGGAGCTTATAAGTTCCGCATCATCTGAGGATGATGCATTGACTTCCATTGAATCAGTGTGAGGTAAAGCCGTAAGCCGTGGTACAACGATATTGTCTTGCAAGTCTTGAAAATAATTGCCAGTACCAACACCGCTTAAAATTTCAGTATTTCCAATTTTCTTTTGCCTATTTGTGGGTTCGATAGTTTCTATGTAGGAATCTAAATTTTCATTCAAATTTAGATTTGCTAAGTTTGATATTTCGATTTGCGTAACATCGGGCTTAAGGTTGTGGAGTTCGTCTAAGAAAAGTTTTTGTATTTGACATAGAACCGTTTCATTAACGTTGTGATGTTGCGGTAAGAAAGTTTTATTTGTATTTTCATTGAACTGTGCTTGCATGTAAGGAATTTGATCACGAGATGTTTCAGCTGAAGGAGCATTATTATTCGATTCGATGATATACGTTTCTTCACGGATAGTCTTATTTTCAAGAACAGAGCTACTACAGTTATCTTTGTTGTCATCCGCATGGCATAGTTCTTCATTACCAAATATAATTTGATTATTCGACATGGGGCTTAAATGTACTATGGTGTTAATACCTGTATTCTGTAATTTAACTTTTATTTCCTTTTCTACAATATTGATTTTCCTATCATTGTATATTACTGCATTCATACTTTCTAATTGATCAGTCAATGAATTCAAACTTTCCACTAAAATATTTGAAACATACTCATCGATGTTTAAGTTGGACATGTTTGGATTGTATAAAGTTTCATTAAAATTAGATGGTTTAACCAACGTATTACTCGATATTGTCGGCAAAGATGTTGAGTTTATCGTTTCGGAAACGACAATTTCTAAGACTTCATAAGTAGAAGCTTCTATTGATTTATCTAAAAGTATATCATTTTTGTCCTTACAATTGGTACTGACACAAGATAAATGATTAATAAATGGTGTCTCAAATAAACCGTTATTTTCTTTTTCTTCCGCCGCGGCAATCGATAAAGTGTCTGTATCAGTGCAGGAATCATCCTTAACTTGAATAGACAATGGAGAATCATTAGTCATTAGGGAGGTTTGTCTTTGGTCTAGTGTCATATTATCACTTTCAGTGTCTACCGATAATTGGCCTAAGTTCCTTACTGATTTTTTTATTTTTCCGGAATCTATGAATGTGTTACTCGTGTCGACCGCAGACGGTATTTTTTGTAGAACTCTAAGAGAACAATCGCTTTTCACCTTGTCCATTTTATATTGGCTATCGTTTCTCAACGCAGTTTTAAATACATCGCTTCGGTAAAGATCATAAGGTAGTTTGAGACGTTGACGTTTTGGTGTGGTGCAACCAACACTCGCCTGCGACTGCTGCGAGCTAGTAATACTACTCGATAAGAGATGCAAGTCCGAGCTCGACCCATCAAGAGACCTCGTTTCTAGGGCGCAGACGTGGTGCAGGTCGCGGGGCGGCACGTGGCCCCACATTCGCCGCAGCAGTGCTGAGCGCCGCACCAGTTCGCGGTCTGGCCGCACGCCGCTCCCCGCGGCACACGCTGACGCAGGCGTCGTGGTTCGAAACGTATGTGCCTCGCTGACTTCTGAATCTGAACGCTGCTGAGCCAAACAATATCTGGAAAATATTTTATTTCATAAATGTGAGGTAGAGGTATTGCAGACATTAACTGTTATTATGAACGTTAAAACTGTAAAGGTACTTAATATTATGATGCAACCACCAACATTGACTATATAGTGCCGATTTCAAAATCAAAATCCAGAATCTAATTTAACACTTTCAGTCTTGCTGGTAGTTCAGTAACTAACTTAAGAGTATTGGCCATTTTGCTTGAGCTTTATTTTTTTTCAATATTTATTTATTTTTAGAAAAAAGCCGAAAACATTTTTGACAAGGATTCAATATTTGTTAAAAAAAACACATTTATCTCTAAGAAAAAAAATTTACTTATTTACTTACTAAAGTGGCAAACAAGCTTACGGTCCACCTGATGGTAAGTGCTCACCGTAGCCTATGGACGCTTGCAACACCAGGGGTATGCGCGCGTTGCCGACTCTTCAAACATCTAATAACTTTTCTTGAAGAACCCCATACTGTAGTCCTAAGAGAAAACCTTGGCAGGGAGCTCATTCCACAACCTTAGCTTCGACATCGACTGTCGCCATTTTGACACTAAAGTGTGAGAATTAAATCCCTGCCGATAGCGAGCGGTGTGACGGTAGTAAGTGGGCATCATCTCGAACAATCCCTCAGAACACATCCCTTGTAAAAGCGGTAGAACACAAACAGGGAGGCAAAGTGAGTTCGGGATCGTCGACAATACACATACTTAAAATCCTACAAAAAAGTCAAAATAAATCTTACGCCATAGACATGTATATTACTTAGTAGGACTTCTGGGTCACGTCTTCAAGTAGATGTAGTTTTTTGAGCTGGTGATGTTAAAAATAACACCGCGAGGCATGACCAATGGTCAACGTGGCAACGTGATGCTATTCACTCGTAGTATGCGCGAGTTCACTGTTTCACGTACTTTACAAATGGTGCAAATGGCAAATAGTGCTCTTTTTCGTATAAAAAATTAAAACTTAAAATTCATTTGGCCGTAACCTAAGTTATTATATCAATACCTTATGTTAAGCAGATGAAAAGTTGAGCTAAGTTGTAAAATAGTAATTTTTGGCGCAGAGTTGATTGGTCTAAAGACGAAGATTAAAAGTCAACAGCTGAATCCTTATATCACGTTTAAGAAGTCGATACAATAGCACAACTAATACAGAGGGTATGTGTAGCTGGCTTCTCGGATAATGTCAACCTGTCGAGTCGGTCAATTCTAATAGCTACGCAAGCAACACAACCTCTCACTCTCATCTCATGTATTCCCCGCCTGCGCATGTCCAGCTATCGACATGCCTTGTGCGGGCAAAAATACGATGCCACTGCCTTGCAACATGTGCGCTTACGCCGACGCGCAATGATTAAATTATTATTATTAGTTTTAAAACTAACTTCCGCATGACAGTCTCTGGCACGGAGTAGCGGCGCCGCAGCAGGCCAGGCGACGCGTCCGCTCGCCCCGGTAGCGTGGCGACGAAGGAGCGCCGTGACATCACGTCATAAGCTTTTACACTATTTTTGTCGCCGTCTCTCACTCTGCTGTGCTGTTCTAGTGTATGCTGATTTCTTGGACTGCTGTTGGTAATTAAAAGAGAATCAATAGCAAAATAATAAAATCGGCCAACTGCGAGTCGGACTAGCGCACGAAGGGTTCCGTACCATTATCTATAAAAAAAAGTAAAAACATCACGTTTGTTGTATGGGAGCCCCCCCTGAAATATATTTTTTTTATTTAATTGTTTATTTTTAAAGTGACTATATAACTAAATATTTTGTGATTATTTTAAATGTCTACCTGTTGCCGTTATAAATATCGAACAAAATCAAATCATGAGATACAGCCTGGTGACAGACGGACGGACGCACGGACAGCGAAGTCTTAGTAATAGGGTTCCGCTAATTACCTTTTGGGAACGGAACCCTAAAAAGACAAATCTTTATAGACTTAAACACGTGTGAGTCGTCAGTTTGCGTTGTAATTTGAAAAAATAAAGTTAGTAAGTCGGTGTTACTCGTACAACAGTCTTTACTTATAAACTCAACTAAAATTAGTAAGTCGGTGATACTCGTACAACAATTTTTACTTATAAGCTCAACTAAAGTTAGTAAGTCTGTGTTACTCGTACAACAGTCTTTACTCATAAACTCCACTAAAGTTAGTAAGTCGGTGTTACTCGTACAACAGTTTTTACTTATAAACTCAACTAAAGTTAATAAATCGCTGTTACTTGTACAACAGTCTTTACTTATAAGCTCAACTAAAGTTGGTAAGTCGGTGTTACTCGAACATCAGTCTTTACTTATAAACTTATCTAAAGTTAGTAAGTTGGTGTTACTTGTACAACAGTCTTTACTTATAAGCTCAACTAAAGTTGGTAAGTCGGTTTACTCGTACAACAGTCTTTACTTATAAACTCATCTAAAGTTCCCCAACCTCTATTTATTGTTTTTGTTTTATTTGATTTGACTAAAATGATAACACCGAATGTTTATAAAAGTTGCTTATTACATGATAAATTACAACTCATCAAGTTAAATATGTTATAATACCACTATAATTTATTGTAAATTTAATTAATATTTCTGGATATAATGTCGTATTTTTATTGTTTGTAAGACAAACAATACATTTAAAGTTTATTATAGATGTCGCACCTGTCGCCACGGATAGTAACGTCAATAGAGTGGGGTGAACGACGTTGCGAACCGAGCCACAGACTATAAATAAGACACAGGCAGCGAGGTGTCGCCATTCCACCCCATAGGTGCAGGTGTCCCCCAGGGCTCCGTGCTTTCCCCTTTACTCTATTCCCTATTCACAAACGATATACCTCGTCCCTCGAACGTTAATATGGCGCTCTTCGCGGACGATACGGCGCTCTACTGTTCTCACCGACACGTCCGTCGTATAAGCCTGGCCCTCCAGTCTGCCGCCAACGCCTTAGGCGATTGGTTTCGGAAGTGGAGAATCGAGGTTAACCCCGAGAAAAGTGCAGCAGTGCACTTCGCCCGGGGCCGAAAATCGGTAAAGGTCACAAGGCAACTCACCCCAGTCCACCTATATGGCCAACCCATTCCGTGGGTTAAAAAGGTCAAATATTTAGGGGTCACTTTAGACTCTCGTCTTAATTTCAGAGCCCACATTAAAAGAGTAAGAGATCGAGCAGCCTTTGTTCTCGGTCGTCTTAAGCCAATGTTAAACAAGTACAGTAAAATGTCTCTTAGAAATAAGGTGACGCTTTACAAAACTTGTATTCGGCCCATACTCACATATGCGAGCGTAGCGTTTGGTCACACCAACACTACTTCCTTGCAAGTCTTACAAAATCGCTTTATGCGAGGCGCAGTCGGCGCCCCGTACTATATGCGTAACATCGATCTCCATAGTGATTTCGAGCTTCCGACCATAAAAGCCTTCATCAAAGATGCGTCTAAACGCTACTTTGAGACGGCAGCCCTCCACCCCAATCCCCTAATTAGGCAATCTTCCAACTATGCCCCCATTAGAGGGGCCTTAGGACCGTTTAGATATCCGAGGCACGTCATAATTGACTCCGACGATGATATAACCAGCAGGCTCAAAGCTCAAGCGCCTTCAGCGCTCGCGTCCGCGATCACAGATTATAGAAATATATACAGAATACGTCGCCGCCGGCGGCGACGGAACATTAGACAGCTTAGTTTTAACACACACACACACACTCGAGCGCGCGGGTATACTAGGTTCACTAATATACCCGGGCGCTTCGACTAGTTAGATTTAAATAATAATAGGCGAGTGCTGAAGAGTTTCTTGCCGTTTCTTCTCTTCAGAACGCCATTGCTATTTTCCGAAACGGCGGTAAAATTTAGTTAGATACAAATTTTAGTTTCTAAGAGCGGTTGCCCAAGCCGAGGTTCGTGTCTAGGACACCCTTGTGCAAACCGCCCCAACTTTTCGCTGAAGAGTGCAAGCAGTACCGCAGCAAAAGTTAGTCCGCGTGTAGTTGTAAAGGCCATCTGCGGCCAACAACAGTAGCCAGTAGTTAGAAAAAAAAAAAAAAAAAAGGTGTCGCCATTCTTAGCTAGTTGCTGGAAGTGATAAGATACTTTAAAATTAGTGCTTAATCATCTAAACTAGTGTTACCTTCAGTTTTGTGAAATTAGAGATAAATGAAATCATTATTGGAACCACGAAAAGTTTTGATCATCCCAACAACAGTCTTTACTTATAAACTCAACTAAAGCTAGTAAGTCGGTGTTACTTGTACAACAGTCTTTACTTATAAACTCAACTAAAGTTGGTAAGTCGGTGTTACTTGTACAACAGCCTTTACTTATAAACTCAACTAAAGTTAGTAAGTCGGTGTTACTTGTACAACAGTCTTTACTTATAAACTCAACTAAAGTTAGTAATTCGGTGTTACTCGTACAACAGTCTTCACTTATAAACTCAACTAAAGTTGGTAAGTCGGTGTTACTTGTACAACAGCCTTTACTTATAAACTCAACTAAAGTTAGTAAGTCGGTGTTACTTGTACAACAGTTTTTACTTATAAGCTCAACTTAAGTTAGTAAGTCGGTGTTACTCGTACAACAGTGTCAGACTATGTTTCCGCCGTCTCATATTTTTAATGTATGTGTAAATAATATCGTAGGTTTTATATAAGAATGATTATTTTTATTCCCAACCTCTATTTATTGTTTTTGTTTTATTTGATTTGACTAAAATGATAACACCGAATGTTTATAAAAGTTGCTTATTACATGATAAATTACAACTCATCATGTTAAATATGATATAATACCACTATAATTTATTGTAAATTTAATCAATATTTCTGGATATAATTTCGTATTTTTATTGTTTGTAAGACAAACAATACATTTTAAGTTTATTATAGATGTCGCACCTGTCGCCACGGATAGTAACGTCAATAGAGTTGGGTGAACGACGTTGCGAACCGAGCCACAGACTATAAATAAGACACAGGAAGCGAGGTGTCGCCATTCTTAGCTAGTTGCTGGAAGTGATAAGATACTTTAAAATTAGTGCTTAATCATCTAAACTAGTGTTACCTTCAGTTTTGTGAAATTAGAGATAAATGAAATCATTATTGGAACCACGAAAAGTTTTGATCATCCCAACAACAGTCTTTACTTATAAACTCAACTAAAGTTAGTAAGTCGGTGTTACTTGTACAACAGCCTTTACTTATAAACTCAACTAAAGTTAGTAAGTCGGTGTTACTCGTACAACAGTCTTTACTTATAAACTCAACTAAAATTAGTAAGTCGGTGATACTCGTACAACAATTTTTACTTATAAGCTCAACTAAAGTTAGTAAGTCTGTGTTACTCGTACAACAGTCTTTACTCATAAACTCCACTAAAGTTAGTAAGTCGGTGTTACTCGTACAACAGTTTTTACTTATAAACTCAACTAAAGTTAATAAATCGCTGTTACTTGTACAACAGTCTTTACTTATAAGCTCAACTAAAGTTGGTAAGTCGGTGTTACTCGAACATCAGTCTTTACTTATAAACTTATCTAAAGTTAGTAAGTTTGTGTTACTTGTACAACAGTCTTTACTTATAAGCTCAACTAAAGTTGGTAAGTCGGTTTACTCGTACAACAGTCTTTACTTATAAACTCATCTAAAGTTCCCCAACCTCTATTTATTGTTTTTGTTTTATTTGATTTGACTAAAATGATAACACCGAATGTTTATAAAAGTTGCTTATTACATGATAAATTACAACTCATCAAGTTAAATATGTTATAATACCACTATAATTTATTGTAAATTTAATTAATATTTCTGGATATAATGTCGTATTTTTATTGTTTGTAAGACAAACAATACATTTAAAGTTTATTATAGATGTCGCACCTGTCGCCACGGATAGTAACGTCAATAGAGTGGGGTGAACGACGTTGCGAACCGAGCCACAGACTATAAATAAGACACAGGCAGCGAGGTGTCGCCATTCTTAGCTAGTTGCTGGAAGTGATAAGATACTTTAAAATTAGTGCTTAATCATCTAAACTAGTGTTACCTTCAGTTTTGTGAAATTAGAGATAAATGAAATCATTATTGGAACCACGAAAAGTTTTGATCATCCCAACAACAGTCTTTACTTATAAACTCAACTAAAGCTAGTAAGTCGGTGTTACTTGTACAACAGTCTTTACTTATAAACTCAACTAAAGTTGGTAAGTCGGTGTTACTTGTACAACAGCCTTTACTTATAAACTCAACTAAAGTTAGTAAGTCGGTGTTACTTGTACAACAGTCTTTACTTATAAACTCAACTAAAGTTAGTAATTCGGTGTTACTCGTACAACAGTCCTCACTTATAAACTCAACTAAAGTTAGTAAGTTGGTGTTACTCGTACAACAGTCTTTACTTATAAGCTCAACTTAAGTTAGTAAGTCGGTGTTACTCGTACAACAGTGTCAGACTATGTTTCCGCCGTCTCATATTTTTAATGTTTGTGTAAATAATATCGTAGGTTTTATATAAGAATGATTATTTTTATTCCCAACCTCTATTTATTGTTTTTGTTTTATTTGATTTGACTAAAATGATAACACCGAATGTTTATAAAAGTTGCTTATTACATGATAAATTACAACTCATCATGTTAAATATGATATAATACCACTATAATTTATTGTAAATTTAATTAATATTTCTGGATATAATGTCGTATTTTTATTGTTTGTAAGACAAACAATACATTTAAAGTTTATTATAGATGTCGCACCTGTCGCCACGGATAGTAACGTCAATAGAGTGGGGTGAACGACGTTGCGAACCGAGCCACAGACTATAAATAAGACACAGGCAGCGAGGTGTCGCCATTCTTAGCTAGTTGCTGGAAGTGATAAGATACTTTAAAATTAGTGCTTAATCATCTAAACTAGTGTTACCTTCAGTTTTGTGAAATTAGAGATAAATGAAATCATTATTGGAACCACGAAAAGTTTTGATCATCCCAACAACAGTCTTTACTTATAAACTCAACTAAAGTTAGTAAGTCGGTGTTACTTGTACAACAGCCTTTACTTATAAACTCAACTAAAGTTAGTAAGTCGGTGTTACTCGTACAACAGTCTTTACTTATAAACTCAACTAAAATTAGTAAGTCGGTGATACTCGTACAACAATTTTTACTTATAAGCTCAACTAAAGTTAGTAAGTCTGTGTTACTCGTACAACAGTCTTTACTCATAAACTCCACTAAAGTTAGTAAGTCGGTGTTACTCGTACAACAGTTTTTACTTATAAACTCAACTAAAGTTAGTAAGTTTGTGTTACTTGTACAACAGTCTTTACTTATAAGCTCAACTAAAGTTGGTAAGTCGGTTTACTCGTACAACAGTCTTTACTTATAAACTCATCTAAAGTTCCCCAACCTCTATTTATTGTTTTTGTTTTATTTGATTTGACTAAAATGATAACACCGAATGTTTATAAAAGTTGCTTATTACATGATAAATTACAACTCATCAAGTTAAATATGTTATAATACCACTATAATTTATTGTAAATTTAATTAATATTTCTGGATATAATGTCGTATTTTTATTGTTTGTAAGACAAACAATACATTTAAAGTTTATTATAGATGTCGCACCTGTCGCCACGGATAGTAACGTCAATAGAGTGAGGTGAACGACGTTGCGAACCGAGCCACAGACTATAAATAAGACACAGGCAGCGAGGTGTCGCCATTCTTAGCTAGTTGCTGGAAGTGATAAGATACTTTAAAATTAGTGCTTAATCATCTAAACTAGTGTTACCTTCAGTTTTGTGAAATTAGAGATAAATGAAATCATTATTGGAACCACGAAAAGTTTTGATCATCCCAACAACAGTCTTTACTTATAAACTCAACTAAAGCTAGTAAGTCGGTGTTACTTGTACAACAGTCTTTACTTATAAACTCAACTAAAGTTGGTAAGTCGGTGTTACTTGTACAACAGCCTTTACTTATAAACTCAACTAAAGTTAGTAAGTCGGTGTTACTTGTACAACAGTCTTTACTTATAAACTCAACTAAAGTTAGTAATTCGGTGTTACTCGTACAACAGTCCTCACTTATAAACTCAACTAAAGTTAGTAAGTTGGTGTTACTCGTACAACAGTCTTTACTTATAAGCTCAACTTAAGTTAGTAAGTCGGTGTTACTCGTACAACAGTGTCAGACTATGTTTCCGCCGTCTCATATTTTTAATGTTTGTGTAAATAATATCGTAGGTTTTATATAAGAATGATTATTTTTATTCCCAACCTCTATTTATTGTTTTTGTTTTATTTGATTTGACTAAAATGATAACACCGAATGTTTATAAAAGTTGCTTATTACATGATAAATTACAACTCATCATGTTAAATATGATATAATACCACTATAATTTATTGTAAATTTAATTAATATTTCTGGATATAATGTCGTATTTTTATTGTTTGTAAGACAAACAATACATTTAAAGTTTATTATAGATGTCGCACCTGTCGCCACGGATAGTAACGTCAATAGAGTGGGGTGAACGACGTTGCGAACCGAGCCACAGACTATAAATAAGACACAGGCAGCGAGGTGTCGCCATTCTTAGCTAGTTGCTGGAAGTGATAAGATACTTTAAAATTAGTGCTTAATCATCTAAACTAGTGTTACCTTCAGTTTTGTGAAATTAGAGATAAATGAAATCATTATTGGAACCACGAAAAGTTTTGATCATCCCAACAACAGTCTTTACTTATAAACTCAACTAAAGCTAGTAAGTCGGTGTTACTTGTACAACAGTCTTTACTTATAAACTCAACTAAAGTTGGTAAGTCGGTGTTACTTGTACAACAGCCTTTACTTATAAACTCAACTAAAGTTAGTAATTCTGTGTTACTCGTACAACAGTCTTCACTTATAAACTCAACTAAAGTTGGTAAGTCGGTGTTACTTGTACAACAGCCTTTACTTATAAACTCAACTAAAGTTAGTAAGTCGGTGTTACTTGTACAACAGTTTTTACTTATAAGCTCAACTTAAGTTAGTAAGTCGGTGTTACTCGTACAACAGTGTCAGACTATGTTTCCGCCGTCTCATATTTTTAATGTATGTGTAAATAATATCGTAGGTTTTATATAAGAATGATTATTTTTATTCCCAACCTCTATTTATTGTTTTTGTTTTATTTGATTTGACTAAAATGATAACACCGAATGTTTATAAAAGTTGCTTATTACATGATAAATTACAACTCATCATGTTAAATATGATATAATACCACTATAATTTATTGTAAATTTAATCAATATTTCTGGATATAATTTCGTATTTTTATTGTTTGTAAGACAAACAATACATTTTAAGTTTATTATAGATGTCGCACCTGTCGCCACGGATAGTAACGTCAATAGAGTTGGGTGAACGACGTTGCGAACCGAGCCACAGACTATAAATAAGACACAGGAAGCGAGGTGTCGCCATTCTTAGCTAGTTGCTGGAAGTGATAAGATACTTTAAAATTAGTGCTTAATCATCTAAACTAGTGTTACCTTCAGTTTTGTGAAATTAGAGATAAATGAAATCATTATTGGAACCACGAAAAGTTTTGATCATCCCAACAACAGTCTTTACTTATAAACTCAACTAAAGTTAGTAAGTCGGTGTTACTTGTACAACAGCCTTTACTTATAAACTCAACTAAAGTTAGTAAGTCGGTGTTACTCGTACAACAGTCTTTACTTATAAACTCAACTAAAATTAGTAAGTCGGTGATACTCGTACAACAATTTTTACTTATAAGCTCAACTAAAGTTAGTAAGTCTGTGTTACTCGTACAACAGTCTTTACTCATAAACTCCACTAAAGTTAGTAAGTCGGTGTTACTCGTACAACAGTTTTTACTTATAAACTCAACTAAAGTTAATAAATCGCTGTTACTTGTACAACAGTCTTTACTTATAAGCTCAACTAAAGTTGGTAAGTCGGTGTTACTCGAACATCAGTCTTTACTTATAAACTTATCTAAAGTTAGTAAGTTGGTGTTACTTGTACAACAGTCTTTACTTATAAGCTCAACTAAAGTTGGTAAGTCGGTTTACTCGTACAACAGTCTTTACTTATAAACTCATCTAAAGTTCCCCAACCTCTATTTATTGTTTTTGTTTTATTTGATTTGACTAAAATGATAACACCGAATGTTTATAAAAGTTGCTTATTACATGATAAATTACAACTCATCAAGTTAAATATGTTATAATACCACTATAATTTATTGTAAATTTAATTAATATTTCTGGATATAATGTCGTATTTTTATTGTTTGTAAGACAAACAATACATTTAAAGTTTATTATAGATGTCGCACCTGTCGCCACGGATAGTAACGTCAATAGAGTGGGGTGAACGACGTTGCGAACCGAGCCACAGACTATAAATAAGACACAGGCAGCGAGGTGTCGCCATTCTTAGCTAGTTGCTGGAAGTGATAAGATACTTTAAAATTAGTGCTTAATCATCTAAACTAGTGTTACCTTCAGTTTTGTGAAATTAGAGATAAATGAAATCATTATTGGAACCACGAAAAGTTTTGATCATCCCAACAACAGTCTTTACTTATAAACTCAACTAAAGCTAGTAAGTCGGTGTTACTTGTACAACAGTCTTTACTTATAAACTCAACTAAAGTTGGTAAGTCGGTGTTACTTGTACAACAGCCTTTACTTATAAACTCAACTAAAGTTAGTAAGTCGGTGTTACTTGTACAACAGTCTTTACTTATAAACTCAACTAAAGTTAGTAATTCGGTGTTACTCGTACAACAGTCCTCACTTATAAACTCAACTAAAGTTAGTAAGTTGGTGTTACTCGTACAACAGTCTTTACTTATAAGCTCAACTTAAGTTAGTAAGTCGGTGTTACTCGTACAACAGTGTCAGACTATGTTTCCGCCGTCTCATATTTTTAATGTTTGTGTAAATAATATCGTAGGTTTTATATAAGAATGATTATTTTTATTCCCAACCTCTATTTATTGTTTTTGTTTTATTTGATTTGACTAAAATGATAACACCGAATGTTTATAAAAGTTGCTTATTACATGATAAATTACAACTCATCATGTTAAATATGATATAATACCACTATAATTTATTGTAAATTTAATTAATATTTCTGGATATAATGTCGTATTTTTATTTTCAGTTTTGTGAAATTAGAGATAAATGAAATCATTATTGGAACCACGAAAAGTTTTGATCATCCCAACAACAGTCTTTACTTATAAACTCAACTAAAGTTACTAAGTCGGTGTTACTTGTACAACAGCCTTTACTTATAAACTCAACTAAAGTTAGTAAGTCGGTGTTACTTGTACAACAGCCTTTACTTATAAACTCAACTAAAGTTAGTAAGTCGGTGTTACTTGTACAACAGTCTTTACTTATAAACTCAACTAAAGTTAGTAATTCGGTGTTACTCGTACAACAGTCTTCACTTATAAACTCAACTAAAGTTAGTAAGTTGGTGTTACTCGTACAACAGTCTTTACTTATAAGCTCAACTTAAGTTAGTAAGTCGGTGTTACTCGTACAACAGTGTCAGACTATGTTTCCGCCGTCTCATATTTTTAATGTATGTGTAAATAATATCGTAGGTTTTATATAAGAATGATTATTTTTATTCCCAACCTCTATTTATTGTTTTTGTTTTATTTGATTTGACTAAAATGATAACACCGAATGTTTATAAAAGTTGCTTATTACATGATAAATTACAACTCATCATGTTAAATATGATATAATACCACTATAATTTATTGTAAATTTAATTAATATTTCTGGATATAATGTCGTATTTTTATTGTTTGTAAGACAAACAATACATTTTAAGTTTATTATAGATGTCGCACCTGTCGCCACGGATAGTAACGTCAATAGAGTTGGGTGAACGACGTTGCGAACCGAGCCACAGACTATAAATAAGACACAGGAAGCGAGGTGTCGCCATTCTTAGCTAGTTGCTGGAAGTGATAAGATACTTTAAAATTAGTGCTTAATCATCTAAACTAGTGTTACCTTCAGTTTTGTGAAATTAGAGATAAATGAAATCATTATTGGAACCATGAAAAGTTTTGATCATCCCAACAACAGTCTTTACTTATAAACTCAACTAAAGTTACTAAGTCGGTGTTACTTGTACAACAGCCTTTACTTATAAACTCAACTAAAGTTAGTAAGTCGGTGTTACTCGTACAACAGTCTTTACTTATAAACTCAACTAAAATTAGTAAGTCGGTGATACTCGTACAACAGTCTTTACTTATAAACTCAACTAAAGTTAGTAATTCGGTGTTACTCGTACAACAGTCTTCACTTATAAACTCAACTAAAGTTAGTAAGTTGGTGTTACTCGTACAACAGTCTTTACTTATAAGCTCAACTTAAGTTAGTAAGTCGGTGTTACTCGTACAACAGTGTCAGACTATGTTTCCGCCGTCTCATATTTTTAATGTATGTGTAAATAATATCGTAGGTTTTATATAAGAATGATTATTTTTATTCCCAACCTCTATTTATTGTTTTTGTTTTATTTGATTTGACTAAAATGATAACACCGAATGTTTATAAAAGTTGCTTATTACATGATAAATTACAACTCATCATGTTAAATATGATATAATACCACTATAATTTATTGTAAATTTAATTAATATTTCTGGATATAATGTCGTATTTTTATTGTTTGTAAGACAAACAATACATTTTAAGTTTATTATAGATGTCGCACCTGTCGCCACGGATAGTAACGTCAATAGAGTTGGGTGAACGACGTTGCGAACCGAGCCACAGACTATAAATAAGACACAGGAAGCGAGGTGTCGCCATTCTTAGCTAGTTGCTGGAAGTGATAAGATACTTTAAAATTAGTGCTTAATCATCTAAACTAGTGTTACCTTCAGTTTTGTGAAATTAGAGATAAATGAAATCATTATTGGAACCACGAAAAGTTTTGATCATCCCAACAACAGTCTTTACTTATAAACTCAACTAAAGTTAGTAAGTCGGTGTTACTTGTACAACAGCCTTTACTTATAAACTCAACTAAAGTTAGTAAGTCGGTGTTACTCGTACAACAGTCTTTACTTATAAACTCAACTAAAATTAGTAAGTCGGTGATACTCGTACAACAATTTTTACTTATAAGCTCAACTAAAGTTAGTAAGTCTGTGTTACTCGTACAACAGTCTTTACTCATAAACTCCACTAAAGTTAGTAAGTCGGTGTTACTCGTACAACAGTTTTTACTTATAAGCTCAACTAAAGTTAGTAAGTCGGTGTTACTCGAACAACAGTGTGTGATCATCCCATCAGTTTTTGAAGTGGGATAAATGAGAAAAACCATATTTTCTCGACACGTCCACAAGACTCTGCACGTGAATAATGCGAAATAATAAGTATTTTTTTCTGTGGAAGTTCGTTAACTCTTTTTTTTTCTTTGAAGTGCGCATCGAACGATGGGTTAAAGTGATTTGAATAATCCTTAAAGTTCATTACTACCGTATTACGGCGCACACGTACCTGATCAGATTTTTCAATCGGGTGACCCGTTCGGATATGCTTAGCACACGCACGGTTATGCTAAGCACACGCACGGTTAATGACATGCGCTTTATAAGATTATTAAACAAAAAATATTTAAATGTAATGTATAATTAAAAAGACCGGTATTGGGAACTCACATGCCCCCATCCTACGCTAACTTACATGACTCCATTCTACGCTAAATTGCATGGCTCCACAATATATAACTATCCTATCCAAAATAAAATTACCAAACGACACCTACACCACAGAATAAAAAATAGCACCTAGCTCCGCACAATCAACATAAAAACTGCCCCCTTATTCAAGTCAATAAAAACCACATAGCTGGTTCCGAGATGACTGTGACATGCATTGTCCGTTTACTTACGTGTTTATGAAAAAATGTGTAGAATAAGTTAATGATTATTACCTAAATAGGCGTATATAAGGCGGGGGCCGACTGACCCGTACCCGTACCCACCCCAGAATGGTCTGGTGCCCACTACAGGATGTTACCGGTTACCGATTCTAAATTAAGGCTGAATACTTAGACATTACATATTATCTAAAACCGAGAAATCTACAAACCCATTATTATAACTACATTATACATTCCATTATTTTTAGTTGTTTTTTGATGTTGGTTTTTTTTAATAAAATTTCATTTTATTATAAATTTTTAGCTACCACAAAAATTGTTAAACGAACAGACATACACCCTTTATTTTTGCAGTGTTTGTTATACATTTTGCAGTAAAAGTCATCAAACGGAAGTATGGACGGCTACAACTATAAAGCTTCAAAGCTTGTAGGTTACAAGGATTTGATTTTAACCATTTAGCTGCGGGACCATGAAAACCATCAAACAGGCAGACGGACTGACAAAACAAAACTCAAGCGCGGACCTAACGATAGTATAATTTTTTGGTTTTCACCTACAGCTACGGAACCCTAAAAACAGAAATGTGAGAAACAGTTTTTTCACGCACTACTAAACATAGTAGATAACCTAGGTAGCCATATTACTACATACATTGTAGATAATCTACACGGAGAAAAAAAAATGTTCGAATTTAAAACCTGTTTATTAAAATGCGTTAACACTCAATTTTATTAATTTCAACATTTTTTTCTGAAAATTACAAAACAAGGTAAATTTAAGTACATTTTATTAATTTCATAAAATTATAACAACAAAATAGTTTTATTCTTCTTCGTAAATAATAATTGGTACTTCGGATTACAGAATTTTACAAATCCTATAAAACTTTCCTCGAATTTATGAGTAGGGTATTAATATCCACATATAAAGATTACTAAAGATTACAAAAGTTTTATTAAGGTGGGAAGAATACGAATTAAGGTTGACGTCACGCGTCTTACATCGCGATATCGAAGTTTTTTCGGTAGGTCGCATATATACCGACATACCGAAACACTAGTAAAGTAGGCCAAGGCGTTCTCCAGGCCTAACTCCTCACCTGGCGGGGATTCCGGTTTACCGCCGCTCTATGATTGGTAACCCTGAGCTAAACAGATTTGACGCACAAAAAAAAAAGAGAAATTGCTAACAGTTTAATTATTCTATTTATAACTAAAATTCATTTCGTTTTCGTGCCACAATTTTGTGAACCTTTACCTTTATTTTAAGCTGAATTACTAAAATCTTTTCGCACTGTTTAATCACATCACAATTATCACATTTTATTTTGCTATATTTATTAGACAATTACAAACTATTCATAGAATCAGGCTTTACTTTGCGGAAATTCATTATTAAGATAAAATATTATTACCTTGCAAATCCGCTAAAAACAATTCAGTAGCACTCACGTGCAGAAGTACACCATCCACATGTGTAGGAGTGCAACGGCATGCATAGCCAAACAGTCAAAAATTTACATCCAACTTACCAAATTACATCGTATGGCTGTTCAAAATATTTGGTTTAACCAACAATGCAAAACACAATAATATAGTGCCGATCTATATCCAACTGCTTACAAACACTCGTAATAATTCAGCCAACATCGCGATAAAGAACGCCCAAATAAATAATAGTTTAAAAAAACTAAAAAACACGCTTTTTATAGAAAACCGAACTAAAAAATAGAAAATAAATTTTAATGAATTTAAATTAAGAAAATAGTGTTAAAAATTTCAATGAATATAAATTAATAATAGTGTGAATAAAAAAAAAATTATTTTATTTTAAAAAAAGCGTTGATAGGCAACTTTTACATCCACAAGAAAAACAAGAACTGTTAGATCTAGCGACAATTTGTATGCAACAAAATTATTTCAGATTTAATAATCAATTCTATTTACAAAAAGAGGGACTTGCAATTGGTTCCCTTTTGAGTCCCCTGATGGCGGATATATTCATGGATAATTTTGAAATTCTAAACATAGTTTCTCACAGTGATGTTCTGTACTACTATAGATATGAAGATGACATTATATTGTGCTGGACAGGAAGAGACCAAGAACTAGAAATTTTTGTAAATAATTTAAACAATATACATCCAAAAATTAAATTTAAATTAGAAAAAAAACAAAATGGTAGTCTAAATTTTTTGGACTTTACTTTAAAAAGAAGTCAAAACAAACATACCTTTCAAATATACAGAAAACCAACACACACCAACACAGTTATTTCAGCTTCATCTTGTCATCCTTGGCAACATAAACACGCGGCATTCAATTCATACATACATCGATTATTGTCAGTACCTCTCAGTAAACAAGATTATTCTACAGAACTCAATATAATTTATCAAATAGCTAATTCCAATGGATACAACCAAAAGATGATAGACAGCTCAATCAAAAAGAAACTTTATTCGAGGGAAACAGCGGCAGTCTACCCTGTAATTGAAAAATACAAAGGTACAACTTATTATGGAAAAATTTATGTCGCCTACCATACAGATAATACATTAAACAAGACATTGTGCAATGCCAAAGAACGCACAGAACATTAAAAAAAGTCTGGTATATACAAGCTTACTTGCGGTAACTGCGATCACGTTTGTACAGGCCAGACGGGTTGCAGTTTAGATACAAGATACAAAGAACACATTTCAGCCAACAATAATCAAACACCCAGATCGATCAAACTTTGCGAAACATCTTTTATATTCAACACATTCACTACCTGACAACACATTCACTACCTGACAACACATTCACTACCTGACAACACATTCACTACCTGACAACACATTTACTACCTGACAACCACACTGAATTATACTAAACTAACATTATATTAAAAATGTTCACGTAATGTTATTGTTTCCAAGATGTTTAACGAGTCCTAAAAACTTGCTTTGAAATCAGATACGTTTTGTTCGTTCGATTTTCAGATCTGTATTGAATGTTTATTATTAATAAAATAAATGTCGAATGTTTCTTTCAAACTACTGGTACCTGTACGTACACAGAAATGATTTATGAAGTTAAAACCGAAATTGCCTAAAACGTGGATAGCGCATTATTTCATGGAGTAGTTGGTATTCTTGTCCAAGAGGACATAACGATTTCATATATATTATGCAAGTCGCACACCCCTGTAAAGTGAACGCCGCAGGCTGCGGGTCGCGCCACACAGCACGACACGCGTGCCATATCCTTACCTACAAAACATCTTATAAATATGTTAATTTAAACGGTTAACTTAGCAATACGTTGGTTGCAGATCATTTAGTTTAGTATTAAAACCGGCCAGGTGTAAATAGGATTCGCGCAACGAGGGTTCCGTTCCACCACATCAATTGCAACCAGCCGTCTGAGGCGCGTTCATAAACCCAACTCGGGTTGACCTGGGTAACTCTGAAAGCAGAATAGCAAATACATTTTACTACAATGCAGAAAGAGACCGCACGAAACTCTACCCCAGTAAAGAGAGAGTTTTTCAAGGCGACCCAGTAACTATTTTTTTTATCTAGCACCGTTTTGTTTCAATTTTAGTAACTAAACTTCAAAAAAATACAATTTCATTTTAGTGTGTGAGGAAACTGTTTTACTAGATGGCGCTGATTGTAATTTAGTTCTTATTGTTAACGCGAGTCTGACTCTACGTATGGTATCTTCCCCTGGGTAGGTGCAAGAATAAGTATTCTTATCAAAGTTGAAAGAGCCCAGAGGTGTATTGTAAAGGTTTTAATTTTTGTATATATCCTACAATTAAACTATACAAAGAATTTAAAGTTTTAAATATCGGGCAGCTATTTATAAAAACAGTTATGCTTCGCCAACATTCTTGTCCGAAGCGCGATAATTTATCAGCTAGGAGAAAGCATGAGGTGTATGAAATTCCTACATGTAAAACTGTTTTTGCAAAAAGTTTTTCTTTTTTTCTGTCTCCATTTCTGTATAATCATATTGGTAAAACTGTCTGTATTAAAGATTTGACTAGATATATCTGTGAAAGTGTGAAAGGACGGAAAAGTTGTTAAAAAATATTCTTTGAATATCTAGATAGTTTACCAGTTTTGATATTAGATTCTATATCACACTTTTTTCACTAAGTCTAAAATGCCATATCAAGTTACTTATTACGTTTCAAAAGCTATTATGCAAAATGACGCATCGAGAAAAACAACAAGAATTATTGATCACTCTTTGATAATGGAACTAATATCTTTATTTGTTGAAATGACATTTATCAAAAAATATTGTTTGAACGTCGTTTTGACAAGAGTAAAATTTTACAAAAGATTTTTTCATAACAAAATAAAATGGCAAGTTTTTTATTATTTCAGCCCTGGAGCAAAGGGCTGAAATAATATTTCTCTTCGAAGATGGACATAGTATTAGTGCTATTTCACGAGAACTCAATATGTCGCGATTCACTGTGAGGTTTCGGATTAGGCGTCACGGCGAAGAAGGGCAAATAACAGATCATAGAAATAATTCAGGACGACGACCGATACTAACCGCCGCGCAAATAACAGAAATCATTCGTCGTTACAAAGAGAATGGTTTCACACCAACTAGTTATTTTGCTGCTTTATATGGTGTGAGTGCTCGGACGATCCGACGAGCTTTGCACAATGTTGGACTACACTACAGACACCATTAAAGTGGAGCTGAAACCTCACCAGAAAACAGCCCGGCTTAACTTTGCGCGACGACATCTCGATTTTGATTGGTCGAATACTATATTTACCGTTGAAAAAACTTTTAAATCAAGCCGAATCGAAAGATTAACTTTATGGCGCTACAATCGAACTCGGTATGATGAAGGTCATATTGGGCCTCAAAACGAGTCAGGTCGCATTACAGTAAACTTATGGGGGTGGATGAGCCTTGACGGCGTCGGAGAACTGGCGTCGTTAGAAAATAGGGCTACGGCCATTAATTATGTGTCGCTTTTGGAAGAAGTGATGCTGCCTACTGTGCGCGTAGTGTATCCTGCAACGGTATTCCCACACATTACTTATGTTCAAGATAATGCACGGATACACACAGTCCGTGCTGCTATGGCGTGGTTCAACCTGCACCGTGACATTCGTCCCATTCAATGGCCCGCTCGGTCTGCTGATTTAAATCCCATTGAAAATTTATGGAGGCTTATGGTTCAACGCTGCTACTGTCAAAATGAAAGAAACCCTCAAGCTCTTAGATCACACTGTGCTCAAGTATGGGATGATATCAGAGGTACTGATCTATGCACGCGTCTTGTTGCATCTATGCGAGATAGACTACGTGCCGTCATAGCTGCAGAGGGAGGTTATAGATATTAAATAAAGATTTTCGAAGTGTCTATTTTATTATTTCTTTATATTCTTATTTAAAAAACTAAAATATTGGTTTTTTCAAAGAAGGTTTTCTATATATTAAAACTTAATAGTAGTCAGTCCATCTCCTAGAGCAGAGATGGCGAACCCATGGCAATTCGGGCAAGCCAATCATTTATGAAATTTCTATTTTCACCTACGTATGCTTGCAAGTCATTTTTAGAAATAAACTCTAGTTTAGCTTCCATACTGCTTAGTAGCAAAGTACGAGCCTGCCCTAATGTGAGATTTTTAGCACCTAATTTGCAACCGCAGAAATCACACTAATTTTTTTTTTTAATTTGAATATAAATATTAAACATTTCGATTGCTGTAAACATTTCGAGCTGCAAGTATCTAAATAGCTTTGAGTTAACAGCAATTCGTTTAATTTTTCTCCATTATTATTAAGTAACCCAGAGTTTTTGACGGCACGTCATAGGTACAGTATTGATTTTTCATAGAAAATGGCACATTCATTAATAAAGGTTCGCCATCCCTGTCCTAGAGCGATTGATTGTTATATTAGAAAAAAGATAATCTATGGTCAATCAAATTATTATGAAATAGACATTTAGAACTTGTGACTTAAATGTGTGCATGCAATTGTGATCCTTAAGGTGGTAAACATTTTCTGACCGCGAATATACATATATATATATATATATATATATATATATATATGTATAAATTAAATTAATTACTTTTCCTCTCCCTCCTTCTCTCTCTTTTTGTATGTTTTATATTAATGCTTATATTATGGTTCTTATCATACTATCTTTGTTTGTTTAATATTCATGTTTATAAAATAATCATACCGTAGATGTGTGATGATCAATACTCTTTGATATATTATATAAAAGATACTCTAAAAATTTATCGCAGAAGTAAACATATAGGTATTAGGTTTGTACTTTTAGTAAGTTATTGTATAACAGTAAAAATAACAATAGTATGTAAGTTAAAAACACTAATATTTATAAATCTTTTTTGTTCGCGTATACTGTTTTTGTTAACGCTTTACGTTTCTCATCGCACGCACCTGTTGCGTCATAGAAAAAATGTTTTTGTACCGAGACTCTTACCTCGCAGTAGCTCAGTTACGACTAGCACGCAGTAGCTCAGTTTCGACTAGCACGCAGTAGCTCAGTTACGACTAGCACGCAGTAGCTCAGTTACGACTAGCACGGAAGGTAAAGAACTTTTTACTTAATATCCACCGTCAATAATCACTATAATTTAAATATGTAGAATAAATGTGTTGTTTAGTCTCACTCAAGATTTAAATTTTGCTAACATGTGTTCAGATCAAGGTTGAGATTGTACTTGTTACCTACTGCCTCCTAATATAATTGTGTAGGTAGGTACTTAGACTTTAAGACTTCTAGATAGATGTGTCTAGGTAAGTACCTAATATATTAATATATTGACTATATTGACTAAATAACAAATGTATTATTTATTAAGGTCTGTAATTTTTCAGAAAATAAACTTATTCTTATTATTCTTATCTTTTCATTGTTGAGTAGAAGAATACATAATTATAAGCTTTAACATAATTATATGGAAAACAACCTTAAAATCAAAATTGTTTCAAAAATACAAGAAATATTCATTATAGTCAATGTTCCTTGGAGTCGCAACAAGGACCGTGTCTAGAAAGCAATGTATAAATGCCGTGAGCAACAGAGTCGTACGATCGATGCGTGTCTTTCTAGTAGTGATGTTCTACGATATTTTATTACTTTTATCGACCTTTTTCAGAGCGTCTAGTTCTAATTCTCTAGTAGTTTTGCAATAATTATTTTTTTATTAAACACTGTACTGAATATGTGTAAACTTTTATTGTAACACTTTACCGTACAAATAATGCAAAATTCTAAGTTTTAATACTTTTTAATGTCCGTAGCGAATTGGATAAAAGTGCTAAAAGGGTGCTGCCCTTATAATTTTGTCATGTCCGTCCGTTCGTATCGTCTTTGCACCGATCCGGAAAAAAATGTAGTTAGGTGTCCTTTGTAAACTGTCCTACAGTTTTGTAGTCAACCTGAGAAAAACCATACAGTTGTGTGAGGGTGTCGTGTCAGGTGTGGATAGGTCTGCAAAAAATTAGTAGTTTATAAGTAATTTAAAGCGAAGTATTTGCGTTCAAAACGAAATCGGTTAATAAATTTTTTTAGATATCCGCATTCTCATTATATATATATGTTCTCAGTATATACGTGTGAGCCCGCACGCAATCGGCCGCTTTTTTTAACCGCCTACAAAAAACCAAGATTATCAATTCGACCCGTATGGATGTAATATTGTAAGAATTGCGCTATATTCATATTTTAGCCTATGTAAGCCCACAAAGGCAAACAGTCGTGCCAAATTTCATAAGTGTATTTATGTATGTTTTTCTACATATTTCTCAACAACTTAAAATCGGATTTTAATTATTATTTTTTTGTCAAATAAAATGTGGTCTGTTAGTGTGTAAAAATCACAATCCGAAATCACGTTTCCGGTTTGACGCATAAGTTTAACGGTGTAATCCTAATGCCAAACTAATTGTGTGCATGTTACCCGGTCGCCGATTGTAAGCCATTTTATACCACTGATGAGCAAACAAGTAGGCGGCTCGCTTGATTTCCAGCAGACATCGTAGCTTTCGATGGATGCTTGCAACATCTACTAGGGGATATTGCTACTTGCGTATCAGCGACCCTTTAAAACTTGAATCACACACCTGATACTTCTTGACTAATGAGGGTGATCCCTGAACTGTCATAATATGTTTTTAAAATTACCACTAAAATAATAAAAAACAATTCATTAAAATTACACTGCGTTCAAAATAGTATTGAAAATTAACCAAATAATGAAAAATTGAATCCAAGTATGGTATTACTAAAGACCTCTTCCGGTATTCTGAAGGGCTTTTTGCTGAATTATTGCTTCTATGACGTTGTTTCCACGTAATACGCGGCATTGATGTAATGCCCTCCTCCAGTCCGACTTTCTCCGCAACAGCAGTAGCTTCTTATAATCTTTACTTTATACGCTAAATTTATCAATATGGATTTATCGACATAGCCTCTCTCTAACACTTTTCAAACTGACCACGCCTATTTGATCGTGATTCGCTAAGGCGCTCGGCTCTTTCAAAATGGCGAATATATTGCGGCCACAGCGGTTCCAGTACTATTTGAGTAACATCGCACTTCTAATGACTTATACCTAATGCTCTTTGAGTTATAAGTATAACTTTCTTATGATTACTATATTAAACTTACAAGTAGGAATTGCATTCTATGCGTTAAACGTGAATATGATATTATAGTAAATGCTACGCAGCAGAGTCATGAATCGATGGTCTATTTAACTTGCATTGAATAAAACAATCACATCAACATTAAATTAATATTATATATTTTTCACTAAGAAATTTTTCAATAACAGTAGTCGCCTAGCAACCTACCATAGAATCAAGTGTACTGATATCTTATATGGAAGTAATATATCTACAACAGATATTACAACAACGTTCGGTTGTAGCATTATAAAGTTATTCAATAAAACAGTAAATATTGTTACAGGAACCTGTTGAAAGCCGACTCGTGAAATGGTGTAATTTCTTCACATATGTTTTAAACAACTTGTTGGAAACGTGATCAATATATCGCCGGCTTTTGAAAACCTTTAAAAACAGGCTCAATATGGCGAAATTGACGATTAAGCCGTAGGCAAGAAATATAACCAGTTTGAAATCCAAGTTATTATAACACCTTGTTACCTGGAGACTCGAGTTTGTGGTGTTACCCTAAAAACCAATGAATTAAAAAAAAATAATGTATTCCTTTATTCAGCCTTCTATATAATCCAATTCCCTTTTTGTGAAGTATCTGTACAATATAAATATTTAATTATTTGACACCATTTTAATATTTTTTCAAAAGCTTAGTCTATCACGTATTTTCGTGATCCTTTTCTCTAAAATACTGTGTTGACATCTTTTATTTATTCTATATGTTCTCAATCTCTGAAATCCAAAATTTAAGAGTAAATCGCCTGTTTATCAAAGTCAATAAGTTTTGCATTTCTTGTATGGATATAGAAATTACAATAATTTTGAAGTAATAACGCAAAAGGAGCACTAAAGCTAATTACAGATTAAAAATACAAAACTAAACAAATCACTTGCTACAACCTTAGATTTGAACCTCGTAATTATAGCAGAGTCACTGGAAAATCTGTGCGATATGTTTCTAGATTCACTTTCTAAATTAATCGTCTCGATTTGTGGGTCTTGGCATGAATTTGGATGAAATAGAAGCCACGTTTGACCAACACGTCATGCTTTGGACAGAACATCCAACTTTGCCGGATCAACTTTGAGAAAGAAGGTGAGAGCCCAAGTAAAATTTTAGCGTTAAGAAAAACTCTAGTGGACCTGTTTTTCGGTTCTGCTTAAATATTAAAGAGTTAGCGTATAATTTATAAGAGAGTTATAGAGTGTAATAACACCTTTATATCTTCGATTTTGGCGCAAAATTTAGCAGGTAAGCCTGTTTAGACCCTTAATAGTGGTTTTATATAACCTTTAGTAGAAGTGTATAAGAGGTGTTATAAGATCGTCGGTTTTCCGCTCGAACCTTTATAATGGATTTTATTGAAAGTTTTAGTTATGTAAAATATATAAAACGGTGTCAAATAGAACTTGGATCCATATTTTGTCATACCTTATTACTCATTTGTAGCGTTTTCGGGGTCAAAAGTATAAAATTATATCAATTTATAAATATTAAATAAGTGCTACTGTTTATCTACGGACATTACAACATTTTTATCTCAAAATGTAAGTATTGATGATTAACAGTTCTTGAAGTGTAATATTAATTATTAGTGCGCTTGCAAGTTTATTGTGATTGTGTATCATGTTTCGCGTCTCAATTTTGACGCGCCTTAGAAAAATTTGGTTTTAAGGAAAAAAAAGTATAACAACTAAAAGTACTAATAATCTAAAATAGTATTTAGACATTCAATTTCAAATGTTGGTGAGTTTAAGTGACTGTAGTCATAAACTACGTAAAATAATTCGTAAAATTTAGGCTCCACGTTATTTAAAAGTGATTTTATATAAATTAATATTTAGTTTTTTTTGACAGAAGGTGATTGAAGATGGCGATATTTATCTTGAAGATGCAGACTTTCCTTAAATCTATTACGACACTCAAAGAACTACAACGCCGGTAGTCAAGAGTATTATGCGATATTTGGTTGACATAAGAGAGGAACTACGCACTTAGCGAAGACATCTACCTGCAGCGGAGAGTAAAATACCGGCTTTAGCTTTACCTATATACCTTAAGATTAGGGTTCTTTACGAAGTAGTCAAGTCCCAAATTTTATATTTTCGATAAATGTTTTCATAATATAAGGTAATATTAAAAACAAAAACTTTAAGCGTTAGAAACATTAAAAGGTGTCATTAAATAAATAATAGTTTAAAAAAACTAAAAAACTTAGTTCGGTTTTCTATAAAAAGCGTGTTTTTTAGTTTTTTTAAAGTATTATTTATTTTCTACTTTTTAGTTTGGATTATTTATAATAGCTTGTTTTTTTAATTTTCAACTATTGCACGACTCATGATGCGAAGCATCAGAGAGTGCTTTACGATCGAAAAATTTTTTTCGCCTTATTTTTAAACAAAAATCATATTTTGCAAATTGAAAAATGGAATAATTTTATCAAATTAGTGTATTGTCATCGGTCCTCAATAAATCTACAAAGTTTGAACGAAATCTGGCCGTTTAAAGTAGGTCAAAATCGCGCCCAAAGAAGTCGGTTACAAACAAACATACAGGTGAAGCTAATAAAAAGCTAATAAAAATAACCATTTGTTTATCTTACACCATAACCCTTATATAAGGATCGTACAAAATTGCTATAACTATTAAAACTATCATTGTATTTTATATTACTGACGTAAGCTGTATGTAAGAGTTATGTAACGCATGTAGTGTTTGGAGTTAGTACACTCTTAATTAACTCCGTTGCAGAACCAATGACGTTAATGAAGTTGAACACAGCCTTATGATATATAAGCAACTCTAATATATCAGATTTATAGCCATAAGAATAATAGGGAGTTAATAAAGATCTCCAAACAGCTTTTGACGCTGCAGGCCGAAACAAGCTTTAACGTCATAAGTATATAAGCGGCCGCTGCTACTACTAACTGCAAAGAATATTTAACTACTTTTTGACAGTTCTAATACAACCTATAGAGCTAAACTTATTTCATAAGTGAACTGTATCACTTTGAGTGACAACAGAAACCATTATAAATCAATAGTAGTACTATAAGTTTCAAAACTACCTGTAACCAACGCTAAATTATTTGTTGGGAGGAGGATCGAGATAGGATAGATTATACCACAGAGCCTGAAGACGGAAACCTTTGACCAGTGCGTCCTACCTGTCGTGACTTACCCTGCCGACACTTACAGCGAGAGTGGTTTTAAGGGATTGAATCCGAAATAAAAACAACGGAAAGGGTACTGAAGTCACCAACAGAGCTCACAGAATCGGCAAGCTGAAGTAGCAGTGAGATGTTCATGTCTGCAGGAGGACCGACGGCCGATGTGTACTAGAGTGGAACGGGATGTACGGGAATGCGAAGAACTCCTTTTCAGCCCGGTGGACCGACGATCTTAAAAGGTGGTAGCTGGGTGTAGAAAAACGGCACCCCATATTAATATAATCAGACGTTGAAGCGAAAATAACCCTTAAGATAGAAGTCTCTTCTCTAATTTTTATATGGTTTTCTAAAAATAAGTACCGACATCTTTTATAAAATAATAACAAGTCTAACGCGGCTATTGTTTCTTCTAATGATTTCAATTAGTTTTGTTGAAAGTCGGTGGCGCAAGCGGAACACAAGGTGATCGGAGCCTGGTGCGGCAGTTTGCGGAGTACGTTGCGGGTGCAGCCGAGCGGCAAATGGTAAACGATGCTCGATCAGCGGTGACTGCGCGCGCACGTGTTGCACGCGCACGCTCGCCACTCGGGCGCGAGAAGTGCGCATGCGCGAATCGGAGCGGAATCGAAGAAAATATTTAAATAGTTAAGTCAACTGGGAAATTCTTTGTATGAACACCCTCACAATAATTGTTCTTTAGCTGAAACAGACATTGTGTGCTGGAACTATGCAAAATTAAGTTATAAAAATGACGGATCACAAATTATCAGAAGTAAGTTATTATTTCATTTACTTACAGCTCTCGGTGGTACATTGCACCAGTTGATATTCCTTCAATTTATGTCAGTCAGTAATATCACAAGTTATAATAATAATATATGGTGCAATATGCTTACACACGTGAGCGATAACTTGATCCGAGAAATTTGCCAACAAACGTGGGCGATAACTTGATCTGAGCAGTATGCCAACACACGTGAGCGATAACTTAATCCAAGCAGTATGCCAACACACGTGAGCGATAACTTAATCCAAGCAGTATGCCAACACTCGTGGGCGATAACTTACTCCAAGCAGTATGCCAACACACGTGAGCGATAACTTAATCCAAGCAGTATGCCAACACACGTGAGCGATAACTTAATCCAAGCAGTATGCCAACACAAGTGAGCGATAACTTGCTCTGAGCACTGGAATCTCTTTAACAGGACTTCAGTGATTATGTCAGGTTAACAAAATATAAAAGATGCAGGAGCTAGAAAAATAGTTAGCTGTGGCATGCCACCGCATTAAGTTAATGGAGGAAGATTTATTGTACCACTAAGGTGGCAAACAAGCTAACTTTCCACTTATAGGTAAGCCGCAGGCTGCACCGCAGCCTATTGACGCTTGCAACACCAGGGGCATCACTCGCGTGCTATCACAAAAATAGACTATTTTTAAATGTACCGCTTAGAGAAGAATTATTGCAAAGTTAATTAAAATATGAATCCGAGAACATTTTATTCACAATAGCTTCGCTTCGCAAGTCCGGCCCTGTATGGAGTACTGCTGACATCTCTGGGCGGGTGCAGCCGGATACCCGCTTGGCCCTTTTGACTCGGTTGTAAAGTGACGGGCTGTGGAAATCGTCCATGATCCCAAACTCACTTGCCGTATCGGAACCTTAAGTCTGAGGAAAGAGTTTGCCTCCCTGTGTGTGTTCTACCGCTTGTATAATGGGAAATGGGATGTGTTCTGAGGAATTGTTCGAAATGATGCCTATGGCTACTTTTTACCATCGCACTGCTCGCAAGCATTCTCTGCCGCTCCTCACATATTGGAACCTAAATGGTCACGTACACTGCGGTTTTTGAGAAACTTCCTCCCGCGATCGCTAAGGTTGTGGAATGAGTTCCCTGCCAAGTTTTTCTTACAGTATGGTATCCTTCGAGAAAGAAGTTTTTAGATTTTTGAAGGGTCGGCAACGCGCTAGTGATGACCCAGGTGTTGCAAGCGTCCATAGGCTGCAGGGACCGCTTATCATCAGGAGGACCGAAAGCTTGTTTGCCACCTTAGTGGTATAAAAAATACAACGATGGTCAGTTTCCCCTTGGCGTAAATCAATGTATTGAGAAAAGATGACATTATTCGTTATTATTTTAAATTAATTTCAGTTAACGTTTAAAAATTAAATTAAATAATGTCAGTTGTGGTCGTTATTTATATTTTGTATCTTGTCTCTGTTTATACCCAACTCAAGATAAATCAAGCGTATCTTAAAGTAAATTAATATTTTTTTTCGAATTTAAAAAAAGGAGATCATTGACATTATGAGTATGTTAGTAACACAATTATGAGTATGTTAGTAACACAATTATGAGTATGTTAGTAACACAATTATGAGTATGTTAGTAACACAATTATGAGTATGTTAGTAACACAATTATGAGTATGTTAGTAACACAATTTCTTGTCCAATTTTGTGAACCAGTTTTAATGATTCTTTCTTTTATGAAATAGTCATAACGACTATGCCTGGATGGCTTTTTGTTACTGATTGGGTGGATGGCTGTTTATTACTGGATGGGTGGATGGCTGTTTATTACTGGGTGGGTGGATGGCTGTTTGTTACTCAATCACGCTTCAAGGACTGGACGGATCGGGATGAAACTTGGCACACATATTGGTTAGATCCTCGAATAGGACATAGGCTACTCTTGATCCTGAAAAATTCAAAAGTTCCGCGGGAATAACTATAAAACACAAAAATTCTCAGATCGGACTCTCAATCTTATAAAGGTGAGGCGCAAAATGAAATTGCAGTCTTCATCTGATAGGCCCGAATACGAGCGGCTCAATAGACAAATCTCGAAAGCCATACGACGCGATTCAACACATCACGTGTAGAAGAGGCTATAGAGCGAAATAAAGGCTCAAAAGTGTTTTCTAGAGACCAGTCTATTGGGCAACAACAGTTGACAAAGTTGAAGACAAACTGGCAAAATCGTTTCGTCCAAACCTGAAATATTGAGAGAGATCGAGAACTTCTATAGACAGTTCAACTCACCACTCACACCTCAACTGATCCTGTCAACATCACGGCTAAAGAGCCAAATTAACTCGACACTATACCGAAGATATCCCGGACGACAGCTTATATGAACTTAGGATGGCCTTAAAACAGCTTAAGAACAATAAGGCGGCGGGCGATACACGGAATTATGTCAGAGCTTTTGAAAGCGGGTGGAACACCGATACTTAAAGTCCTTCAGAGGCTCTTTAATTCTGTTATCCTCGAAGGCACTACGCCAGAAGCTTGGAGGAGAAGCGCGGTCATAATTTTCTTCAAAAAAGGACACCTCACCTCATTGAAGAACTATAGACCAATTCCGCTTCTGAGTCATGTCTATAAGCTGTTTTCCAGGGTCATTACGAATTGTCTCGAACGCAAGTTTGACGAATTCCAGCCTCCCAAACAAGCCGGTTTCCGAAAAGGCTTTTGTGCCATGGACCACATACATACGCTGCGCCAGATTATACAGAAGACAGAGAAGTATAATCGGCCCCTTTGCGTAGCGTTCGTGGACTATGAAAAAGCCTTCGATTCTATCGAGACCTGGGCGGTGTTACAGTCTCTCCAGCGGTGCCACATTGACTATCGGTACATCGAAGTGCTGAAGTGTTTGTATAACAGAGCCACGATGTCTGTCCGACTACAAGACCAGAACACGAAACCAATCCATCTGCAGAAAGGTGTGATGCAGGGAGACGTTATTTCTCCGAAACTGTTCACAACTGCGTTGGAGGATGTGTTTAAGCTTCTGGAGTGGGAAGATATGGCGTCTGTATGGCGTCGGATATGGCGTGGGATACGGCGGATATGTATGGCGTCAACAGAAATGGCGAGTACATCACTTACCTTGTGCCGACGACATAGTGGCCATGGCAGAATCGCTGGAAGACCAAGGCACGATGCTCTGAGACCTCAGCAGAGTTTCCCAACAGGTTGGCCTAAAAATGAACATGGATAAAACGAAGGTGATGTTCAATGTCCATGTCGCGCATATACCGGTTGTTATTGGGAACGCTACTCTCGAAGTTGTAGACGCATACACATACCTAGTGCAAATAGTCCAATTAGGTAGGTCCAACTTTGAGAAAGAGGTTAACCGAAGAATCCAGCTGGGCAGCCTTAGGGAAACTACACAACATATTTTCGTCCAAAAATACCTCAGTGCCGAAAGACGAAAGTTTATAATCAATGTGTGTTGCCAGTGATGACTTATGAAACAGAAACGTGGCCTCTTACTGTTGGTCTATTAAATAAGCTCAGAGTCGCTTAGCGAGCTATGGAAGGAGCTATGCTTGGTGAACGAAGAAATTCGCCTAAGAACTAAGGTTACCGACATAGCTCAAACAGTTAGGAAGTTGAAGTGGCAATGAGCAGCCCACATCGCTCGTCAAACCGATAACCGATGGGAAAGAAAGGTTGTCGAGTGGCGACCACGGATCGGAAGACGCAGCGTGGGTCGGCCTCCTACCAGGTGGACAGACGATCAGAACCGCAGGAAGCGGATGGGCGCAGGCGGCTCAGGACCGGCCGTTGTGGAGACATATGGGGGAGGCCGACGTTGTATACGTGGACATCTTTCGGCTGAAACGAACGAACTATAACCAAGCTTAAACGAACTATGCAAATTTCGACTATACTATATAGCAAACTTCGAGTTCCGCGCCAATCACCGAATTTAGGGCGGGCAAAGCCCCTGGTAAAATCTAGACTGATGAAAATAAACTTAAACTAATAAAAATACGTCACTATGAAGGTCATTATTTAACTGTTAAATTTATTTTGTTATTGTATGAAATAAATGATGAAACGTGCTTAAACATGACATGTTTCCTTAACCTCAATTGAAAGCCCTATCGTTAACCAAATAAAGTCTATTATTTCATGAAACATGTTTTTTTTAAGATTATCATCCAATATTAATGCTACGAAAACTCGAAATGTGTTCTATTGTAAAGCAAGGCTTGCGCACTTACATACAATCACTTCAACTCTCAATTAATATCCACTAAAACTATAGCACGTCAAATATTCGTGTTGTGCGCACGCCTTGCTTTTCTTGCAGTCGTACGTGGATTTAAAAAAATTTATATTCATTTTGAAAAATTGATTTTTACTTTTTAGTACAATTTTCGATCAGATTGAATTTTTATATGATTCTAATGTTTTAAGAAAAGCAAGTTTAAAAAAAAAAATTTTTTTACTTTATTTTATTTTATACTTTTTAGTGATAAGTATCTCAGCTGCGCGACGCTTACCATATCGCTGGCGATCGATCTCCAAGCGAATTGAACGCTCTTCAGACGACTCCACTGCACGATTTTGTGAATCACGCTGCCTTTGACGCGCTAATCGAGTTGCTGATTTCGTGTTTCAGAAGCTCTTCGTTGCGCTTCGCGTTGGCTTTTTGAATCCAGTCTAGCTCGTTTGGCTTTATCATCTTCATTTGCATTCTTCTCAGACCAATATTTCCTCTTTTGAGCTAATCGCCTTTCCCGCTGGGTTTCTGTCTGTTTCTTCATTTTTGTAGATAACAGTTTTAAGATAACCTTTTTCACTCGATTACTCAATGCTTTCTATGTAAGATAACCTTTTTCACTCTATTACTCAATGCTTTCTATGTAAGATAACCTTTTTCACTCTATTACTCAATGCTTTCTATGTAAGATAACCTTTTTCACTCTATTACTCAATGCTTTCTATGTAATAATTATCCCAATAGTATATGAGTCGCTGCACCTAAATATATTACCTGATATACATTTGGTAAAAGATATTACTTAAAATATATATACTTACTGAAACCACCTATTTTTTCGTAAAAATGAAATATTTTATTAAAAAAATATATCTTTTTTTGTTACTTTGCTAAATTGTTTCATTTTTTCTTCTTTTTATTTTAAAATATGAAATTATATATATATATATATATGATATTCTACATTAACTTAAAATTGTCAGAAAAGTTTTTTCTCTATTTTGCTAAAATGATCGTTTTTAAATTTAAAATTTACATTTCAAGCTCCAGAATTATTCACCGAGAGTCAAAAGCTATCGATATCGATATCGATTCCTAGAAAATTGAAGTTTATTTTATTATTAATTTAAGATTGTGCTGTAATAGGCAAATCGTATAATTCGCCGTTTTACAATATGGATATCATATAACTGAACAGATTATTATATGAAGCTTGGCTGGAACGCTCCGCTCGCTTAGCTCGCTCCGCATCTACGTTTACAAAATTGAAACTGAACCTAACCTAACATACATGACTTATACAGTGCAATTTTTGTTCCTTTCGTTTCCATACTTTACAATCTGCCTAGGCATATGAAAGAAAAGAAAGAAAGAAAAGAAAAACATTTTATTTGGACAACACAACCTATAAATAACAGGAACATAAAAAACGAAATGTTAACACTATTAACTTAATTTGAGTTGTGCGCCAAATAGGTTTCTCACTCAGCATTACCAAATGGTCACAACACTGATTTTCAGTGAGAACCTTTCGTTTGCGTCTCGTTAGACAATAGCAAATAAAAAGATGCTTAATTATTAATAATTACAGTTAACTAACTACACTGACTATAATTTTAAATACAAAATTAATAATCTACATAAAACAGCTGCATAAGTATTATCCTTCCTTAAAAAGTGTAAAACGGCGAATTATACGATTTTCCTGCGACATATATACAAACGATTCACTGTTTGCATTTAATAATGAATTCAAACATAAATAAACAAATTACAATACTACCCAAACACATTTCTGTGGTGATCGATTCCTAGAAAATTGAAGTTTATTTTATTATTAATTTAAGATTGTTTTGTAATAGGCAAATCGTATAATTCGCCGTTTTAAAAGATGCCTAGGCAGATCGTAAAGTATGGAATAGAAATTATCATATAACTGAACAGATTATTATATGAAGCTTGGCTGGAACGCTTCGCTCGCTCCGCATCTACGTTTACAAAAGAGAAACTGAACCTAACCTAACATACATGACTTATACAGTACGATTTCTGTTCCTTTCGTTTCCATACTTTACAATCTGCCTAGGCATATTGTAAAACGCTGAATTATACGATTTGCCTGCGACATATATACAATCGATTCACCGTTTGCATTTAATAATGAATTCAAACATAAATAAACAAATTACAATACTACCCAAACACATTTCTGTGGTGATCGATTCCTAGAAAATTAAAGTTTATTGTTATATTAATTTAAGATTGTGATGTAATTTATGTTATATATTTTTTTATTATAAGCTCAATTCTAAATTTAATTTTATTTCAATTTGATTAAGATGTTTAAATCAATTTTTTGATCCACAAAAGTTAAAAAACTAGAGTCAGAACGTCTTTAAATTTATATCTGTATTATGTTTTATATGGGTTTTGCTTATAATAGTTATTCATATAACGTGGAATATATCATTTATAAAATCTTTAAAAAAAATATTGGAACTTTTACTGTATAATTCTCTTAAGGTACGGTGCAGTGACTCAATTTGATGTTCATTTTGATGTTATCACCTTTTGGCAGATGCTCCTGCATCGACATTATTATAGAACGTGTAAAAGTTCCAGCTAAGTAAGTAAAGGTAAACTGATAACAATGTATGTATATGTAACACAATAAAGTACTCACTTTTTCACGTTCCACCCTAACTTCCACCTTCAGGTGCACTTTCTGCGATTTTGCCAAGAGGTGATAACATCAAAATGAACATCAAATTCGTGATCTGCGACCCTCGTAACTCCCCATACCTATTTTGAAGATTTTTCAATTTTTCACCTCCACGTCTAGGTTGTACCCCTGGTACAACTCTGGGAGGGGGTTGTTGGTCAAAGTAACTGTGTAATATTGTATTGTCATCCGGGAAGGGTGATAACAGGAAGTATGTTTAACTCCTCGAGCGTCAGGTTAATTAGTTAATGAGGTGCTTCATACGCCTAAACCTCGTAATGGGTTATTGCGCGCGCGAGGGGTTAATTAAGCTCGCAACATTCCACCACAAGATGTACCGAAAAAAAAGGAAGCATTGTGAGTTAAATAAAAGCAAGTAAAAAAAATAATAATAAAAAAAAAAAATTACCAGTTCAAAATGACAGAGTACAAGAAGTAAGACAATACAAGCAGGCACATTAGTAGAAGCATAATATTATTCAGGCATTCAGTTATTATGTAGTATACAGTTTAAGTAATAATATCTATCACAATAACATTTAATGTACCTATACATGTAATATTATTATATTTCAATACCCATATGCATACATATCAACAAACAGATATATATATATAGGCATACATATATACATATATATATATATATATACACAAACATGCATTCGTATACATGGGATATAATTATAATTGTAGGTTCTTAAAGGGACTTCTGACTCCCAAGCTAGGTAATCCTGTGTTATGGGAGTCAGCTTTTGACAGAGCAAAGAGTAAAGGGTTGCGTATGCGGACATGATAAAATTATTATTGTTAAAAGTAATAGGTATGATAGTATAATAGTTAATAAAGTAAATGTATCTCAAGTGGTCTGGAGGAGTAATTAATATTAGAAAAATCTATCTAAATAACTAGCTGGATATACAGTTGTCTTACAGTAAGCAGTTCACAGTCAGAGTATATTTGTGAAGTGGGATATCTCATTGGTTTATGGAGCATTCAGGTTTTAGCAGCACCTCCCCAGGCCGTGATGCAGTAGGGTATAACGGATTGCGCTCAAGAAAATACACTGTTTTAAGAAGTTGTAAGTTTGCAGATGTTCTTAATTTCTCAAAGATATAAATGAGTTTTCTCACTCTGCTGGTTATAAAGGCAATGTGACGACTCCAGTTAAGCCTAGAGTCAATATGCACTCCTAAGTACTATAGAGGTTATGACCTCTTGTTAAGTGTAAAGGAAGTAAATATGCTAGCGAACGTTTTTCACGCAGCAAATACTTCGTAGTGGTTTTATGAAAATATAATAGATGGTGTCAGTACGTTTTTAAATAAAAACAATTGGAATTTAGAGTTTGTCAGTATTTTTACATTGATTGACATTCCAGTGAAAATTATAGATCGGACAAGTCTATATAAATTTGGAGATCGATTCCTGTCTCTATCAGGGAGCCCTAGAATTTGTAGAATAGCCTAATATTGCCAGTAGACTTAGGGTAAGATACTCCAGTATCCAAAATGCACTAAGCATAGCCACCATTGCGATTAAGTGCAGATATTACCCAATGTACCGACACGACGATCCGAGGCCTATTGAAGGATAGCCTAATGAAAGAAGATGTACTGCAGATAAGTTTAAAATTCTCCTAGGTAGTAGATGAGTCTAAAGGATGTATACTCTTGTGGCGATTGAAAAGAACATCTGAATACATAAAAGAACTCCCGATGTCGTCTTTTTATTAGCAGATACCTAATAAATAAGCTGCTTCTACCTATTTCTTATTAGGTAGCAGATCCCGATACCTAATAAGAAATAGGTAGAAGCAGCTTCTTTACGCCCCCGCACGCTGCATATGGTGGAGGCGCCGGGTAAGGAGAGTTGGACTCTAAAACTAAGCAACCATGTGCGCAAGCATCAAGTAGGAAGACTAGACGAAAGTCGCGAGGCAACCGTGCAAAATCAAGCAACAATGTGCGCAAGCATCAAGTAGGAAGACTAGACAAAAGTCGCGGACAACCGTGCAAAATCTAGCAAATTGGTTAAGAAAGAGAATAAATCCGGGCAAAGCTACTTAGAATATATGTATCTTATTGTATTGTTGATTATTTCCTTCTATGGTAAGATTGGGCAGCAACAGAAGATAAGGAATTATGGTCGCATGAAGTCGACGAGGGTAAGTGGCAAGCACGTAAGGTTACCACTTACATATATGAGGTGTGTTAATTTTTGCCACATGGTAAGGAAGAGCTACGAAAACTGCCGCCAAGTAGGTAAATTAGGAAGGTATATTAATATTTTCTTAGGAAAAGTTAGGCAAAGGATAATGCGAGCGCAGCAGCAACAAAAAGTTGTATTTGATCGTCGGGCGAAACCGAAAAATTTGGTTGTAGGAGATGTAGTATTGTTATATTTTGATAAACGACGAACAGGGTTCTCATATAAATTAAAGAAAATTTATAAGGGTCCGTATGACATTGTTCGGTTAGTTAGGCATAACAATGTGTTGTTGAGAAATGTACGTACGGACAGGTACAGGTAGACATGTAGGTCCTTTACATTTTAATAGGTTAAAAGTATTCCGTCCGAGATTAACCTTATAAATAGGTTAATTCAACCAATTTACTTGGTAAAATAAATAAACGGACAGATCGATTTATTTATATATAGATAATGAAGTCAGGGTATAAAGCTAGTCAGGCTAGTTTAGTAAACTTTTTTGACTAGGTCTACTAGGTTTAGGTCTAGTAGCGGACATGATTAATATTTGAATGGTAATTTAGGTATTTTAGATGGTTTAGGTAGATTTTTTTTCAAAATGTAGAAAGTCTAGTAGCGGACATTGGTAATATTTGAGTTGTAATTTAGGCATATAGATTATTTAGGTATGTGTAGGTTTACTAAACTATACTAAGTAAGCAAGAAATGCTTGAGAGAAATAGGTAATTTCTTAAAAGTTTAGAAGTTTGAAAGTCAAACTTAGGTAATGTCGAGTGATAATGAAATGTCATGAAAAGTTATTCGATAAAATACAATAGGTGTAGAGCGTATGATGTTTATTGAAGTGGCTAAAGCAAAGATTGGATGAGTGAGCCATGTTATTTTAGTTGTCATGGTAACGTAAAATAATAGGGTATTTTCAATATAACAGTAATATGTCAAAATAAGGTTTTGCTACAAATAAATGGTTAGAAGATAGAGTAGAAGAAATATGATAGAAAAAGGCTGTAGCCTAGCCGTAAAGCGGAATATAGAAACGAGTAAAGCAGGAAGAGAAGGTCACCAAGTCATGAGTAACTTGTACCTTGTACTAAGTACACGCTGGAGGTTAATAAATATTGTAGGAGCATAGATTAAGGTAATAGGTTCAAAGGAAACGAGGGTTTGTTAAGTTTATAGTAGAAGGAACTAGTCATACTAGTAGGATTTAGTAGAGAATTGTAGGAATTTTAATAGGTGTAGGTTATTTCATTGAAAAGTTTAATAGGGTTTGATATATGAGATTTTGTTAGAAAAATGCAAAGTCGTCATATGAAGATAGGTCAAGCATGGAGAAATCCGAAGTAGGATAAGTTATTATTAGATGGGTGTAGGATGACAGTAAAGTCAGTGTAGGACGAGCGAATTCTGATGTCGAGGTTATATTTGTCATTAGATAGGGCTAATTCAGATTGATGCTAGTCGGTAAGGTATTTCATTTTATTTCATTTTATTGAATTTAATTATTATATTTAAAAAGATAGGATTTCTTAAGTTAGGGTTCCTTAAGATTAGTAAGTTAAGTATGGATAGTTTCCACTAGGAAAAGGGTTAGATGAAGTCAAGAGGAGTTTTATTTTATTAAAGTGAGGTTCTGTAGGTAGATTTTTATAATAAAAATAAAGAAATAGATAAAAAGATAATATAAGGAGTGAATTTGTTTGAGGAGATAGAGGGTTCAGTGTATAATATTGTCGAGGGTGAATAGGTATAATGTGTAGGAATCCGTAGGTTAATGATTTATTAATATAGATTGATGTGTAAAATAGGTTAGAGCCAAGTGCGAACCATTGATATTTTAAAGGTATTGTAATGAGATATATGGTTGAAAGATATTAGGTCAAGGGCGATCTGTGTCAAGCGTGATCCGGACCAATGGTATTGGAATAGTGATTATGGTCGAGTGAGATTTAGGTCAAGGGTGATCTAAGTCATTAGGTATAATCCAAATAGGATCCGAGTAGGATTAGGGCCAAGTGTGAGCCGTAGGTGTATAGTATTTTTTTAGGTAGGATAGCAATTCCTATCCAGGTAGTCAAGAGTAAAACTTGAAAAAAATAAATAAATATAATATGTCAAGGGTGAACCTTGAGAAAAAAAAATAATTTTTATTCGTATTCGAATCGAAAACGAAACAGGGTTAAGCTTCGAGGTATTAGGGTCAAGTATGAGTAGAAATGAGAACTCATTGGAAGTAATTTACGCGACGTTCGTTGTTTTTTTTTAAATACGAATATGACATATGACTTTAATGAATAAAGGACATAAACGTAATGGTTTGACTCCATCCTAAAATAATTGTTATTGTGGTTAATGAATTTTATTATTAGTTAGCAAGGGAAAAGAAAAGTGGTAAATGGAATGGAATGTGTAAAAGTCATTATTTTATTAAATGTAAAGTAAAGGTGTTATAATTTGAAAATATGCGCGATAGGATATACATTGAATTTCTTAAAGAAAAAGAAACTTTGTTTAATTATAATTCAGGTAATGAGACTTTATGAGATTCTTAGGATGTATGGTAGGTATTTGATGTAAGATAAATATTCTCATAGTTAATTAATTTAGTAATTGTTAAGGAGTTATAGGTATTTAGTAAAGTTGTTTATTAGTTAATTAGAAATGGAATAAATATGAGGTACGAGGTTTATAAAGGCTAATGCAAGCCGAAAGTAGGAGTTTTTGTGTTATTGCAACATGTTAAAGTAAGTTAGGTAGGTATTGCACTTAATGCATGGTGAAGCGCTACCAAATCTAGTTAAGATCTTAATATTGTTTTTAATTTTGAATTGTTGATGAAAAAGTATAAACGAGTATGAAGGACCATTGTATATATAGATTGATAATTTTTTTTTTTTGTGTGCCTTCCAATTCAGAAATATTCAGAAAAGGAGATGCTGAGTTAGTGATTAATTGTAGGTGGATACGGGTAGGATCTATAACGCGATTTGAATTTAGAATCAAATGAACACTGGTTGATGCAAATGATTTATTGAGCTGCATTACAGTTTTTAACTTGAATTAAAAGTGATAAATGTAAATGGAAGCTAGGAGGACCAGAGATTTTGTTTTATGAGAAAAACTAAAAGATGTTTAAAGTAAAGTCAGGTATAGGTTCAATTGTGATTAGATTTTGTTTTGCTATATTGAATTGATGATAATGTAATTAACGTAGGTTGATAGAGTATTATAGTATATAATATTTTTTTCAAAAGTCAAAAATTTAAAACTCTTTTGTGTTGGCGTTATTAAAGAATTAATTTGAAGGGAGTTGCCCAACATTTAAACAGGTGAGTGTTCGATAAGGAGGTAGGTAGTGCTATGTCTTTGGATCCTTACCGTCGTTTATTTTTATTAACTAAAAATCCTAAATGGATTAGTTAAATTACCATTTGCATATGGTTTGGCATCGCGTGGCGAAGTGTCCCGGTTTTAGGTTAAAATCAGTAGGGTAATGTAGATTTCCCGCCATTTGTGATTTCGATGGGTAGTTTATAGATAGCGAATAGAAAATTATACGCAACGAGTTGCTATAATTTTCTGGCCGATCGGTGGGAAATATGTAGAGGTTACGACCTATTGTTAAGTGTAAAGGAAGTAAATATGCTAGCGAACGTTTTTCACGCAGCAAATACTTCGTAGTGGTTTTATAAAAATATAATAGATGGTGTCAGTGCGTTTTTAAATAAAAACAATTGGAATTTAGAGTTTGTCAGTATTTTTACATTGATTGACATTCCAGTGAAAATTATAGATCGGACAAGTCTATATAAATTTGGAGGGTCGATTCCTGTCTCTTTCAGGGAGCCCTAGAATTTGTAGAATAGCCTAATATTGCCAGTAGACTTAGGGTAAGATACTCCAGTATCCAAAATGCACTAAGCATCGCCACCATTACGATTAAATGTAGATATTACCCAATGTACCGACACGACGACCCGAGGCCTATTGAAGGATAGACTAATGAAAGAAGACGTACTGCAGATAAGTTTAAAATTGTTTAATAAATCTCCTAGGTAGTAGCTGAGTCTAAAGGATGTATACTCTTGTGGCGATTGAAAAGAACATCTGAATACATAAAAGAACTCCCGATGTCGTCTTTTTATAAGCAGAGTTCCCGATACCTAATAAGAAATAGGTAGAAGCAGCTTCTTTACGCCCCCGCACGCTGCAGTACCTAACGTGGGATCCTCGTACCAGCTAAGGGCAGTTACAGGGACTAGTATCAGTGGAGAATATGTTGCAAGAGTGAACCTTGATATGAAACGAGTCTAGAGATGGCTGAAGATTGGACTTTAAGGAAAACGTGACAAATTGAGACTTAGATGCGTTAAGTGTTAACAAGTTACTGTCTAGCCAGAGTTTAATCTTACGGAGAGCGCTCTCAGCGGTATTGCGAACCTCGTTCCACGATTTACCGTCTACAATAAGTGCTGTGTCATCGACATAGGTAAGTAATTTGCAGTTTTTTACAGACAGTTGATACAGCCCGTTCACGTAAATAAGAAAAAGGGTGGGACCGAGTAAGCTACCTTGGAGTACACCATAATTTAGAGTTCTTTCGTCACTAATCCAGTTACCTATCTTAACACTTTAGTATCGACCTGTAAGGTAACTTTGGAACAACGAGAGAGCGTGGCCTCTCACACCGATGTTGTGGAGTTTAGTAAGAAGTGCCGGAATCGACACCGTGTCAAAGGCCTTAGATAGGTCTAGGAAGATACCAAGACATTTCACACGGCAGTCAAGTTTCTGAGAAATGTGATTTGTGAGAGTAAGAACTGCTTCTTCGGTTGATAATCCGCGTCGAAAGCCAAACTGATTTTCACCAAGAAGATTATGTTTTTCTAAGAAGTTAATCAGTCTCTTATTTAAGATCTTTTCGAAAACTTTAGATAAACATGATAGCACTGAAATGGGTCTATAGTTATTGACATGTTTTTTTTCTCCACTCTTGAATATAGGGTAAACTAAAGCTTTCTTACAAACTTTAGGGAAGAGAACATGAGTGAGGACTGGGGTCAGAATGTGTCTCGTGTGCTTAAGTAACGCAGGGGATACAATGAAAGCGCACTCTGTCCTGTTCGGTTCGTTTATTGCACATGCGCAATGTTACAGTAGTTCATAACAAAGTTGCAGAAATCTGCTTTGACTGCACTGCGCGGATATCTTTAAAATTAACTAAAGCGCTTTAGCAACGTCGCGTATAAGGCAATGAGGATTAGTACAGTTTAAACAAATTAAATAGAATTGGCACCTTTGTTGTTCTCTATAACATAAGAATGGTATATCTTTTTGAATTATTAAAATCGAACCATTACTTACTGAGATATTAAATAATAAAATAACTCTTCCGTGCCGCTAAAAGCCATTGCGCAGCGATTACGTGTGACGTCATCGTACTTGAACGGACTGCGCGCTCGTGCACTCATTCACAAGTCGCTCACAACTCGACAGAGCTGAGACGCGAACGTTCCTAAATAAAGTGTCGATACATATCAAGAGTGTAAATTTGTGATAATTACTATAAAATCAATACCTACACATTATGAGTATTAATAAAATTGAAGCTGGTTTTGTACAAGCTCAAGCAGATAACCTTCCGAAAGTGGATTCTTTTATTTTATATGAATACCTAATCATTCGAAGCTTACCAGTGCTGAGATCCGTGGCCGGTTTCCAATAAGGTAAAACAGATTCGCCGATGTTTTATTAAATTTTATTGCGATATTTCCAGTTTTTATGACAGGACTTGAGTGGTGGTGCGGACTCTAAGCTGTAATTAGGGACGAATACAGAGGGGGGGACAGTTGGGATTTATCCTTCCCCCCTCCCCCTCCCCCAAAAACTTACGTTACATAAACTAAACGGGAGCATAACGAGCAATTTTTTACAGAGTCCATGGTTGATTCAATGTTTGTCCCCCCACGAAACGAAAGTTTGGATTTGTGCCTGACTGTATGTGGTAGGTATCAAAATGAATGTAAAGTAAAAATACATGGACGTATTTGGAAGTTATGAATAAAGTATTTATTATATCTTGAATAACGAATGTTATCTTTGTTCATTTATATGTAAACAATTCGCGATTGTGATAAAGTGGCATCCGCGGATGGCGTTTGAACTAAAGCAACTAGGTAGGTACTTGCAATTTATTTAAAATGGTTCAATACACTAAACTTGCTGACGGAATTATCAATTTTTTTTGTTGAGTGTGGTTGTCATGGCTGTTTTTTGCCGTCTCGTTCATTTTTAGGGTTCCGTATCCAAAGGTAAAAACGGGTCCAAAAGGTTAAATGTATAAATTGTTGAAATCTGTTCTCAATCCGCGAAGTTATCGCGTAACAAAAAAAACAGTTTTTTAGCGATAAAAAACAACCGCTGGACAGATTTTTACTAAAATATTTTCAGATCTAAGACATGAAGTGGTATATCGATTAAAATGGTCCGTCAGCGACTTGGTCCATTTGTTCTTGAGATATCGAGAGGCAAAAAAAAGCTACCATACATACACACACACACGCACACACACATCACTCTGAACATGATTGCAAACGATTCTCCTGGTTTCAAAACATAAAGAAAACACAAAGCGATTCAGCGATTGCGATTTTTGGACCTATTACCTATAATAACTTCTCTCAAGAGAAGTTAATAAATAATTAAATTAAAATTATTTAAGGTGCGCTCCCATACAACAAACGTATTTTTTTTTTCGTTTTCATAGATAATGGTACGAAACCCTTATGCGCGAGTCCGACTCGCACTTGGCCGGTTTTTATTAATCAGTGACTATAAAACCAAACTGTACTGTGAATAATGAGTATATATTGTTAGGATACCTAGGTATTTTAAGGTTTACATATTTTTTCCGATTTAGTTTATTTATTACAGAACGGCACATGAAACCTATGAAGATGATGCTGTGAGATTTGTCCAAATCCAAAGGTTAGGGCATGTCTGTACAGTTAAAGCAAAAATAACGCCTAAACATAGGATAAAAAGTAAACCGTATTGTTGCATATTTAGATGTGATGAAAAAAAGGAGATAGTTTTGTGCGTGGATTGTCATGACTGTGCTTCCCAAAAAGGGAGGCTGCAAACATAGCGCAGCGTAGCGTTTGGCACGCAAAAAAATAGTTTTCTCGGTGTTTTAATTTATGGTTACAAAGTTGAACCGTGCACAAATTGGTCACTTAATTCTTTTTTAAGTCCGTGAATCAAACATAAACACTTTGTTACTGCCAACGGCTAACTGGCGGCCGATGAGTAAGATGACGTCACGCACTCTGCCCAGCGCCAACTCGGCGATCGACGCATTTATTTGAATACTACTCATTTTTAGACGTATGACAAAACAAAATATACCAATATTTTTGATTTTTCATGGACTTTATTACTACATTCAAAACTAAAAACCTCGTTGATCCTCATTCTTAGGCGTTGTCCTAATAGAACGCGACCACAACCGATGCGACCAAGCGCCGCCCGCGCCGTCGCGTCTATAGATGCAGCGCAGGGAAAATGTATGCGTTCCCGCTCAACTAACTCGATAAGAGGGTGTATAGCTATAAAGGGTCTGGATTACAAACCGCAGGTGTTTGTGTTTAATTCAAACACTGTAAACGGCTTAGACGTATCGTCGCTCCTAAGAATCAATTGATAGCGACGACGGTCGTACAGATGAATAATGGTTTGTCGAAACATCATATGGAAGTCAAAACGTCACAGATGTCCGTGTGGAGTTTAGGTCCAGCGTGACGATACTGGTTAAAAGATACTCTATTAGAAGTGGGCGCTGAGCCATCGAAGACTACTCGAATCTTGCCGTCTGGCTTTTTCAGTACAGCGTGAAGAGGCAAGAAGTTATGTTCCACAGTGTGGTAATCTAGGATAGAAACGCTTATGTGACCTTACTTATAGTACTCATGCATAAAGTCGATGTATCTTTGGCGGAAGTTCGAGTAGAATTTGTACATGCGGCGCTCCATGGTAAGTAAGCTAACGTCACTACTAAAAATTCCACAACACAATACCGATTAAGTGAACACTTCTTTAGCGGCGTTGTGCACTTTTTTTGGTATGGGTAAAAAATTATAAACTCGCGTCAGGCTGATCGAAAATTCGTAAGACGGAAACCATAATGACACGCCATAATAGGATGATTAGCAAAATAAAAAAAAATTGTGTGTGTCAGCTCCGACGCACGACTGGAGTTTACTCCTTAAGAATCGATTTCACAGTCTTTATAATTTACTTTTTTTTACTACAACTTTATCTTTTACTGAAATAAACAATTTAACATACAACTATCTAAAATATTAATTATCATTACCAAATAGTTTCCAGTTTAATGATTTAAATTATAAAAATATTATTTAAACTTAAAGTTATGTACGTTATTATAGAAAAAATTGATTTATCTTAAAAATACAACATTTGGTAATCAACTTTGGTATTAACATCATTTTTTACCAGAAGCTAAGGTTTCTAACTTTCCACATCTCATACAACAGTGTTCGAAAAAAATAACAAAATAATAAAATCCGTCTTTGCTTTCTTTGCTCTCCTAGTAAAAAAATATAAAAAAAAATTAGAAAATTCATAAATGCATAATTATAAAAAATTTAATTAACTTAAAAAAGAAAATTGATAAAAAAAGGTTTACATAAACATTTTTTTTAAATTATTATAATTAATTTTTTATTTAAAATATAATATTATCTCAATAATTAACAAAAATGGTTATAAAAAGATAATTATGTCACTAAATCTTTTACGTACAATAATAAATAGTACATGAAAATTATTTAAATAAGCTAAAAAATAACCTTTCAAAAGAAAATTTTATAAAAACATTATTAAAATGAAAAAATATTGTCGATTTTTCTGATAATATTATCGAATTATTGACTACAATTGTTAATATTCAAAAATTATTTATAAAATAAATCATAATAACGTGGAAGAATTTATAGACATCGACAAAAAAATTAATTTTTGGTTAGGTTAGAAATTTTCTATTTTATGTGGATGCGCTCGATAATTATTAAAATATTTAATAAATACAAATTGCACATGCTCATACATATAATACATGAATTGCAACGTACCTTGCAGCCACGTGTTTTTTAGATGTTCCGGCAATATCATCTACACCTCTTTCTGCCATAGTTATTTGAAAATACCTTCAGTTCACTTTAGCGGAACACAATGATAACGATTAAAACTTCACAATAACAATATTAATTATTGATATTTATAATAAAAACAGCAATATAAAAATGTCGACACTGATAGAAATAAACAAACCCAATAACATATAGGTATAGTCGCTTTGCAGTATACCCTATGCACATGTCCCTATACCCTACACTCACAACCAAATTAGAAAGTTGCGCGACATAGGATGCGCACCAAAAACGTAACGAGGTCATTCATCAATGGATTTTACTCCTCACATTTTTCTCATACCGGGCTCCTTATATATGCAAATCGATTCTTAAGGAGTAAACTCCAAAAATTGATTTTGTAATGAAAACTTCTTTAGCGGCGTTTTTTGTGATGGGTAAAAAAATTTATACTCTATAGGACGAATAAAAAGTAAGAGGAAATTGGGTTGATGAAAAGATGAAAGTGCGGATTACCCATATTAAAATGTTATATCCAGGTTGTATGTTTTCACTTTTGCCGGCACTTCCGAAGTGCATCCCTTTATTTAGTAAGTCTTTCGTTGTAACAGCTGTAAAGTTATCGAACTCATTGCCTAGCATAATTCGAGATAGTAATACTATCAGAATCTTTAAAAAACAAATTAAAGTGCATTATATATAACAATGTTTGTAATATTTGGGTAAGATTATTACTTATGTATATTATGTATGTATGTGACTAATATATAAATATTTGTTTGCATTTATATAAAATAATATGAATGTATCTATGTATAGTTAGAGGTTTTTATTTATATATTAGTATTATAAATGTATATTGTAGATTAAAAATTAAAAGAACATAATAATATTAATATATTGTGCTGTAAGAAGCTAGTATATTATTTATTAGTTATAGTTATAGGTATTTAGTTTTTAATCAATTTAAAGAGTTTTTTTATTTTCATTATTGTACACATGTTTGTTTACCTTCTTTCATTGTTATATCTCTTGTTGACTCGAGATTAGCTGGAAGAGATCTCTTATTAGTGATAAGCTTGCCTCTGTATATAATATTACTAGTATATTCTATATTTTGTAAATTTGTGTTGTGTACTCAATAAAAATATAAAAAAATAAGCGCTTTTCTGCCAAATATTTAGATTTTCAGTGTAAGCCGCGCAGGTAAGAATGGAAGACATGTGAATAAACGTCCAGACTGCAGTTTCCTGCATTCAAAGTCAAAGTCAAAGTCAAAATGTTTTATCCAAATTAGGATATTACAATCACTTTTGAAGTTATGAAATATTCTTTTTTGAAACCTCCCACCCTCCCTATATTATTTCCATTTTAATTTGGTTTACCTATGCATCCTGTATTTGAGCATCTTCAGCCCAAGGATTTTTATCATTTACAAAGTCTGAATTATTGTAGTATGCTTTTTTACAAAGTACTTGTTTGATAAAAGATTTAAATTTACTTACTGATAGCTTTTGAATATTATTGGGAACTTTGTTGTAAAAGTGTATACATTGCCCCATAAAAGAGTTACTTATTTTGTGTAGACGTGTATCATGCACCAACAGCTTATTTTTACTTCTAGTATTTACTTTGTGAACGTCACTTTTCTTGCTGAAACTATTGATATTTTTATGTACATCTATAAGATTCTCATATATGTACTGCGACGCTAAAGTTAAAATATTTACTTCCCTCAGAGATATCCTAGATCCTAATTTATAAATAGCACGAATTGCCCTTTTTTGTAAAAAAAATATTGTATTTACATCAGCAGTGCTACCCCACAATAGAATACCATATGTCAATAAACTATGGAAATAGCTAAAATATACTATCTTTGCAGTGTCAACATCGGTCAATTGTCTTATTTTCTTGATCGCATACACAGCAGAGCAAAGTCTTTTGGCTAGGTTATAAATATGAGGACCCCATTGAAGTTTGGAGTCCAGCGTTATGCCAAGAAAGATTGTTGAATTAACAAGTTCTAATTGCTCGCCATTAACATTAATACATGTCTGAATCTGACTAACATATGTAAAAGTAAATTTAACACATTTGGATTTTTTTCATTAAGTAACAAATTATTAGTATTAAACCAATGTACAATTTTAGAAAGGACATTATTTAATTCATCATAACATGTCTGTCGTCTCTTAACTTTAAAAAGTAAAGAGATGTCATTAGCAAATAAGACAATGTCATGGATTTTTACATGATATGGGAGATCGTTATTATAAATAAGAAAAAGAAAAGGACCTAAAATTGAGCCCTGAGGAACTCCCATAGTGACTGCTGATCCCGGAGATCTTTTACCTTTGACATCTATTTTCTGTACTCTGCTACTCATGTAGGAGGTCAAAAGGTCAAGAGCTTTGCCTCTTATACCATAGTGCTGTAGCTTCCTGATGAGATTTTCACGTTGGACACAGTCAAATGCCTTAAATAAATCACAAAACACTCCAAGAGCATCATGCGAATCCTCCCAGGCGTTAAATATATTTTTTAATAGTGCCACTCCTGCATCGGTTGTAGAACGGCCTTTCACAAAGCCAAACTGTTTACTACTAAGTAGGTCATTAATACAGAAATGGCTTAACATTTATACAAGTAATTTTTTCAAAAACTTTACTGAGTACAGGAAGTATTGAAATAGGCCGAAAATTATTAGGGTCTGTTGAACTATCTGACTTAAAAAGAGTTTACAACCTGGATATAACTTTGCTTAGTTTCATCTCATAAGGAAACACACCATTATCAACACAACTATTAAAAATTATGGCTAAGGGTTGTGCTATAACATGAATTATTGAATTTATAGTTTTTACAGAAAGTCCCCAAAGATCTGTGGTGTTTTTAATTTCTAATATTTTAAATGTATTAATGATATCCGTAGGACTAATGTTTTTCCAGTTTCATTATTTATTATGTTCAATGTAGTTTTAATTTGCTTTGTTGAATTTTTTACTTTAAGTCTGAGGTGAATTGATTTTGCAACAAACCAGACTTTTTTAAAGGTAATTGAGTATTTTTTTACATATTCCCTAAATATTTGGCTATGATTATATGTATTTTCTTTATATAATTTATACAGCGTACGTCTACTTCTAAAACTACCTGTTGTAGCCCATTCAATAAAAAAAAAACGACTGGAAATATGATTCTTTTTTACAGTAAATATTTTATTATACTCTGTAGTAATAGTGTCAAGAACAGTATTGTACATATCATTTGTGTTGCCATTATAAAGTAAACCCGGAAGTTTATGCAATAAGTTAGATTTAAATTATTCAATCCGTTTGATTGATTTTTGAATTGGTTTAATATAAGTTAATATATTGTCGATACAAGTGGCACTAGATACAGCAATCCTAGTTGGTTCACAAATCAAATTATTTAAATTAAAAGACCGAAATAAGGCGAGCCATCTGGTGCTTAATGAGCTATTTTCTAAAATGTTTATATTAAAGTCTCCACAAACAATGATTTGTTTATTGGAATTGCTGATGTTATTCAGCACTTCTTCCATAACTAATAAAAAATTATCATATATTGCACAAGGCGGCTTGTATACACTCACAACAATGATATGCTCAACTTCTATATAGGACAGCTCGGCAGTTCGCTCAACTGACAGGCTCACAATGTCTTTACGTTCCTTAAACTTTAGCTGTTTGTTAACTAAAATTAAAGAGCCATCATGGATTGCATTTACTCGGCTGAACGAACTTCCCACCTGGTGATTAGTGAAATTGAACATAAACTGATGACTGCGTAGCCAGTGTTCAGTGATACATAAAATGTCTATCTTTTGGCAGTTTATGAACAATACAATTTTTAGTTCTTTCTGAGACATTCCTTGTATATTCTGATGCACAAGGTTCATTGAAATATTATTTTTAGTATGACAGAGTTTTTTTTTTTGTTTCTGTTTGCATAAAACTTGAGTAGACATAGATTGTTTTATATTATCATTATTTATATTGGAATTATATTTGCCTAAGTGGTCCTTTGTTGTCTTAAAATTTTATTTAAATTAATACATGTCAAATGATACTGCTCAATAGAAGCAGGTTGTTTAGCTAAATGATTAGCTGAAATGTCAATTACACTATTGTCACGTATATGAGAATAATTTTCATATCCGTGCGTATTTATTTATTAATTATTTGTTATAAAGTATTTATTTAATTAATATATTCACACTCACAAACTCGACAATACCTACTAACTTAATATCCAACATTTACCCTTATTTTAAGCATAGCAATTAGCTATTGCCACACTTTTAGTTTACTACGTCATCCACTTTCACAAACATTAATTTCATTCCTTTTTAACTCCATCACTACCTTATATGGTAACGAGCGCCGCAAATCGTTTAACCTCCGGCACTCACACACAGTTAGATTTTTTTTTTCTACAAGGCGTCACCGATCTAACAAAACCAGTTGCGCCCTCTGATTCGAAGCACATGAAAAAGTAGTTGAAAGCGAGCACGTCGTTCCAAAATATTTAATTTTAGAAATTCTTGAACCCCAAATCTGGGTAAGTACCATACACACACACACTCCGCCTTTTTGCGGCTTATCATTTTTTTTATATTTTCAACTTCCCCATTTTTCTCAACCTTTGCTCACTTCCTTCTTTCCCTGGAGGCCAGGGCTAGTGTTTAAGGCCAGAAGGCCAGAAGGCAATAGAAGGAAAGCAACTTGACAAAGGTCAAGATTAGTTTCCTACGGGAATCTGATACCGACCTTTGTTTCAGGGTTCTTCGTCAAGGTTCTTCGTACCGAATTCTTCGCAAGGATTCTTCCTTCCTTAGTTCCTCGCTTACGTTTATTAAATATTCAAAAATCTTCGCCTTCACATCCGACACCTACGCCACGCATTCGCGCTGATCGTGGACTTTAACATCTACACCTGGAGCATCCCCTTTCTGGTACCGACAACGAGTTTTCCTTCAAGAACGAGAGTTCAGAGGGAAGTCAGAGAACACACGCACCGCTACGCCCCGAATCTGATCACAGAAAGAGTGGAATTGACCAAACCTACACATTTCTTCTCTTTTTTGCGATTGCTTCTTTTTTTATTTATTTTAATTTTCAAACCTTTTTTTTATAACGTGCACATTGTTATTTTTATATAAAATTTAAATTTAATTTAATTTATTAAATATTAGTTTTATCTGAAAGTCGTGTGTTCTTATTTATGTCCCCTTCTGTGACACTATTATTATTGCACTGCTCAATAGAAGCAGGTTGTTTAGCCAAATACTTGACTGAAATGTCAATTACACTATTAAAATTACACTGCTCAATAAAAGCAGATTGTTTAGCCAAATTATTGGCTATGGTATTAATATAAAATGATAGCGACAAGGCTAACACTCTGGTACAATGGTGTGTGAGATAATATTTATGTCTTGTCCTTATATAATTATGTCTAAAAATACTGTTAGTATCTAAAATATGAAAGTTATTGTTATTGCTAGACATAGTATGCAAAGCTAAATTAAACTCACACCTAAGGTTTTCCTCCTGTGGCAAACCCTTACAATAGGGAAATGTAAACATAACATTTTGTTTTACTTTAAGTGCGCTTATACTTTTATAATATTGTCTTAATTCACTTTTATTTACATTACTCTGTTACCGATAAATATTACTAATGTAGAGGATGGAGTGTTTTTGTCAGACTTTATTAAACTTCTCGTTATATTAACATAATTGGCATTTGGCATACAATTATTTGAAACCGGTTGTCCTAGACTTGAGCTGAGAAAGTGTCCAAAACCTTTTCTCATTTCATCGCATAACATTAATGCATTGTCATCAACATTAAACTTTTGTGAAACGCTAGTTCAGTGAGAGCTGTTGTGAGCATATAATTGTTGCTTGGATTCCAAACTGAAATTGTCCCGATAGATGGCCTCACACTCGTCCACCTCCCAAAATCTTTGCACATTTTGAGATAAAGTAAGTCTGGCCAACATCCTGTGGGCCAGGGTTAGATGAAGATAAGAGACATCCAAAGATGGTGGAGATAGCTGAGAGTCCACCAGGCTGTAAGGGGTCTAGTGGCACGGGGACACAAATAGATGGCTACCTAAATGGTCAGAGCCGATTAACAAGTCTATATGGGCTGGTAATAAAATTGATCATCAGCTAGCGGTAGACCAGAAACTAAATGGATCACCGAAGTGGGCAACTCACAATTGGGTTGGTACCCTAAGATGTTGTCAAATACAATGGCATTAAAAGAAAAGAATGGTGATTTTCCATTAAGACAGGAAAATTCAAAATATGTTTTCTTGTACATGAGGAATTTTAGTATTGCCTACACTCCGTATATAAGAATTAAGAGGATAGACTTTCAAACCCAGCTGAGTCGCTAAGTCAAGAGAGGCTATACATCCCTGAGAGCCAGAATCCAAAAGGGCATAAAAATGTACCCTTTTGGGGCACTGCACTCATTCAAAAACAGTGGGTAATACGACGGTAACTAGGAATGTGTAAGAAGAGGCTGACCTATTTAGACCTTGCTGGCAATGAGAATTGACTTTATAATTGAATGGTTCCCAAGTTTTGTAAGGCGGCCGGCGAAGGTGGGATGTTGCTGGTACCTGGTACCTACCAGTTTTAAGTTTTGGGGGTTGTTTTTCTAAGCGTGGCCATTTGGCAATAGGAATCGAGAGTGTCTGCCTCCGGCCGGTTTTTGGTGGACTGCACACCTGAGATTGGTAAGAGACCGCTGGAGAGGGAGATCTGAGCGGAGAGTGGGGCGGCGAAGGAGGAGGCGAGTGATACCACGTTCGCGTGGCTTCAGCTGGTGCATGCGTACCTACAGCACCGTAGCCTGCCTCGCTCCTTTGATAAGACGTTCCGCGCGGTGAAGAAGGGGGCGCTGCAAGAGAATCCTCTGATGTCGTGGGAAACGCAGGGTGAGGATGCTGGCCCTGTGCATCGCCATCCCGATAGGCCTCCACCACTTCGGTTAAAGCAGAGTAAGTGATGGTGTCGCAATGTAGGCAAGGGTAAGAAGATGGACAAGTGGTCCAATAATGTCCTAAACATTTGTGGCCCCATGTTCGCTTCCTGTGGACGGCAGCACGCTTGTTAGTAGAGAAGCCTAAGAATTGGCTGCAGGTTGCTGCTGGATGCCCCTCAACCTTGCAGAAGGAGCATTCGAGCCGCTCAGACTCTGCCCAGAACTGCGATTAGCAGGCTGGGAAAGATTGCCCCTATTGTGCCTTGAGTGAACTTCAGATCAGGAAGTAGCTTGCTAAGAATTATATAAAGCAATAAAACTCCACTCCTGGATCGGAAGTCCCATTGCAGTGAGTGCTTGCGTGGCAATCATAATCGGGGTGTATAGACTGCTACGGAAGCCAGAAATGTTCCGTATGATAGGTAAAGAAATGATAGTTGAAACATGCACATGAGCTATCAGCTATCCTACGCTTGTTTTGATAACGTTTGATCAGAATATCCCGAGCTATGTCATAATTTAGATTTATGACCTTTAAGTGGTAAATAAGAGATTTGGCTTGACCACTTAGAGAAGAAAAAATATATGATTATTTCTGACTCGGAGTCAGGTCAGAGCGATTATAGACAAAAGATTCGAATAAATTTTTATGGCTGGTTGGTACATAATGCGATGTCTTCGCCTAAGAAAATACCTAATTCAATAAGAAGGCGGCTTAGTTTTACTGCGTTAGAATTAAAGGTTACGATCGGGGCGGGCAATTAATACCTTACTGAAGCAAGCCATCTCAGAACCTGCTCGATAGCAGTTTGATGAACATTTGCTGTGTTAGACATAATTATGAGGAGCTGGAGCGATCAGACAAGAGGGTAAGATGTAAAAATACCTATAGTGCCCCTTGAGTGCGAAAGGTTGGCAAACTACTCTAATACCTACTAAAATTATTTGTCGCGAATAGACACACAGCAGTTTTATTTACCTAGTTATTATATATACCTACTTGGTACGTTTAGGAGGAGTATAGTGACATACACACGTACAGTATAAATATATATAAAGATTATTATCTAGTGTAAGGCTATATTGTATTTTAATATGAAGTTGAAAAAATATAAAAGAGTAACTGCTATGTTTCTTGCCGGTTCTTCTCGGTTGTAAATCATTCCGAACCGGTGATATTTTTTTTAATTAATAATTAAACTGTCAAAATCAAAAGTGTTGTTTAAAAAGCTATTTGAATAAACAAGTTTGAGTTTGAGTTTGCAAGACGAGACGTGTCTTGTGTTTTTCCGTAATTTAAATTAAAGTTTACAAGATTAAATCTATCTAAATACCAGTAACTAACATCGGAAACATCAGTGTTTTGAGTTAGAGTTTTGAGAGCTCATCAAATCTGTAATCAAAAACCTAAATAATGATAAGCGGAAAATACAATTTATAAAAAAATATTTTGAACAAATACGTAACAAAGTGCACGAATTTATGAAATTGTTGACGCAAGCTCATTAAGTCATTAGTGACTCGCGAAATATCAAGTTGGTCTTGCAGTAGTTGCCGGATAGTGTGATAGTGAATACCGTTGGCTACTGTTCCGACGGTCTGAGTTCGTTTCTATGAAGTACTTATACTTTCGTTTCGTCTATAGATATGCTCAAACAAATTTTGGTGTGCTAAGGTGGCCACCGCCGGTATATCGAAATCCTAGGGTTTAACTATATTTTTTGTATCATTGCTAAAATGGAATCTAAATTTATAACTACAAGAAATAAGCACATATAAAAGTCATGTATGAATTTGTCCCGCACCACGGAAGAAATTACTTTTTAGGGTTCCGTACCCAGGGTAAAAACGGCACCCTATTACTAAGACTCCGCTGTCCCTCCCGCCGTCTGTCGCCAGGCTGTATCTCATGAACCGGGATAGTTAGACAGTTGAAATTTTCACAGAAGATGTATATATGTTGCAGCTATAACAACATATAATAAAAAACAGAATAAAACAGATATTTAAGGAAACTCCCATACAACAAACGTGATTTGTTTGCCGTTTTTATAGATAATGGTATGGAACCCTTCGTGCGCAAGTCCGACTTGGCGCATTTGGCGAATTTTATTTTAGTTTTGAAGATTTGAAGCTCCAGATAGAACATTCTAACATGGACCAAAAATTCGCGCATGAAGAAATTGAAAATATGGGCGCCGAAAATAACGAATTACGGAAAACAATAGAAAAACACCAAAAAAATTATAACAATGTTTAATTGTAATAATTAACTTTAAATCTACTAACTACGCAAAAAAATAAACAATTTAAAAATGTTAACAAACCAAGAATTAGATAATGATAAGAAAACTAACTGCATTTTTGACAAAAAAATCGTTACTAAGTCAAAATGATAAATTTGAAAATACTTTTTGTAATGCTCAATATAGACAATCTAGTGTATGTAAGAATAACCAAAAAGACAGAAATGATTACTAAACAAGAAGAAAAAGTACTAGACAAAAATATGAATGAAGATAATATATTGCAAGGAAAAAAAAACTATTCAGAAAACACCACGAAAGAAGAAACCATACAAATAATAAGTATCCAAAGAAAAAACAAGTTATGAAAAATTACAAAGTTAAATTATCTAATATTGAATTTCCAATTCAAGTATTTCCGGCTTGTCGACTGCCATTCTGAAGACGCGAGAAGAAAAATGGAACGATACTTATATTCCATTTTTAATTGTCAAATCGAATTCTACTACTGAGGAAATTTTAAAATATTGTGATACTATCAAAACATGATCCACCGAGAGCGATGTAGCAACGGGAAGCAATGATTGTAATCTTCAAAAAGTTTATAGTGAATTATGTGTATTCCGTCTCAGTAGATGCGCATTGGGAGTTCCTCGAGGTCCTATTTTAGGTCCTTTTCTATTTTCAATTTACATAAATGACTTGCCTTTATTTTTGGAGAAGCTGTGCAAGATTTGTACTATTTTCAGATGACACTTTTGTTTAATTTAAAGTTGATAGAAATAAAAAAAATTTTGACGACAGTGGTTTACGGCAAATAACTTATTTCTTAATGCGAAAAAGGATGCGAAATGTCAGAATGAAATAAATTATGCTTAAACGAAGAAGAAATAGAACTATTAGACTCAACAGTGTTTCTAGGTATTACATTAGACAATAGGCTGCAGTACCCTCACATCTCAGTTCTTGCCGCAAAACTTAGCTCAGCTGCGTATGCAGTTAGAAAAGTTAGGCAGCTTACAGATGTTGACACTGCTCGCTTGGTCTACTTTTATAGCTATTTCTATTTACAAAGTCCAGGGGTACAGTGACGGCATTATCTGACGTTATAGACAATGTGCTTACCTCACAGGAGGATGGATGTGGATCCACTCTCGCTCTTCTTGATTTCTCTCGCGCTTTCGAAACGCTAAATACTTCACTATTGCTGTCTAAGATGACATTTTATGGATTTGACGTACCGACTATTAGATGGTTCGATAGTTATCTGAGTGAGCGGTCACAGATCGTAGAGATTTATGATAAAACTGGGTTGAAAAAGCTTTCTAATCCATATCCAGTTAAACGAGGAGTGCCGCAGGGCTCAATCCTAGGATCTATACGCTTTATACTGTATAGTGCTGATATTGCTAACACAATTAAAAACTGTAAGTTTCATATTTACGCAGATGATTTACAAATTTACTTTTCTTTTAAACCTGAACAGACTACCAGTGCCTTTGCAAAAATATATGAGGATTTAGAGAGTATATCTAAGTGGTCTAAAGCAAACGCATTAGCATTAAACCCCAGCAAATCTAAATATATGATTTTGGGAACAAATAGGCAAAAAGAACGCATTCTTCAACACCACCAACTTGTCACTTTATATGGAGAACAAATGGAGCGAGTACATGAGGTTCGTAATTTAGGACTATTGATGGACGATGAGCTTAGCTTTGAAAACCATGTACTGGATATATCTCGCAATTATTTTTATAGATTGCGGGTTTTATATCGGATGCGTGACTTTCTTAGTGAAGAGCTAAGAATCAAAGTATGCGAGTCACTTGTTTTGTCAAGATTGAATTATGCTGATATTGTCTATGGACCACGGTTGCTAGCTAGAACTGAACGTGTAGTGCAGAGGATACAAAATGCATGTGCACGCTTTTGTTTTAAGATACCACTTCGCACTCATGTGACACCTTACCTTAATTCAGCAAACATGTTAAAGATGAAAAACCGTAGACACTTACATTTGGCCACATTATTATTTGGAGTTGTTAAATACCAAAATCCAGCGTACCTTTTCGAAAAGTTGAAGTGGTGTCGCAATGACAATCCATACAACACTAGAGCAGCCAGTTATCGTATGAAGGTGCCACGACATAGAACCACAGGATTTAGAGGTAGTTTTCGATTCGCGGCAACGAAATGTTGGAACGATATTCCTCCACCTATCCGTATCCTAAATTCAGTTGCTGTTTTCAAATTTAAATTTAAATAATATTTATTACGGATTCAAAATCAATTAACTGATCCGATCGAATCTACTCAAATTAATCCTTAAATATTTTTTTTGCCTAATGTCATGTATTTCTTCTAATTTTTTATTTTTTTTTAATTATTGAATAATTTAATGTATATTTAATAATGTTATGGTATTTTTTAATTTGTTTTCCTCTCTTCAATAATTATTAATAAAAATAATAATTATTAATTAATTCAAAATTAAATCATGTTAAATGTATTTTTAGCCATACACATAATATCAATGGATATTATATCTCTTATTATATTATGTTAAAATTTAGTTTTCACCTTGCCGGTCACCTCACTGGATTCGTGTCTGTCTTGGGGCCTCGCTGAAAATCAGCGCTGTGGTAGCCTCACCGCTGCCCCAGTTGATGCTGAGACGGAGTCCTTTTTTGTCATCGCATCGCACGACAATATGTACCGCTACTCCTATATTATATTGCCTATTTGTGTTTGTTTTGTGTTTTGTTTAGTGTGTAACCGCTAATGTTTTGTAGATGCTTGTCTTGTTATTGTCTGTGTTGTGATGCCAAATAAAGAACTGTCTATGTCTATGTCTATGTGATATCATCTATTTGCTTGTTTAATTATTTTATGAGCATTAAGTCTCATAAACAGTTCTTAAATTATGAAAAAATAATGGCTGTAAAGTTTATTTGTCACTTTCGTGGCGTATCGCGTCACTTTCGTGGGATCAAGAACTTCAAATATTATATAATACAAACGAGACTCACGATTTGATTAATTTACTTATGAATTTACTCCTGTTATCAAGCGCAAAAGCTATTTACAGAAATTGTACAAATAAGCAAAAACTTAAATTGGCCACGAATGTGACAATGAGAATTACCCAAAAATATAAAGCCCTTTAGGCTGTAATATAGAGCTCCATTGGCACCCTTTGGGTACGGAACCCTATATGGCGACACTATAAGACTTTCTTGTGTGTTGTTGTACCATCGAGCCCTAAAAAAGGTTACTGGCACCTATTTTAATATTCAATAAATAATGTTTGCAACTTAAGCTAATATTATGAAGTTATTTAGTATGTTTTGTGCCCACCGTATATTTTCTTTCATTTTCTGCCTAACTAGATTTTTCAGAAGTCCAGTTATCAAAGAGTAATTCGCTTTGGTGCTGGCGGCTATGTGGCGTCCCCCTCGTCCCTGCTCCGGCGAGTACAGCGACCACCAAACAGAAAAAAAACCACAGAACTAACACGAGAGATATTGTCTCAGGCGCGGACTCGACTGCAAGGCGCGGGCTCGACTGCAAGGCGCGGGCTCGACACACGGGCTGCACAACTGCACAGCGTGACCATATTATAGAGAAATCTACCACAGCATTCAATAAAAATCTACTACATTCTACTAAGCAAATTACAATATTTACTAGTAAGCAACTATCATTAATTTATTATACATAGATTAACGAAACAAGATTAAATTATGAATCATTCTGATTAAGTTTTTAAGACTTTTTAAATCGGAATATCGACGGCGATTTACTAATACCTCCTATCTGACATTTTGAGCAAAATTGAGTTTCTTATACCGTTCGACTTAAAATTCAATTTCGCATAGCCTGGTAAAATCTTCTAATTGCTCAAACCATAATTGGCTGAGATATGCTTTGAAGAAATAGCTCCTTTGTTTACTAACGGAACATGTCGTTGCTAATAACTTCTAACTGATTAAAGTAATACCCCCTAAGTTTATCAATGTTGTCAATATTGCAGCTAATCCCTCCTATCTGCATTAAAACGCATGTTTACTCACTCGCCGCTGTCGCCTGACAGACGGAGGCAGACGTAACAAACGGAAGATAGCGGCGGATTGTGCGATGAGAATGAGTAACCAAAAGCTAGCGGCAGAACACTGGCTTATTTGGTTTACATGTGTTTGAAGTTACGAGGTTTTTTTTATAAAATTGTGTGAATTGTGACACATCATGCCCAAAATAAAAAGAATTAAACAACAAAGTAAGTCCCAGCTTTTAGATGTTAATATTGAACACATATTGTGACATTTTAGCTAAATTTTGTACCGGTATTTTTAAGTTTATGTAGATAGAAGCTAGCTAGCTAGATAGCTAGATTATAATAAATCAGATGTTCAAAAAATTCTAAACAAGAACTCCTAACTAACAGTAACTCAGAAATCCATAATTTTAGGCTAAAATAATAGTAACATATTTAATCTACAATGTTTATAGACTAATTATTATTAAATATATTTTTGTAACTTAATTATTAAAACAATTAAACGTTTTTTTCACCTCCTGTAAAATTGTGATTTTGGCAGATAGGAGATATTCGCACATCGCCGTCGATATGAATGTATCCTTACCTAACACGGTTGCCTTGCCACGTCCTTTTTTACCGACTTTAAAAAGGAGGTTATAAATTCGACCCACATGTTACATACATTGTTAGAATTGCACAATATTCATATACCTATATATATATACCTATTTTAAACTTTGTGGTCTTCTAAACATAAGTGACAAATTTCATAAGTATACTCGTATGTGTGTGTACTTGTATTTCGTAAGTGTAGTGTTATGCGTACGAGCGCATAAAGGTTTGTACACGTTTTTTATAACTCTACTAGTATGTGTGTAGGATTGTACATGTATTTCGTAAGTGTACTCATACGTATGTAAGTTTGTACATGTCACAGAATCTCAGAACACATCCCACTGTACAAGCGGTAGAACACACACAGGGAGGCAAAGTCTCTCCTCAGACTTAAATACTCGATACGGCGAATGAGTTTGAGATCGTCGACAATTCTCACAGCCCGTCGTTGAACCGAGCCCAAAGGCCACAGCTGGTATTCGGATGCACCCGCCCAGAGATGGCAACAGTACTCCATATGGGGTCAGACTTGCGACTTGTAAAGCAGCAATCTTTGCCCCGACGTGAAGTACTTACTGCTTCGCTCAGTTGAGTGCAGCATGTTTTTTGAACGCCAGATTCACTTTGTCATGCAGATGATCTCGGAACTGAACCTCGCTGTAGAGTTCACGACACAAGTTCTCCGCGGTTTTCCTCTACAACGGAACGAGGGATGGTTGCACGACCCGTGTAATAAGCGACTCCAGTACTATCAACTGCATAGTAATGTATGTTGTTGATGTCCAACATGTAATTGATATGCAGTAGAAACAGCGTAGAAGACAGCACAGGGCCTTGCTGGTGTCCCAGCATTAATTTCCATGCTAAGGGAAACTACCGTCAACTACGGCTCGAATGCGTCTGCCGGAAAAACTCTGTAAGATGTCAACTTCAATAGAAGACACCCCGGTGCTAATCGAACGCCTTCGCTATGTCCAGGCTACATGGAAATGGGTAGTGCCCATCGGTGTGTGAGATACACTATAAGGTCACCAGTCGAGCGACCGTGGCGAAAGCTATATTGAAGGTCGCTGTCCAGGTCGTATTTTTATAGGTATCTTAGCGCTGTGTGTTGATCACACGCTCTATCACCTTGGATAGGAGAGAGTTAATAGCAATATTCGATGTTTCTGATCTATCGCCCTTTTTGGGTATAGGGTGCACATTCGCAGTCTTTTATGAAGCCGGAAATTGCCTAGTGTGGTAGGAAAGCGCAAAGAGGCGCGTTAGTACAGGACATAACTCAGGATCACACTGCTTAAGCACCACTGCTGGTATACCGTCTGGCCCACTTGACTTATGAACGTCAAAAGAAAACAACGCTCGCAGGACCTCCCGTTGTGTTATGGAGATTTCCAGCATAGTCTTATCGCGCCATGGTTAGTAGGTGGTACAGTGCCTTCGTCGGTCATATTCGTTATGGAGGCAAAGAGGCTGCCTAATAGATCGGCTTTCTCTTTTGCTCTATCGGCCAAGTCACCATCAGTCTTTCGCAGTGGAGGTGTCGACGACTGGCAAAAGTTCCCTTCGGCAGCTTTTGCAAGCACGACTCCCAAAGGGATAGCTCGCCGGTCGCTCATCTATTTTGCCGATGATCCTGAATTTTGCTCTGGCAGTTGCTTTCTTACTGAACCTCGAGGCAGCATTTAATTTGCGTTTTAACTCAGAAATATTCGGATCCTTATTATAACGAGCCGTGGTCCAAGCCTCATACGCAGTTTGCTTAAGAATTTTAGCTTCTCTACCTATTAAACCATGGTAATTTTTTGACGCTGGCAGCTACTTCCCTTCAAAGACACAAGTCTGCGCGTTCACCGCTAAGAAAACCCCATTCACTGTAGTCCCACAATTCCAGAACACTCCCCTCTCTATCTCTAAGAGCATTGGGATCCTTGGCGTTGACATCTCCAGCGATGTTCAGTTCCGAGATCATTTGCTAGGCAAGGTAAAGCTGGCGTCCAAAAAACTTGGTGTACTCAACAGAGCGAAGCAGTACTTCACGTCGGGGCAAAGGTTGCTACTTTACAAGTCGCAAGTCCGGCCCCATATGGAGTACTGCTGCCATCTCTGGGCGGGTGCACCCGGATACCAGCTTGGCCCTTTTGACTCGGTTCAACGACGGGCTGTGAGAATTGTCGACGATCCCAAACTCACTTGCGGTATCGAACCCTTAAGTCTGAGGAGAGACTTTGCCTCCCTGTGTGTGTTCTACCGCTTGTATAATGGATTGTGTTCTGAGGAATTGTTCGAAATGATGCCCACGGCTACTTTCTACCATCGCACCGCTCGCCATCGACAGGGAATTCATTCTCACACTTTGGAACCAAAATGGTCGCGAACAGTGCGGTTTCAGAGAAACTTCCTCCCGCAAACCCTTGGGTTGTGGAATGAGCTCCCTGCCAAGGTTTTCTCTAAGGACTACAGTATGGGGTTCTTCAAAAAAGAAGTTATTAGATTTCTGAAGGGTCGGCAACGCGCGAGTGATGCCCCTGGTGTTGCAAGCGTCCATAGGCTACGGTGACCGCTTACCATCAGGCGGACCGTAGGCTTGTTTGCCACCTTAGTGGTATTAAAAAAAAAAAAAAAAAAAAAAAAAAACTCGAGGGCTAGGAATAAAACATTCCATACCAGCGAGGATTGGCTCATTGACTGTGGCTCAGGATCTTCTAAGCTAAAGCAGAGCTACTGTTCGCTGAAATTAGCCCCTCCAATTTGGTCACATATTTCTGTATAAATCAATAAATTCCCTACACCCGACCTCCGACTGTACGTAATAACTGACATAATTATACGGAACCTAATGCACATAACTACGTGACCCTACTGAAGACACCTTCAGTGGAATGGCTTTCGAAGGCTGCTCAGCACCGACATGCTGCCCAATGCAATGCACCGACCAGTCATACCACGATTACCGATGCAACAAGTTGCACCCCGCCCGCCAAGGGGAACAGTCACACTACGCCCGCTGAAGACAGAAGTCATTCCAAGCTCACCAATGAAAGCGCCCCATCCGCCGTCCACCGTCCCGACGCCCATAGGCAGTATCCGAATCCGATACTCGCAACGTGACGCCACAAGTGTTATAACACTATACATTTGTAAACTACAGTGCCCCGCTGACTTTCGAACATTGAATACTGCTACGTAATCCGCTGTTTTCATTCTACTTGTGTGTTACCACCATGGACTTATCAACCGAAGCTATCCAAAGGGAGAACGTCACCGCCGACGAACCTTTCATCCTGAGGACAGGAAACCACTCCCGTCAACACTATCCCGACACATCCATCGCTACTGCAACCGCCTACAATCTTGTCCGATTCTCCGACAATTTTTGGAGACATTTTTGGGGGTTCCACCGAGATCGTGAAGTCCTGGAAGCAAAGCCAAGAACGCCACTAGCACTGGACCATCCACATCCGCATCAGCAGCACCCGCTCCCGAAAACCACGCCACCGCCGTCGAGACCACGCGGTCTCGCCATACCACGCCGCCGCCGTTAAAACCACAAGGCGACCCGCTAAGGCCACGACGACACCGCACGTCGCTTGCAAGCGCGACAGCCGCTGAGCCGCTGAGTTGCTGAACGCCGTGAGGCATAACGACACAAACCTGATCGCTGAACCGCTGCATCGGCCGACTAGACTCTAAGACCGTAACAATTAACAATGACTTATTATCCTACCCCCGTTTGCTTGTCCCGCTTGCCTAACAAAATATCCGCGTTATCTCAGTTCCATTTTATTATTAACTAGCTGGCCCGGCAGACTTTGTTCCGCCTGTAAAGTTCATGTACTGTAGCGCCATCTGTTACAACAAACGGCTACACCCGCGTGGTTTTCTATTAGATACCTAGCTGATCTGGCTAACGTGATTTTTTTTAAACAACTGCCGCTCCAACCTATTGTCAAAGGGTTGTACTAATACAGAAACCTTCCCCGGCATGTATATAACAACTTACCAAAATTTAATTAAAATCGGTTTACCAATATTGCGCTAGTCCGACTCACACTTGACCCTGTCCAACTGGCACTTGACCCTTTTTTTCTTTCTCAGAAACCTTCCCCGGCGTGGGCATAACAACTTACCAAAATTTCATTAAAATCAGTTTGCCCTTAGTGCGCAAGTCTGACTCGCACTTGACCGTTTTTTTCTTTTATAAAAACCTTGCTCTAACACTAACAAACACAACAAAAACAAATTATCCGAATTGGTCCAGCCGTCTTCGAGTTTTCCTTAGGGCGCGAGTCCGACTCGCACTTGGCCGTTTTTTTCTTTATTGACAACCTTGCCCGAACACTAACAAACACAACAAAAAAAAAATTACCCGAATTGGGGAAGCCGTCTTCGAGTTTTCCTTAGTGCGCGAGTCCGACTCGCACTTGACAGTTTTTTTTTCATAAAAACCTTCTCCTGACAATAAAAAACACAACAGAAAAAGAATTAGCGATATCGGTCTAGCCGTTCACGCTTGATTGCGTGACCAAGGAAAATGGGGATTCATTTTTATATATATAAATATATATTTGTTATTGTTTAATATATATTGATTTGTAACATTTTTGACGTGACAACGTCTTATAAATTGGTTTGCCGGGTGACACTTCAAGAAACTGCGTTACGCTCCGCTCACGTTATGCGCTCACAATGAGAGCGAGTGAGAGGCACGCGGCATGGTTAGCCCGCCTAAGAGCGAGAGAGACAGACATAAAAAGTGAAAGGCACAAGTTGTCACGATTCCGGACGGTTGTCCGACACTAATTTTTTTGTCCATAACTTTTATTTTAAAAAAATGTTAAAGTGCGTAGCCGCGTTTACCGCTCAATATAATATTTTAACTGAAGTCCCCGAAGCAATCCGATTCGCAAAAACCGTAACCGCGGTTGCCTTTCTCGAACGAATGTTTTTAGACATTTTGCCACATTAGAGGTCGCCTACACAGACGTAAAGAGCGGAAGGTTACTATTTTTTTTCCGAGTGTAGATAAAAATAGAAAGCAATGATAGCGCATGAAAAGCATTCAGAAAAGATTATAAAATAAATAAATCTCGTCGACCCATCTGCGTTATCGACGATTGAGTCTCCTTCCCCGCGAGACCTCGAGCATATCGAGCATATCGCGCATATCTCATATAGGACAGCCGTATTTCTACACTCTTCCCGACTCTGACGATAAACCGAAGGCAACCGATCCCGTCAGTCATACCGTACTCGTAACCGATTGCCCGTCTGTCACGCGATCCGTCCGTCAGTCCGACCGTCCGTCTATCGCGCCAATCTGTCACCCATTGAATTCGTACCGCTCGTCTACAGCACGAATGCAGCCAAAGCGCGGTTGCCACTTTTGCAACTCGTTGATGCACACGTTGTTTGGGTGCGAGTTGTATTCCGACCTCAATACCATTCAACGCCCCGATTTAGTCCGACAAGCCGCACCGCCCGAAGTACGCTCGTAAACACAAACACCCTATCCGCTAAACTGACCGCAGTATTTTTATATCCCAATACTCGTCACCGCCGACGTCACCGCGTACGTAACCAGCACAAACATGTCCGAGACGTGTTACAATATCTGCGCCTCAGCCCCTCTACCGTGAGAGGGAAAGGACCTTGTCACCGCAGACTGAACCCACTACCCGCGAATCCCGATAACCAACCGCTCCATCCCGCGCCGCTCATTCACCGCTTCGATTACATTTTTTACTTTCCATCTTATTAACTTTAGTTTTGATTTCTTATTTGATTTTCTAATCTTTTATCCACTTGTGTAGTTGTAACGTATCTTTGAACCGCCCGCGCCCCGCATGCGTTGTTCATGTCCCTCCGACTTTACAGATTTTATTTAAAATCTGTTATTGTTTTTAAACTTTCTAATATAAGTTTTTATTTTTTTTGTTTAAGATTTGATGTAAAAAACATCAAACTGTCTAGTTATACTCCGAGCTCTCAACCACCCAGCATATACCGCATATACCGTTAATTAACATGTAATACCCCCTAAAAGCGGCAAAAAATCTCCTCTTTTAAGTTAATTTAGTTTAAAATTCCGATTAGGTTTTTATTTTATTTTCTGATTGGATTTATAACATCAATCAACCGTGTCGATTACATACTCAAATCCGTAAACACAAATGCGAACTCATTGTACATAACTATTACTTAACTAAAAACACTTAACAAAAATATGTAATTATTCCGTAACCGTTTATCACACATTTCGAGTTGTAAGAATGCGTTGAAGCAGACATATTTTAGTTATATCTATTATAGGTGTACCTACCTACTTATAAATTTGCACCGCGTAACTTATGTTTGGGTAAAAATCACACCGATAATTTGTTTTTAAACTCTGTCTGTATATGAAACTGTAAATTTGCGAACACCGATAAGTACCATCAATATATTACATAGATAATTACCTACACTAACTAGGTATTAGCGTAACCGCTTACGCCCGTCGATTATTTAGTTTATATTTAATGTAAGGCGCCGTCGATTCCGCACTTACTATAAGTTCTATTTAAGTAAACATTGCACTTAACAATGTACCAGCGTAGGGTTCCGTAAACATATAGTGTTCCGAACAATAAATATTGCTACGTAATCCGCTGTTTTCATTCTACTTGTGTGTTAGCAACATATGGACTTATCAACCAAAGCTATCCAAATATAAGGGGAGGACGTCACCGCCGACGAGCAATTCATCCCGAGGACAGGAAACCACTCCTGACAACAACATCCCAACATATCCATCGCTACTGAAACCGCCAGAACTCCAAAACTTTCCGGAAACAGCTGCCTCCACGGGTACGATGCATAAAATGCCAATAAGTTGGCCCAGATGGATCGGGTTGTGTGCATGACACTTGAGTCCGAACGAGACTGTGGTCCGATGAGCCAAGAGACACCAAAAATCCTCCCGGACGAACATACATATACCGGCACGACTCACAAAATTATGCTCTAGTTTGTAGCCAGGATAATGAAGGTATGATAAATCGGCCGGGCAGGATATCTGAGTCTCCGTTAAAAAGAGAATGGTCGGCTGCGGTATTAAATACCCTTGATATTGCAGAAGTCCAAATTGAATATGGCTACTCCGCTGTAAAAACTCTTTTCCTTTTAGTTCTTTTGCACATTTTTAAAAAAAGTTACTTAGACTTACAGATAAGGATTCACTGCACAGACAGCTAAGAGGACAAAAGGTGCGGTACTCGAACTGCTAAGCTCGGCTCAGATAATACGGTTGCTGGTACGGCGGGCGAAAAGGCCCCTGATCCCCCTCTGTTGTAGTAGCCGGGTCCTACCGGTCTCTTTCTTCGGCACGATTACTATGTATTTCAGAGACTTTACACGGGTTGGTGGTTCAGTCTCCCAGGGTGGAGATTAAGTAATCCCTGGGTTCGAGAACCCGTTCAACCTGCGGGCGGCCAGCGGTCAGCCGTTTCATCAGGTCTCCCTGACCGCCGTACCAGCACGTCGGGTCTACGCCGAGCAAAGGCAGCAACGTGCACCGCCAGTCCATCGCTGTCCACGCAGCAAATAGGACCTCTGGCAACCTTCCTCACTGCCAGGAACACAACACTACTCAATGTTAGCGTTATTGCGGCTACGGTTCTTTGTAAGGTGGAGGTACTTTCCCAGTTCAGGCTGCTCATTCGAGCTAGTACGCGCTATACCCCGATTTAATTGTTCAGGTGGCTTATTCGAGCGAGTACTCGCTCTACCCTACCTCTCCTAAAACATACATGTATTTCTCCATTTTGCAGGTCAAACCAAGTAAGTGACTAAAAAGTCGAAATGAGATATCGCGTTTACAAAGTTCAAGTTGTTTAAAACGACATTTAGAAATTGTATTAATAATGCTTTCGACGCATTAAAACCAAAACGAAAAAGGACAAATATACGCATATGGACTAATTCGCTTTTGGGCACATTCGCATTCGGACCATTTCGCAAAGGACCAATATGTTTGATAACTTACTCTTAGAAAATACGGTCGGTGCATTAATTTATGTTCTTAAGTGCGTGGCATTACAGTTAAAAAAACTTTGTGTTTTGTTACCAAATCTGACGAATACAATCATGAGGTGTACCATTTACTTTACATGAGGTTTACCCGGGAAAAGAAAATTCTCTATAATTTGAAATCTTTTACAATAAATGCGGCTAACAATAAAACCAAGCAAATTACTGCTTTCGCTTATTAATTTGATCCTAAACGTGTTACAAAAAGTCATAAAAAGTACTTATTAACACATAATAAAGTAGAAAATGTTGTAATGACACTTGGTGATTGGTACTAACCTTATACGTTGAGCTCGGCGCCTCGGGGTGACCATTTGTCTGTCCTATCGTCAGTAGGGGCCTAGGTTGTATAGAGGGAATTTATTTTAGGGCATCAATAAACAAGAGGGACAGGAAATTATTAATAACTTGTACGTTTAGTCAACTTCCCTTGTAGGCGACGTCTCCGTCGTCCGCCGCTTCAAGGGTGCAACTGTCCAGACTAATTCGACAAAACTCACAAAAAACAAACGAAATGTCAAACACCTAATTGTCCTAATAGAGTTAACTAAAACTAAAATACGCGGGACATGAACGCGTGTTCTACCCTTCACCACGTTTTTAGAACTGGAATCCGCGCCGGGCACGAGCCGCGCGCGGCTAGTCGAAACCAGATAAGGCGGATAACGTCACTGCTTATCTGTACTGAACACTTGGTTTTACCCGAAGACAATTAATCGGATTCGCAGCGCGCTCCATATAACAGGATTTTTCTCCTGTGATGAATATCAGTCCCTCAAACTTAATGTTTTTTGTTTTAACAAGAGCAGACAACTAATATCTAGGTCTGTGGTGTTTCAGTTTTACGTTAAATTGTTCTAAAATTATTAGAGTGCAAAAACTTGTAATTTATGGTCAAAACAGCTGCAACTTCGTGCTTATTATACACTATAGCAAAATAGTTTCCGAAAATTTTAAAGCACCACAGACCCATATAATATAATAAATTTTCTAAATAAAAAAAACTTTACTGTCAATCTTACTAAATTAAATGAATAAACACAATAATTCGAAACACAAAAATCATTAGGCAAATTTGCAAAAATAGAATTCTATCATAGTGCTGGCTCGCTAGACAAACACGGGGGGCTTCAGACGGGGGAGGTGAGGTGAGGTAGCAGCCAAAATCAGTCGCGGGCCATCCGTGAGCGACTCTTCACTTGTATTGCGTTTGACGTAAGTAGGTAGGTACCTAAGGAAACAATTACGAAAATATCACTGTTGCATGTTTCGTTGCGCAGCAAGTTGATTAGATTTTTTTGACCTTTAACTATGTAGGTATTTAGCGTAATCTATATAAATAAAAATGAATCGCAAAATTTGTTGCTAAGCGCGAAACTCGACGACGGCTGGACCAATTCGGGTAATTTTTTTTGTTGTGTTTATTAGTGTTAGGGCAAGGTTTTTATAAAAAAAAACGGTCAAGTCGGATTTTTTTTTTGTTGCCTTTGATAGTGTTATGGCATGGTTTTTATGAAAGAAAAAATAGGTCAAGTGCGAGTCGGACTCGCGCACTAAGGAAAACTCGAAGACGGCTGGACCAATTCGGATAATTTTTTTGTTGCCTTTGTTAGTGTTATGGCATGATTTTTATGAAAGAAAAAAACGGTCATGGGTCATGAGTCGGACTCGCGCACTAAGAGTAAACCGATTTTAATGAAATTTTGGTTATGCACACACCGGGGAAGGTTTCCAAGAAAGAAAAAAAAGGTCAAGTGCGAGTCTACCAGGGTTTTTTTTTTTTTTTTATACCGCTAAGGTGGCAAACAAGCCTACGGTCCGCCTGATGGTAAGCGGTCACCGTAGCCTATGGACGCTTGCAACACCAGGGGCATCACTCGCGCGTTGCCGACCCTTCAGAAATCTAATAACTTCTTTTTTGAAGAACTCCATACTTAGAGAAAACCTTGGCAGGGAGCTCATTCCGCAACTCAAGCCTTCGCGGGAGGAAGTTTCTCTGAAACAGCACTGTATGCGACCATTTCGGTTCCAAAGTATGAGAATGGATTCCCTGCCGATGGCGAGCGGTGCGATGGTAGAAAGTAGCCGTGGGCATCATTTCGAACAATTCCTCAGAACACAACCCATTGTACAAGCGGTAGAACACACACAGGGAGTCAAAGTCTCTCCTAAGACTTAGGCTCGATACCGCAAGTGAGTTTGGAATCGTCGACAATTCTCACAGGCCGTCGTTGAACCGAGTGAAAAGAGCCAAGCGGCCAATACTTAACTTTATCAACAACTGCGTTATAACCTTTAAAAAATGTGTTCACTACCTACTGATAGAGTGATGAAATGAAAGGTTATGCTAAAGATTATGTAAAGCCGGCGAGGGGCAGCATAGTGCAATACTGTCACTAATTTGGCAAAAAACGTCAACGGATACCACTCTGGAAATATGTTTTTTTTGTCCACCAATAGCTTACAATAGTTTTCTTACTAATTCCGGATAGTTAAATAGCAATGTTAAATTTTAATGGATTTATTAGTATCCTAAGTTAGGGCTTTTAAACCGTTAATTGAATAACCAAAGTTCGGCCGCCTCAAAATGTTAGTTATACTTTTATAATAGACTATAAAAATCACGGCCGAAATTAGGCTGCTCTAACAACCTAAGCTTGGCCAGCTTTATTTGTGTCCATAAAATACAGTATGTTAAAATACTAAATAAGTCTATTCATGTAACTGTGTTGAACAGTGTGTTTATATTGTTTTGCTGTAAAACAAAATGCTGTTTATCACATTAAAACTAGTTACCGTTGGAAATTTCAACAATTTATTTTATTTTATTTATTATTGGTCAATTTTCAAATAATAAGAATAACAAGAATACATATATAACCTAATACGTTTTTTATTTTAAAATGTATTATAAAGAGTTTAAGTTATGCATGGTAAAGTTTCAACACAAAAAAATATATATTTTTTTTTTTTTTTTTTTTTTATACCACTAAGGTGGCAAACAAGCTTACGGCCCGCCTGATGGTAAGCGGTTACCGTAGCCTATGGACGCTTGCAACACCAGGGGTATCACTTGCGCGTTGCCGACCCTTCAGAAATCTAATAACTTCTTTCTTGAAGAACTCCATACTGTAGTCCTTGCAGAAAACCTTGGCAGGGAGCTCATTCCACAACTTAAGCGTTCGCGGGAGGAAGTTTCTCTGAAACCGCACTGTACGCGACCATTTAGGTTCTAAAGTGTGAGAATGAATTCCCTGCCGGTGGCGAGCGGTGCGATGGTAGAAAGTAGCCGTGGGCATCATTTCGAACAATTCCTCAGAACACAATATATTGCCCTTTTTACGATTCGACTTTAGGATTGAAGAAGGCCGTAGTTAGGTAAAGGATGACCGATATTAGGGAAATTTGCCGTGCAAAACTTTAAACGTTTATTATTCTTTGTCACGTAATTTAAGATGTTTATAATCACTTTATATACTCGATCACATAAAGTGTAAATGTCTAATAGCCCGACAATGCAAACTTCAACGGTGGATTCAAATTCAAATTCAATTTAATTTATTCAGTTTAGGCTACAATAATTGAGCACTTATGAATGTCACTACGTCATCGGTTCGTAAGTCTACAGGGCGGGAGACCTTGTACTGAGAAGAACCGGCAAGAAACTCAGCAAGGGCATTTCTTTTCTCCCTTTCTCTTACAGCGTCCAATTAAAATATTGGAAAATGCCCTCCCTATCATAAAAGGACACTTTCCATTACAAACATAAAAAAACATGAAATATAAAGCACAAGCACAACATAAAAAAGTATCTAATATAAACAAAAGACAGTTTATGTATTCATCACTAAGGAATAATCAATGTCTAACAGTATTAATAAACAAAACAAAAAAGTAAGACTAAATACTAAGAATACAAAGAAGTTTGCAAGAGCAGACCAGCCTCCACAGCATTCACGAGTATGACACATGAATTTGCCATCGCTTCGCTCAACCATGTTTTAGGGAACGTAACGACCCAACACACACGCCTCCACCGCAGAGACACTTTGAGAGAGCATAAAACACTCAAGCAACTCCAATAAAACTTCGATTGTACTAGTTACAATGTGTGTAGTAAAGGAACAAAATATAAGAGGAGAAGATTGGAAGGTTCGTAATGCTTTACTGTCGAGAAGCAACGGCAATAAACTCACTAGTTAATCTTTTATACATCATATATCAAAATACAATATAGCCTTACACTAGGTAATAACATAATATACAATGTTTTAATTTAAAAAAAAAAATTTCAAATGCCCCAATACAAATCAATTAAGTTCTATTTTTTCCAAGCATTTTTATCATTTATGTATTCATCTACTTTGTAATAGCTTTTTTTCATTAAACTATCTTTGACATATATTTTAAATTTATTTGAGGGTAAATTAACCACATGTTCTGGAATTTTATTGTAGAAAAATATACTTTGTATTGCAAAAGAGCTATGTACCTTCTGAAGACGACATTTTGGAACTACCAATTTATCCTTATTCCTTGTATTAACACTGTGGAGGTCACTATTTTTAGCAAATAAGTGACAATTTTGGCGTACATACATTATACAAGCAAAGATATATTGGCAAGGAACAGTTAAAATATCAATTTCCCTAAATAGTTCCCTAAGAGAAATTCGAGGTCCTAATTTATAAATCGACCGTACTGCTCTCTTTTGCAAAATAAAGACTGTATCAATATCAGCTGCCTTACCCCAAAGCCAAATGCCATAAGACATGACGGAATGGAAATAGCTAAAGTAGACCAAGCGAGCAGTGTCAACATCTGTAAGCTGCCTAACTTTCCTAACTGCATAGGCAGCTGAACTGAGTTTTCCGGCAAGAACTGAAATGTGAGGGTTCCACTGCAGTCTATTGTCTAATGTAATACCTAGAAACACTGTTTCTACACTTTGAGTCTAATAGTTCTATTTCTTCTCCGTTTAGGGATAATTTTGTACTTATGTTTCTGACATTTGGCATCATAAATTTTAAACACTTAGTCTTTTTCGCATTAAGAAGTAAATTATTTGCCGTAAACCAATGAAGAACCTGAGAAAGCGCACTACTTACGTCGTCAAAATTAGTTTTATTTCTGTCAACTTTAAATAAAAGAGATGTGTCATCAGCAAATAGTACAATCTTGCATAGCTTGTCCACAAAGAAAGGCAAGTCATTTATGTAAATTAAAATAGAAAAGGACCTAAAATAGAACCTTGAGGAATTCCTAATTTTACTTCAGAGCCATTGGATTTTACTTCATTGATTTGAACCTTCTGCATTCTACTACTCAAATATGAGCGGATAAGCTCAAGAGCCAAATCTGCAATACCATAATGACTCAGTTTCCTTATAAGAGTTTCATGTTGCACGCAGTCGAATGCCTTTGATAGATCACAGAAGATACCAATAGCATTTTGTGACTGTTCCCAAGCAGCAAATATATGCTGTATAAGGGCAACACCTGCGTCAGTTGTGGAACACCCTTTTGTAAAACCAAACTGTTGAGGATGAAGTAATCCATTTATGTTAAAATGTTTAAGCATCTGATTGAACATAATTTTTTCAAAAATTTTGCTTAAGGCAGGCAGTATAGAGATAGGTCTAAAATTATTAGGATTATCTTTACTTCCACTTTTAAAAAGTGGTATTATTTTACTATATTTCATTAAGTCTGGGAATATCCCTTCGTCAACACACTTATTAAATATTATGGCTAAGATTGGTGCTATAATATCAATAATTCCGCTAAGGACTTTGACTGATATACCCCATAGGTCACAAGTTTTTTTCTGAGTTAGTAATTTAAATGTCTTTATGATGTCTTCAGAGGTAACATGCTCAAATTTAAATATAGCCTTGCATTTATTTACATTACATTTTAAAAGTAACTCTGATTCTAATGGAGTGGAATTTAATGCATTAGTTGTAATTGTAGGCATTTCAGTAAAATATTTCTCAAAAGAGTTAGCGACATCAAGATCTGAATCAATTATTTTTGAATTTACAGTAAGTGTATAATGATTGTCACGTGGTTTTATTTTTCCTGTTTCACTATTTATTACATTCCATGTGGCCTTTATTTTATTATCAGAATTTTTAATTTTATTACTTAAATGTATTGATTTTGCAACCCTGCATACTTTTTTAAATATTTTTGAATACATTTTGACATAGTTGGTGAATGTGGGACTGTGGTTATATTGTTTCATTTCATACAACTCATACAACCTAGTTCGACTTCGGTGTATTCCTACAGTAACCCAGTCCTTGAATTTCATTTTATTATTTGGCCTAAAAGTTTTTACTTTAAACACTTGCTCGAACTCATTACTTAAGAAATCAAAAAAAATATTATAAAGATTATTAGCATTATCATGCATGAAATGTAAAAATGGTTTTTTTTTTCAGTATTAACTTTAAAATTGTTTAATCGAGCAGTGGTCACAGGTCTACAAGTTACTAGTTGAGATTTTTTTTTATAGTTGTGTAGAATTTTTATTATTTGACCACAGTGATCGGACGGCTAATTGTTAATAATAGATTTATCTTTTACTTCAACGTTACAGAAAATATTATCTAAACATGTAGCTGAAGTCGATGTAATTCTAGTTGGTTCCAGAAACAAATAATTTAAGTCAAAACTTGTAAATAAGTTAATAAATCTATCTCTTGTTTGGGAACTCTCTAAAAGATCAATATTAAAGTCACCACAAACAATAACTGACTTTTTCGAATGACAAATTTTTTTCAGAACTTGTTCCATTACAGGCTCAAAAGAATTATAATTTGCAGAAGGGGGGTGATACACACAAAGTATAATATAATTCTTAAGTTCTATACAAGACAATTCTATTATGCGTTCAAGTGATAGGCTAACTATATCCTTTCGGTCTTTACACTGTATATTATTATTAACAATTATTAATGAACCCCCTCGAATAGCATTTTTTCGAATAAAGGCACTGGACAAATAATGATTGGGGAAACTAAACATTAATTCATGTTTACTTAGCCAATGCTCAGTTACACACAACATATGTATATTATGACTTTTTAAAAATAATTCTATTTTCAATTCCTTGCCAGAAATGCCTTGTATATTTTGATGAACAATGTTAAAAAAACAGGCATTGTCTGTTGTCAAAGAACTCAGTTTAAAATATGATCTAAAATAGAAACTGACTGTGTGCAGCTAATAACATCAGCACTATAAGACATAGCACTAACGCTAGAGAGGTCAATAGACTCCTTAATACTACTTAAATCTAAATCATGTATATTAGAAGCTAACAACGTAGCCATTTCTCGTCTACATTTCATAGGCATGGACATACCAGCCGGTGTCAGTCTAAAATTATAAATAAATTTATTTATGTCAAAATATAAAATTGCATCGCTATGACGATGAGTCAAGTTGTACAGATGTACATTCATGTCAAATATATGCCTATTTAGTTTAGAAGTGGAGCTTGAAGAATATGGAAAACCGCTTATTATAAACTTACATCTTGTTTTATTGTGTAACTCCAACAAGGTACCTACTCCCTGTATGATGTAATTCTTCTTTAATTATGAGCCATTACCAAACAATATGACAATTGTTGTAGTGCTATTTAGTTCACTGACAGGTATGTTATTGACAATTTGACCAAAGGAAACACCTGGTGTACAAATGTTTGTTACCGAATGTTTTAACCGGTTGCTAAGAAGTAAACCAAATCCTTTGCCGAGTTTATCCGAGATTAAAATTGTTCTGCTGGGCAGCTGCTGATTGGAGACCAACTGATTGTTTAGCAGGTTTGGCCCTAGGATGTTACCAGATGAAACATTGATGTAATGAGAATGGTTTTGTGGCTTGGGTTGTGAAGAGGACCGAGATGATAGAGCACACATACAAGAATAATTATTCACTAATGAATAGAATCTATCCGCATTATATTTTGTACCAGCAACCAGCTCATTTAAAGCCAAAATATGTTTATTTATTTCATTCTTTGCACTTTCATACTTTTTACTTATTTCATTTAAAGAAATCTGCAAACCTTGTATATTATTTTGTAAACGGTTTGTCTCACTATCATGTATAAGCCTACTTTGCTTCAGTTTTACAGAAACTAATTTTAATTTACTAATTAATTCCATTCTTTCTTTCCTTAAAAGTGTGTACTTATGCAAACTTCTATGGTGTTTGATTAATTTTTTGTTTTTTTTATAAATTTGTTCAATTTAAGCATTTTTTTTAATTGTTTATGACTAAAAACAGTTGCTGGGAAGTGACATGGTATGGAAGAATTTGATTCGGTAAGATCAATTGTTGTTATAGGGTTGCGGTTAATGTTAGTGAGTGAATCGCTTGCTATCAACTCATCAAACAGATTATGAGCATCAGCTGCCATGAGACTCTTTTTTTCGCCCTCAAGTTGACAATTTAACTGTTGACTATCACAAAGTTCTTCTTCAAGGTTCAGGTATGGCTAGGACTGAAAGTTGCGTTTCATGTTAAGGGACCGACATTTGGGTGTTTTACCCTATACCATTTCAAAAAATACTTACTACGAATATTGTTTGTGTTTGTGAATTTGTGAACCTTTATAGATTGTTTTGGTATTAATTATTATCTATTGACCGCCAATGTTACATATATGTTACCTTTCAATTAGTAGGCAGTGTACACGTTTTTTAAAAGTTACAACTTCCTACTTAACTCCATCAACAATTTCGTAACGTACAATTATTTTGAAAAAATAAAAATACTTAACTTAAATAATTAAGTAGCCTATAAGTACCTATAATATATAAGTATTAATTTAAAAATGGTAAAAGGTAAGTAAATATTTGTACTTACATTTTACCATTATTAACATTATTATGATTTTAAAATAAATTTTAAAAACGGTAGATACCGTATGTTTGGGTAAAATGTTACGAGGTAACGAGTTACCTACCTATTTTATTATCGTCCTTGCTGGTCTCCGTGAAAAGATAAATAAATGTTAGTTCAGAAACCTCCTCCTAATTTAATATTCATTCTTGCCTATAAATAAAGAATTTTTCAAAAAATAAAAACTCGCATAGCCTTTATAAGTTTGTATAAGTAGGTACCTAGCTATTTTCTCAGAGAGCGCGCCGAACAGAACGTCTAGTTTATTTTACTAATTTATTTATTAGATTGCTAACAAGGCAAACATAACAAGGAACAATAATTAAATATTCAAGAAATACACGGTAAATGGTGCCTCAATTAAAAGAAACCACGGCAATCTTATAACAGTAAGTAGCTTGAAAATGTAATAATTTTTTTTTTACTAGATACAAATAAAACTTAAAGTATACAAATGTATTTTAGATTCTTCTATCAAATAAAAGTTAAAACAAATGCGAAATTATACATAAAAAAATAAATTAACTGAAATTGGATAACAATAATTTTCTATAGGAATAGTAGGTTTGGCTAAAGACGCAGCCAATCTGCTTAGTGGTGAGTTTACTCCTATATGAGTTTTTGCAGATGGAACATAAAAAAGTTGCAGTTTTCCCGGTCTGGGTAGGTATGCGAGATGAAGCAGAGAACCCGACGTCATAAAATAAATTCGGAACATTCAAGTCATCCTTAACTAGTTTATAGTGGAAAAGACTGTCACTAATTCGTCTTCTACAAGACAAGGTTTGCATTTTGTAGTGGCGCAATCGATCCTCATATTTTGGAAGTTTTTTAGCCAGATGATCACTGAACGATAAATGCCACAGAAAACGCTTTTGACCGTTTGGAGCATAGTAAGGGTTCCAAGCTACGCTACAGTACTCTAAATTGCTGCTCTAAATTATCTATAAAAACGGCAAAAAAAATCACGTTTGTTGTATGGGAGCCCCCCTTAAATATTTGTTTTATTTTAATTTAATTATTTATTTTTAAATTTAATATATAACTAACTATTCTGTGAATATTTCAAGCCTGTTGTCGTTATCAATATCGAGCAAAAACGAGCAAAAAAATCACATTTGTTGTATGGGAGCCCCTTTAACTATTTTTTTTTCTGTGTTTTAGTATTTGTTGTTAATAGCTGCAACAGGAATACATCTTCTGTGTGTGTATGTTTTCATACGTGCATTGTCAAAAATCTCCATTAAAATCACGGTCACCATTATAATTTGGTTTATAATATGTGATCATTATTGTGTCTTGTAATTTTTGACCAAAAACAGCATTTAAATCGCAAATATACACGATAATAAATTCTATTTTTTACTTTTTCTTTGCATTCATTCTTGTCCGACCTTTTAATCTCTTTGTTGGTTGTTGTTTATTCCTATCACTCGCGCGTTGGCGACCCATCAGAAATCTATTAACTTTTTTCTTGAAGTATCCCATACTGTAGTCGTTAGAGAAAACCTTGGCAGGGAGCTCATCGACAACCCAAGCGTTTGTGGGAGGAAGTTTCTCTGAAACCGCACTGTACGAGACCATTAAGGTTATAATATTAGGAGCGGTGCGAGGGTAGAAAGTGGCCTTGGGCATAATTTCCAACAAACCTTCAGATCGCATTCCATTCTACAAGCGGTAGAACACACACAGGGAGACAAAGTTTCTCCTCTCCTCAGACTTAAGGGTTCAATACGGCTTGTGAGTTTGGGGTCAAAAGTGCCAAGCACCCGTACCTACCACTATTTACGTGCTTTACAAACACAAACAAAAAAAATGTTTTTATTTTAATATTTGATTTGATTGAATGAAAAGTAAATTGCGGTTTACGATGTATGACGTATTAAAAAAAACTACTTACTAGATCTCGTTAAAACCAATTTTCGGTGGAAGTTTGCATGTTAATGTACATCATATATTTTTTTAAGTTTTATCACCCTTTTTTTTTTTGAAGATACAGGGGGGGGGGGGGGACACACACACATTTTACCACTTTGGAAGTGTCTCTCGCGCAAACGATTCAGTATAGAAAAAAATAATACTGGAAACCTCAATATCATTTTTGAAGACCTATTGATAGATACCCCACACGTATGGGATTGATGAAAAAAATATTTTTGAGTTTCAGTTCTAAGTATGGGGAACCCCCAAAATTTATTGTTTCTTTTTATTATTCTGTGAAAATCTTAATGCGGTTCACAGAATACATCTACTTATCAAGTTTCACCAGTATAGTTCTTATAGTTTCGGAAAAAAGTGGCCGTGACATGACGGACGGAAAGACAGACAGACAGACATGACGTATCTATAAGGGTTCCGTTTTTTGTCATTTGGCTACGGAACCTCAAAAAGGTTTACTCACTCAAAAACATAAGCAAATCTTCTTCTATACTATATATGTATATTAATACTATAAAGCTGTAGAGTTTGTTTGTTTGTTTGAACGCGCTAATCTCAGGAACTACTGATTTGAAAAAATCTTTCAGTGTTAGATATCCTATTTATCGAGGAAGGCTATAGGCTATAAATTATTACGCTAAGAACAATAGGAGCGGAGCACCAATGAAGAATGTTTCAAAATCGTGGTTTTTTTTCCTTCTGAGAGATTCCGCTGAGTGCGCTGCGTAACCGGTTAAAGTTTTGCAAAAATCATGTATTACAGAATTGTTTCGCTTTAAAAGTTCTATAAAAAAGGTCCGCGACTGCATATGTCTATCTTCTAAGGTTGGCTCTCTATAACCTTTTTTATGCTAACCAAATTTGTGCTGAATTAACGCATTATTTGCGACGGTGTTTTTATAAACATGATATTAATCCTTATCCGAATAAATAAATTATACATCACAAGTATTTAATTTTAAACAAAATTGCCCTTTTCATTCGATTTTAATGAATATCTTAGGACATATAGCAGTTTTAATTTAACATCGCAGCAAAATAATGATCAAGTACTGCATGCGCATTTGTGATGTGCAAGCGCCGCGGACAGTCATGAGGGGGAAGGGCGGTACGTATAATTTAAAAATATTTTAATCTTCTGCGTAAACAAAGTCGCCGGTTAAAGTTAGCGCTAGCCCAAAGTAACTATTGACTACTGACTGACTGACTGATCTGAGATTTAGCGCACATATAGCTATTGTGATGTAGGCGTGCGCTAAGAAAGGATTTTCCAAAATTCACCCCCTTACGGGGGTTCAAAGTTTGTATGATGCTTGCAAGGTTAATCCATTAGGTTATTAGTTATTAGTAGTTAATTATTTATTATTTTAAAGAAAGAGAGAGGGAGAGAGAGAGAGATGGAGAGAGAGTGTAAGTAGGTTCTTTTCTATAATTGAGGAGTTGCCGTAAGAACCCTACGCCGATAACCAAATCTAAGGCGGGCGAAGCCGCTGGCAAAAGCTAGTCGTTGTATATGTTATGTCCAGGTAACATGACCTAGCTGCGACCAAATATAAAATTGCACAATTTACTTGGTTTTAAAAAGTTGTATCTTTGTAACTTAGAGTTTCTATCAGCCGATAGAGCTTGAAAAGCTGAGTCGAACCATGGTACCTACCTATTAACTCGGTTTTAAATTGATCTCGAGATAATTGGTTTTACCTTCCTAACGACGATTTGTGCATGTGTTTCATAAGTGTACTTGTACGTATGTAGGATTGTACATGTATTTATTTAAATAATTCAATTCTATTTAAATTTTATTGAATTAGGTGTCCTTCAACTTTCAAGTTTCATCAAAATCGTATCAGTATTTTTTAAGATATGGACTTTTATGTGTCACCGTAAAGCCAATGCGTTAAAACATCGTCTGCAAGTGTATGGTATTCGAGTTTAAGGAGAAGAAAACACTTTGATCAATGTTCTATGTAATATTTATACTTAGGGTTTATTTTTTAGTCGCAACAACTTTAACCTTGTGGACTAGCCCTGCTGTAAGTTTCCACGTTTCAGCAGCGTAGAACATGACAGGTAGGACGCACTTGTCAAAGACCTTTGTCTTAGGACTCTGCGGTGTAGATGAGATAACTACGTCTCCCTCCCTACGTCTTCCTCACCTACTTCGTCTCTCTTATCTACTACGTCTCCCTCACTACATCTCCTTTACTACGTCCCCCTTACTACGTCCCCCTTACTACGTCTCCCTTACCTTCTTCGTCTCCCTCACTACGCCTCCTTTACCTGATATCTCTCTCTCTAACGACGTCTACCCTACTACGTGTTCCTTACTACGTCTCCCCGCTACGTCTCTCTCACTACGTCTCCCTCGCTACGTCTCCCTCACTACATCTTCCTCACTACGTCTCCCTTCCTACGTCCCCCTCACTACTTCTCTCTCTCCATGTCTCCCTTACTACGTCTCCTTTACTACTTCCCCCTCACTACGTCTCCCTTCCTACGTCCCCCTCTCAACGTCTACCTTACTACGTCTCCCTCACTACGTCTTCATACGACTCAAGAATAAATAAATCAATTAACAACTTAAACAAGTGGCTGAAAAACAATAAATGGTGGACAAAAGCATTGTATGTAGATGTGTATTTAGCAACAGCATAGTCAATTTTTTCTCTGTATTACTTACTCTTACTCTGAAAAAAATCTAAAGAAACCTGACACCATAAACAAAAGAAGAAGTTTTAATCAAAGTTTCCTTAAAAACCATCAACCATATAAAATACAACTAATTTCTCAACTACACTTAATTTTTGTGGGTCTTATATTTACCACAAAAGTAGAAAACACTACAAATGGTGACACTGCTGGAGTGCCCCCGCGCCCCCGCACCCCCGCAGAGCCGAGCTGCTATTCGCCACACACGGAGCACCCACGTTAGTCACACCCGAGCCATGTGTGCATTTATATTTGGAACACCAAGCGCACATGTTTTCACAACTTCAATTCTTTAATTTTCTTATTGCAAATTCTTTAATTAGGTGATTTATATTTAGGGATTGGAACTTGTTTCATTTATTTATTTTTAACCGAGTTCGAAAAAGGAGGAGGTTCTCAATTCGGATTTTCGATTTTTTTTCCAACTATTCGAAAAGAAATTGGTTCGTCAATAAGCGGTGAAGCACGCTCTTGAAGCGGGAAATAATTATTTTTAATCGAGTTCTAATAAGAAAAATATTATAGTAGAAAATTAAATACTAGAAGAGAATACGTCCTTAGTAGTGTGTGTTTAGTTATTTATTTATTCTCTCTGCACAAACAAAAGTGTACAATGGGAGATTAATGCCATATGGCATTCTCTTCCAGCTTACCATAGGCCAAATAGACAAATTCATTGACGGTGCATTAAATGTTTGCTATGTAGGCAATAATAAGAGACAACCCTCTTCTTTTAATCGAACCTATACACTAAGTTATGAAAGTTGTAAGCGATAAGGATGTTTAAATATACACATACATATGCCATAAATACCTACATATATATATATATATATATATATATTCATATCATATTTATACTTATGTAGTAAAAATCTCTCAAGTAAAAACTCGAGAGAAAACCAAAACAAATAGCTTCACTAGAAGAACGGAAGAAGGTGGAGAAACAGAATTGAATGCATTCATTCTTACAACTCTTTGTGTTTATTCTTTTTCAACTTTTCTTTGAAAATCTGTTTGGATTGAGATTTATATTGTATGAAAAGAAACATAAAGGAGAAACTGAGGCTAAAGTAATGCTTACGGAGTGCTGTTGTAAAGGGGTCATAGTACAAACAAGAATTGAATAGGTAGGTGAAGGTGAATTAACAAACACTAGCGTTACATTATCAAACTAATGTATAAAGTGAATGTTCGGTATTAAATATCCCCTTATATATTAAGTATAAGGAACATGAAACTAGCATTGATATTGTGAAAAAGTATTGAAAAGTATGTGTGGTGTAACCCTAAATGACAGAATAAGAAATAGTGTGGAATGGGAGCATTGCGGCGTGAGATGTCGAACATTGAGTAAGTGGTGTTAAGGTGGTTTGGGAATGTAGAGAGGTGTTATTAGGAAGGTTAGTAAGTATAGGTAGAGCTTGTTGAACCCATCTTCATCCCATTGAGTCTGTTCTCAGGAAAGTGAGGTTAAGAGTATTCTAAACTGTTACATGTTAAGATTATTGATGTAAGTGAATAAAGCAAAAAAAGTGTGTCTCAATCGTAAAAAGTGGAAGTCTTTGGACTCTGCCTTCCCCTTAGGAAAACATGCATAATGTTATGTAGGTTTGTTATTACACATAAAAATATAATTTAAAAGTAGATTGCGGAAAGCTTACATTATCTACATTCAACCATACCTACAGCTACAGATGCAAGGTCGGGGTCTCCATTGCTTCTTGTCTCAGGCAACAGTCCACTGATTAACCTCATTTTAGGGTTAAAGCATTAGAACGTTCATAGCAAATGTTTCACATAATCCTACACCTACGTCATTGTATTGAAAACTAGGTAATTTGGAGCTCATACTAAACTACGTAGATTTCTAGAAATTAAAAGAAAACCGTCTTTTGGTCAGAAGTCACCACGGCAAAACTGAGACTGTTTACAGGTTATATACAGGTTTTATCGAGAATTTTGAGGATTTTACAAGCTGTAACTTAATAGATTCGTGCTTACCGGAACTACGTGAATACTGAAAATTAATAGATTCGAGCTTACCGGAACTGCGTGAATGCTGAAAATTAGAAGAAAATCTAATTTAGCTTATAAGTTAGCTCAAAACATAAGCATACAAAAAGATTATTTTTACGAGCCATAACTTTATGTTTTTGAATTAATCTGGACTGTCTGATTTTCCGGAAATTAGAAGAAAATCGATTTTTGGTCAAGAGTTAGCGAAACTAGAACCATTTTACTGATTAAACTGAGTTTGGTCTTAAAATTTTGAGTTTTTTTGCGATCAGTAACGGCTACGTCATAATGTGATGGACAGACACTTTTTGCCAAACAATTTAGTCCCGCATAAGATGGTGGTGGTGAGATCATCACCGCAAGCCCGCTTCTGGTACCAGTGTATCTGGACTATGCTAGCTTTACATATGTCCCATAAGTCATAAATACCAGCTTTATATCAAAAAGCTGTAATATTTCAGACGGGAGACAGAATAGTATACCCGTTTTTCAATTCTACGCAAACTATAATAAACTATTTAAACACAAAAATTTGACTTTCAAAGCCACTAAATAATAAAAAAAGGTTGAAATTTTGAAACTTATATCGTTATTATTAGTGCGATATCTCGATATTGTTGTGCTTAAAGAGAATATGATTACGTCGTTGTGCTGACTTCGGACCTTTTAATTTTTAGAAAACTACCTAGTTATGGATGAGCTTGAAATTGCCAAGTTGCAGCTTCAAATTAGCATAATAAGTTAGTCCGTAGCAACGTTAAGTATGTACCTAATAACAAACAAATTTCACAAATATATTAGTTAAGATAGGATTGCCAAGTTTCAATTTTTTTCCTTTTATCTCAGCTTCGTTTATTTTCAGGCGTACCTAGATATTATATGTAGTATTCCCAAAATAAAACTACATTAATTACATAATTTATTTATTACATAATTTATTTATGTAATTAATGTAGTTTTATTTTGGGAATATTCCAACACATACATTTTTTTTTATTTATTGGCAATTTTAAGTCTTATTGCCTTGTTCCCATAGCTTTGATGAATGATATTTTTTTAAGTATATGTAAAGAAAATCATTAATAAATCCATAATAATAATAATAACCCGCTTAAAGACCAACCTTAGCGTCCGGAACGACCATCAGTCTTACGTAGGAGGGGGACACGTGTACACCTAAACCCTACATGCTATTAAGAAAATGGTAACCCAATAAAAATGGAGTTATGAATACAAGAAGAATACGTATAAGGCCGCTACTTGGGGGCCGCCTGGGCACGTCTGGATCTGGCGCTGGGCGTGACGGTGACCTTCAAGTTCCACGGAAGACATAATAGACTTAGATACTAATATACATAATAGTACCACACTGTTACCACCAACTACAAGTGTTTTGCAGGACAAGCTTCGTACAACAATGACCTACGCGCATGGCACGAGCGGAGAAAGCTTTACACTGTCGGATAATATTAGTGGCCCAGCCTGGAGAAGCCGAAGTACTGTATCTGCGGTGTTCACGCCCCAGTTAGGGAGAAGTGGAAGATAGAATGGGACGGAAATAAAGATTATTTATAGGGAGTCAAGAATAGTGGATGTGGGAAAGAGCCCTGAGCAAGAACCACGTGCTTCTCCCGAGATTCGGTCCGTTATGCCAAAAGGCGGAAAGGACCATGGGAGGTGTAGGTCCTAAGGCCGTAAAAGTATGAAGGAAAATGTGCAATCATTGAATTTCTTCAAACAAACAAATTGACACCAGCTGAGCGAGTCAATCACCTGTACGACTGCCTTTTCGCGCACTTTATGGATAATCACTTCCTATCTTTTTTATTTTAAGAGATATAACCCAGATTAAGTTGTTGATGAATAGTACTTTGTAAAGTGAACCACCCATCCACGGCATTAAAACGATTAAAATCAGGTGAAGAAATATTAAACAAAATAACAGGGTTCCGTACCATTATCTATAAAACCGGCAAAAAATCATTTTTGTTGTATGGGAACCCGCCTTAAATAATTGTTTTATTTTAATTTAATTATTTATTTTTAAAGTGACTATATAACTAAATATTTTGTGAATATTTTAAGCATCTACCTGTTGCCGTTATTAATATTAAGCAAAATCGAGCAATAAACCACGTTTGTTATATGGGAGCCCTATCAAATATTTACTTTCTTCTGTTTTTTAGTATTTTTTGTTATAGCGGCTACAGAAATACATCTTCTGTGAAAATTTCAACCGTCTAACCATCACGGTTCATGAGATACAGCCTGGTGACAGACGGACGAACGGACGAACAGACGGACAGCGGAGCCTTAGTAATAGGGTTCCGGTAATTACCCTTCGGGTACGGAACCCTAAAAACAATGAATTGCAAGTAAATCCACCAACAGACAACATATTACAAAATAATGACAATTACTAACGCGACACATATTAACAGAAGTTATACGCAATTAACCAAAGCAGACGGTACAAATCCCACTAATTCCACAAACGAAAAGCAATTCAACTATAATCAATACTACTGAAACAGAATATATATTTTACGAAACACTGATAAATACATTGGAACAGATCCATCTCTCCGATTACTTATTCCTAAAATACAAATGAATAAACGATCTGTGATTATAATAGAAAGCATAAAAATTGTAATATAAAAACTAATTAATAATAATAATATTAAAACAATACAATAAATACATAAAAGATACATTGCATATACATTGCTGCATGCTGCAGTAACCGTGACTATACTAATTATAGTAAAGCAACACAATTTTCCTAAAAATATACAGCGAGATTTAAATATGAAAAAAAGGCGGCATGGCATCGACTCGAGACCAAAATATCAAAGTTTAAAAGATAAATAGCGCAATTACCACAATTCCTTAAAAATAATCTATCGTTGATAAAACAAAGAAAGTTATTTTTTTTAATAAAACCAGAACAGAAATCGAAGGAGAATTAGATCTTGAAAAACAAAAACTTCGTTCTGATTCCAAAAGACTACGAAGATACAGAAAATCAAAGAAAAGAAAAAAGATAACAACCTTTTTAATTAAAATATTTTATAGTGTAGAAGGAGAAAAAAAAATTTTTAATTACGACACCACCCAATATCGATGATATATTGCAAATTATTGGAAAAAGTATTTTGTCCACATCAATTGAACACACTCTATACACTCCAAGGATAGAGATAGAAAACAATGAGCCAAAAATTTAGAAAATATGACAGAAGTTAAAACAGAATTAGGTGACATAAAACAGCCCACAAGAAAATACATAACTGGAAGTCCCCAGGACCTGAAAAAAGAAAAATTTTTGGCTTAAGTTTTTTACAGCTATACATGAACCTCTAATTAAAATAATTAATGAAATAATTACTCAATAAAACAGAATATAGTTTCTTATCAGACAAAAACACAAATACTAAAATAACTCATTTGCTATACATGGATGAGATAATTTATATGCAGCCCATAGACACAAATGGGAATATCTCCTTAAGTTTACAGAAACTTTTAGACATAATATAAATAAATTTGGAATAAAAAAATGTTAAATTAAAAGTAAAGTCAAAGGACAATACAAAACAACAGACGCTTACATTCCTACAACAGACGCCACCTCAATAGATGGAATGGAGCAGAAAGAAACCCATAAATATCCAGGTTACATATAAAGCTCATCTGTGAATTATGGACACATGAAAGAGGAACTTAAGAAAATATATATAGAAAGATTCCACAAAGTGTTAAAAACTTACCTAGCAAGAAATAAAATCAAAGCAATCAACACTTATGCTATTTCCACTATATCATATTCATTTGGTATACTAAATTGGACAGAAACGGACTTAGATGCACTAAACACAGTTACTAGATCAATACGAAATAAATATAATATATATCACACGCATTCAGCAGTTGAACGGTATACTATTAAACGCAACCTTGGAGAAAGAGGTTTCATAAACATAAAAAATCTAAATTTCACACAAATAGAATACTTAAGAAATTACTTCCTCACTAAAGCAAACAATAGCGCTATCAATAAAACCATAACCAAATTGAACAAATCTGGAATACCTTTACAGCTAAATAAAACAGAGTTTAATCCCAATGAAAAAATAGACAGTTAAAAAGATCTTCACGAAAGACATCCACACCAATTATATTTCATAAGTTTACATGTAATTTGCACCCTAACCATACTCCTTACCGTGACGGTGTAGATACCTATGTATAGGGGCAAAGGTGTGCATTCAACCTGTGATACTTATTTTAGGCACAGCCTAAGGACTTAATGACCCATGTGAAGTTTCAGACAGTCTTTCCCTTTTTTACCCATAGACCCATCCCTTTTGTATCCCTATTTCTGCTTATTGTTATAGGAGTGAGGGAGAAAGAATGTACAATACTCAACATGCTAACTATTTTCACCTGTAACTTAGTAACCGTACATACGGTCTATATAGAACTTTACATAAAGGTTCTGTACATTTTTGCACAACAAATAGCATATGTTTTACATACATTCATTACAGTAAAATTCAAATGACAATATTAGCCAGGCACTTTTAGACTGATTGCAAAACAAAAACACATTAACTTGAGAACGGTAGGTAAAAAAGATCAAATCTACCGAATCGGAGATAACTTGTTACCTAATCACTTAGCTTGCGAATCAAATAACTTATGATCTGTTCGACGACGAACTTATATCCATTGCCTCTAAACATGGACACATATATTACCTACTCCTTACTAAACAAGGAAACTTAAAACATGTTAGCCAAGTACGTAAATATTTGATCACAAACTTTCGAATTCTAAAAATTTCCTATTAAAATAAAATAGCAAATTCACTTTTTCAAAACTTTGAACTATTACACTTTGATTATAAAAACTTACCCAGAATATTTTATAATACAAATTTCACCTTACACTAAAGCACTTAATGTCTCTATAACCCTTAGAGTTCTTAAACACATAAGAATTACACTTTTTCAAATTCATTATCAATACTTCATTGGGACCACTTTTAACTAGTCACTCACGTAATTTGTTTCGTATGAAAAATCGGCACTTACGTACTTGCGTTGGATTTCCTGAAAACGCAACGATTTTCCTCGCTCTTTCCTGCGTCGTGCCTGGTAGATGTCGGTCCACTTTTCTGCATCCCTGGATCGCCTCTCCAGTGTGCAGTTTCTTCGCTGGCTCGACGTTTAACCTCCCGCCGAGCTGTATCAAACGATTTGGTCGCGCCTTGAGTAGAAATAGCGTCGTCTGCTTGACAATACCCGATGTGGGCGCAGTACCAAAGTGTTTGCGATGAATCTTCGGTTTCGCCGTGCAAAACCTATCCCAATTTTCATCTTGAAGCCACGGGCTGATCAGGTTAGCCTCGCTTCCACTTTGGTTCCTCGAGCAATAGGCGTAGCCATGCGCGCCATCTCTTGGTCTCACAGGTAATACTTTACGGCGCTGCGAGTATTACTGGCATTAGCACTACACAATACAGGTAGTTCTTGCATGTGCCGATGCGTGGCGCTAGTTTGTCGTACGGTGCGTTCGATTTTCGTAATTTTTCTTAATTCTTCGTACGACGGTGGCGCCATCTAGTGAGTGTCCTGAATTGCGTGTCGCAGGGCTTGGTTTACTGTTGTAACCTCCAAGGTCGATTTTTCCTCACTTTTTCCTGCGTTTTCCTGACGCTTTGCTTGGACCTCGGTACTTTTTTGGCGATGTTGGCGCCCTCTGGTGTGGTTCTGTTTCGACGCTTTCGGCGTCGTGATCTGACTCTTCGAGTCTGGCGAGGCGTGCCTTTACGAGTTCGGCTCGTGCATGTACCTCTTGGAGCTCTAACCATGCTAGCTCTTCTTGTATTTCTAGTTGCAACGTTCTGCATGTGCGCGCAGTGCCGGATTGTCCATTAGGCAGTGTAGGCAACTGCCTATGGGCCCCGTGCTAGCTAGGGCCCCGCGCTCCAAGAATATTTTTGTGGAAATTATTTTTTCAGTAAAAAATTAATTCGAAGGTTTTTATGTAACAATCTCTTAATGTCAATATTTATATATTACATAGTCGTATTTCAGTATATTTTGGAACGCATTTCAGATTTATTTATTTCGTACGATTATCGGAAAATCGGATCATTGCGAGAATCCAAGGATGTTATCAAACAACCGGATGATTGGAAAATAAGAATGAGTTTTGCAATCTTCCGAGCTATTTTATGATGACTGCAAAAAACGAGTTTATTTTAAGAAAATCGCAAATGACTACTCACGGTTCGTAAATCGTGAGCGCTCATTGGCTAGTATGAAAGTAATAAACTAGCAATAGCGTTTTTTACATTACAATTTTTTTCATTACAACTAATGAATGGTATCGATGGTAATCGACCACCGCAGCCTGTGGTCGCTTGCAACATCTGGGGCATCGTTGCCGACCCTTGAAAAATTTAATAGCTTCTTTAAAAAAGATAAAGGGGCCCTGACATTGTTGATGCGGCCCTGTGTGCGCGCAACACTTCTCGGTCCAGTGTGTCTCGACGGTGGGCCAGTTGCGGAGGGAGGCTGGTCGAACATCATCTCACGTGCGACGGGCTTGATCTGCCACCCTTCGCTTGTTCTTCTCGTCCCGGCGACGCTTCTTAGTATCGACGGCGGGCGAGTTGTAGAGGGGGCTGGTCGAACGTCTTCATACGTTCAACGGGCTTGATCTGCCGCCCTCTTATCCTAGTGTGCGCTTATGTCTGCGCGGCTGATGCGTCTTCATGCGTCTCGACTGCGCCTTTACAGCTTCTTGTAACTGGCATCTTTCTCGGCTCTTTCGGTTGCAATGGATCAGACTTCTTCAGCAACCGAAATTGCTGGTTCTTCCAAAATTCGGCTCGCAGCTGACCAAATTGTGCGGACAGACCCTTCGAAATCTGTGGCCCGTGACAAGAAGTTTCTTCTTAGGCGCTTGAGATATTATAACGCGTATATGCACACAACAGACCGATTTTATTTTGCTTATGCTTCTAACTTAAATTCTAACACATATGTACAAAAATTTTACTTCTTAGCTATTTTATCCTTGCTGGTATGGAATGCTATATTCCTAACCCGCGAGTAGCTGCCGGCGTCAAAAAACGACCGTGGTTTAATAGGTCTTGCAGAAAAGCTAAAATTCTTAAGCAAAATGCATATGGACCACGGCTCGTTATAATAAGGATCCGAATATTTCTGAGTTAAAACGCAAATTAAATGCTGCCTCGAGGTTCAGTAAGAAAGCAATTGCCAGAGCAAAATTCCAATTCATCGGCAAAATAGGTGGGCGACTTGCGAGCTATCCTTCTGGTAGTCGTGCTTTCTGGTCGCTTGCAAAAGCTGCCGAAGGGAACTTTTGCCAGTCGTCGTGACCACCACTGCGAAAGACCGATGGTGACTTGGCCCATAGTGGTAAAGAGAAAGCCGATCTACTGGGCAGTCTCTTTGCCTCGAACTCGAATATGAACGATGAAGGCGCTGTACCACCTACTATAACGTGGTGCGGTAAGACCATGCCGGAAATCTCCATAACGCAGCGGGAGGTCAGGCGGGCGTTGCTTTCTCTAGACGTTCATAAGTCGAGTGGGCCAGACGGTATACCAGCAGTGGTGCTTAAGCAGCGTGCTCCTGAGTTATGTCCTGTACTCACGCGCCTCTTCGCGCTTTCCTACCACACTAGGCAATTTCCGTCTTCATGGAAGACTGCGAATGTGCACCCGGTGCCCAAAAAGGGCGATAGATCAGATCCATCGAATTACAGGCCTATCGCTATTACCTCTCTCCTCTTTAAGGTGATGGAGCGTGTGATCAACACACAGCTTCTAAAATACCTAGAAGGACACGATCTGGTCAGTGACCGTCAATATGGCTTTCGCCACGGACGCTCGACTGGTGACCTTCGAGTGTATCTCACACACCGATAGGCACTAGCCATTGAGAGTCAGGGGGAGGCATTGGCATGTAGCCTGGACATAGCGAAGGCGTTCGATCGGGTCTAGCACCGGGGTCTTCTCTGCCATCTTACGGAGTGCCCGAGGGTTTGTGCAAATGGGTGGCTAGCTTTTTGTCCGGCAGACGCTTACGAGCCGTAGTTGACGGTAGTTGCTCTGATAGCATGGACATTAATGCTGGGGTCCCGCAAGTCTCTGTGCTGTCTCCTACGCTCATTCTACTGCATATCAATGACATGTTGGACATCAACAACATACATTGCTATGCAGATGACATTACTGGAGACGCTTTTTACACGGGTCAAGCAAACATCCCTCGTTCCGTTGTGGAGGAAAACCGCGGAGAACTTGTGTCTGAAATCGAGACCACACTGTCCCAGGTCTCTGACTGGGGATGGGTAAACTTGGTCCGGTTCAACCCTACAAGTGTGCGCTTTCACCGCTAAGAAAACTCCATTCACTGTGGTCCCACAATTCCAGAACACTCCCCTCTCTATCTCCAAGAGCATTGGGATCCTTGGTGTCGACATCTCCAGGGATGTTCAGTTCCGAGATCCCGCGAACTGTTAAGTTGTGGAATGAGCTTGTTTGCCACCTTAGTGGTATAAAAAAAAAAAAGTTGTATAGCTAAACGGTAGGAGCTATAATGACGATTTAGGTGTCCTAAGATAGAGCTTTCGGAGGCGGTTCCAACAACGTATAGTGGTATGTTCCATCGTCTACGGTTAGGCCGTATTGAGAGAAGAGCTGGAATTCTAGCTCTCAAGGCTTTCTGCCTGTACTAGATGACTACAGACTTTGTGCTAAATGTCAAAAAATAGACCTAAAATTCGGACGTACCTTTCAGTATTTTTGGTGTCTGTCAGTATGTTTAATCATGAAAAAATGTGTGATACAAGTTTTCAGGATGTTACTTGTGCTCCTGTACTTCAGAGCTTAAAGTTACCTGTATGAAAGCTATTTATCTTGGTAGATACCTACGAGAGGTATCTAATGATACATTTATCTTTATCCTATGTCGGCTGCTGAGTTATAAGCTACTGTATTTCATAAGTTTACATGTAATTCGCGCCCTAACCATACTACTTACCGTAACGGTGTAGATACCTATGTATAGGGGCAAAGGTGTGTTTGTGTGTTTGTTTTTTTTTTTTTTTCTGAACTGTCTATGCAGTTAGCTGTTGCAGCCATTACTGCTTCACCGGGCTTTTGGGGCGAGACTCTGAAGGAGCCTCAGCCCATATAGCGCCCAACGCTCAAGGGCTCAAGCCTCGGCTTGGCTTGTCGCTCTCGGGGGCGTCCTTTCGACCGGCGTGAGTCTCGAACCCGAAGGTGAGTCACCGCCAGGAGGGGAATTCCCGGTTCCGGGTACGGTTGCGATTAAGTGGGGGCGAGAAGCGCCCCGGCACTCTTTGATACCTCGTGTATCCTTGTGGGCGCCGACGAACCCGGGGTCGTTGGCGTCGTGTTTGGAGGGAGGCCCTATTCGGGGAGATCGTAGAGACTAATCTTGCTATCCGGACAGTGAGATCGTCATCTGGGGCCGTTAGTGCGTGCTGAGGCCGCCTAACTATAGTTTTACGACCGTGCCCGGGTCGATCGGGGGGATGATACGTTGTGGATTGCACAATTAATCGATTCGGGTGATTTTGCGTACGCTCGAAAAAGCGGACTGCCAAGTCTTTGAAATATTGGGGAATCGTGGGGATTTCGAAGTCTCTGTGTAGGTCCGCATTGCGAACGTACCAAGAGGCCCCAGAGGCCGCTCTGAGAAAGCGGTTTTGGAGGGTCTGTAGTTTGTGGAGATTGCGCTTGGATAACGAAAGACTACGCTAGCATAAGCTAGTATGGGGCGGATGCAAGTTGTGTAAAGATTTAGCTTATTTCTAGGCTACATCTTACTGTACTTGCCTATCATGGGATAAAGACGACCGAGGACAAAGCGGCTCGGTCTCTGACTATTTTGGTGTGAGCGTGGAAGTTCAAACGACTATCCATGGTCACACCATGGAATGGCACGACCGAAGAGAGAGAGGGGAGGTGGCCGCGGAGGGCAGCCTACGGTAAAGAGGACGGCAGAGCTTTTGTCGGGATTCACCTCGATTCTCCATTTCCCAAACCATTCGCCTAGGGCGGTGATAGCGGATTGGAGTCTCTCAGTGATTCGACTCACTTGCCTATCGGTGGTATAGAGAGCGGTATCGTCCGCAAAGAGGGCTAGATTGGTACCTATCGTTTTAGGGATATCGTTAGTGTACAGAAGGTACAAGATGGGGGCGAGCACGGACCCTTGCGGGACTCCTGCTTTTATGGGACGGGGGGAAGACAGAGTGCCTTCAACTTTGTAGCGAAAGCTACGATTCGACAGATAGTCTCGTATGATGAGCACGAGACGATCTGGCAACTGAAAGTTGTACAGTTTAAAAATTAAACCGTTGTGCCAGACTTTGTCGAAAGCTTTCGTTACATCGAAGAAGACCGCGCCCGTGTGGCGGGTCGTACCTAATGCTGGGTGGAAGCCAGTGTGAATATGTTCCGTTATGCGGAGGATTTGATGGACGCATGAGTGTTTGGCACGGAAGCCGAACTGCTCGTCTATTAAAATCCCTTTGGAGACTATAGCGTTCCGTAGGCGAGCGAGTAGGAGGCGTTCAAAGAGTTTACCAAGGGCCTTTAGTAAACTTATAGGGCGATAGGAGGACGGCTCGGTACTAGCTTTGCCTGGCTTATGGATGCCTATAACAATTGCATCTTTCCATTGAGAGGGAAAGATGCAATGTTCGATAGCAGCGTTAAAGATCGCTACTAGGCAGCAGAGAAGGGGAAAAGTGAGGCGCTTTAGGATATCGTTAGAGATACCGTCCGCACCGGGGGCTTTACGGGGGCGTAGGTCTTTGATGACCTGTATGACTTCGTCGACAGAGACAGGGGGCAGGGGGTCTTGTGGAGGCAGAGAAGTTCTGCGCTCCACTTCGCCGTCTACCTCGCGCACGTAATGGGGATCGAACGGTCGTGTGCTTAAGGCACATTGGGCTTGGAGGCTAGACGCTAGGCAATCCGCTTTTCCGTCGTCATTGAACGCGGGAACGTTGTTGGGACGAGTTAAAGGAGGGAGAGAGTTGGCGGATTCGGATTTTAGAGCTCTGGCTAAGTGCCAGTAAGCTTGGTGAGAAGGAGAAATGTTCTCCATAAGATCACCGAAACGTTGGGCGCGAAGCTCAGCTATAGCGGTTCTTACACGGCGGTGTAAGTCGTTGAAGCGAGCTTTATTATCGATAGTGGGAGCGCGATCGCGTGCGCGGCGGGCCGCGTTACGCTCAGTCATTAGCGACCTAATGTGCTGAGGCAGGATTAGGTGGTGATAATCACCAACCGGCACCTGTCTTGAGCACTCGCCAACGGTGGCTGTCAGATGGTTAGTGAGTGAGTCGATAGCTACGTTTAGGTCGGTCGCGGATGAGATTACGTTGGGAACGCGGTCTATATGTGGCGAGCTGGGATTTTCGAGCAATTGCCCAAATTTATCCCAGTCCGTCACGGTTCTAGTGTCGGGAGGAGAGTCCGAAGGGGAACCTAATCGGAGGAGGACAGGGCGGTGGTCCGAGTCAAGTTCGTCAAGCACCTCTATAGAGCGAAAGCTTAGCCTTATATTCTTTAGAAGTGCTTTGTCGAGTACGTCAGGGTTATTCCGAGTATTGTGGGGAAAGTAAGTGGGATCGTCATAGGAGCGATGATGTCAAAGTTTAGTCTGTCAACTAAATCGTCGAGGAGTCTGCCTCTCCGTGAAGTTACTGAAGAGTTCCAGCGGCGATACTTGCAATTTAGGTCGTCTCTCGAGCGAGTCATTTAAGGGAGAGAGATTAACCGATGCAATGATGATCGGCTGATGGCCGGTCATTGCTAAGCGGCAGACGGATGCTTCTAAGTTCGTAAGTGGTGGAGGATCGATAGGGGAGCAATGCAGGGAGCGCCTGTAATAGATAAGAGTGCTTCCGAGATTGGAGGCATACGGACGGTGCGATAGTTCGCGATCGAAGGGGTGCGCACAGCGGGCTTTAGGAACGTTTCCTTGATGAGGAAGACGTCCGGTTTTTGGGACGAGAGGAATTGCGATAATTCCTCTCTTTGGTTACGAAGACCGTTGGCGTTAAAATAGCCTAAGGAGACTGACCGGGGTTTTTCGCGCGCGGTTGTGCAATATATTTTGGTTTTTTAAGGTTTTGGGGACACCCTGCGGAGGGCGGCGAAGAATTCGCGATGCTTAGCCATGAAGCTGAGCATTTGATTGAGATCGGTGATCTGTAGGTATTCGGCGTACACGACCTCGAAATAGGCTGGGTCGCAGGCCCAAGAAATCTCGGTGAGAATGCCGAAGTGCTGCTGCTCGGCCGTCTGAGCGGCGTTACGGGGCAGCGCGAGAGAGGGGCGCGGGTGGGCAAGGCACGTTTGTGCGAGAGGTGCGGGAGCACTTCGCATGGGCGCTGGACGCGGGATGTCCCGGGACATGAGAGGGGCGGGGTAGGAAATACCCGTGGCTGAGACGGGCCCAGGGAGAGCAGACAAAAGTTTGTCTGTCTCTTGACCGGGTCGGATGCGTTAACGCGATCGCGATCACAGTCCGGAGTGGCGTGATCGCGCAGACATTTCACGCAGCGCGGTCTGCGTCTGCAGTTGCGCTTTGCGTGGCCATACAACTGGCATCGGTGGCATTGTCCTGGGTTCGACCGCTTGTGCGGAGTCTCGACCCGCACGCCCTTGAGGCTGCACACATCTTTAATATTAAAGATGGCTTTGCCCTCTTTGGTGAGGTCTAGCACTACGAGCACCATGTCGTAGCACTCAGATCGGTTGCGGCCGTTGTACATGCGATGTACTTCCCTTACAGGGAGGCCTTGGACGATTAAGATAAAGAGTATGTAAATGATAAAAATCCTTGGGAATGATGATGCTCAATTACAGGATGCATAGGTAAACCAAATTAAAATGGAAATAACATAAAATTGTACGACTAAAAATTTTTTATTTAAAACATTAATTGTATTTTAGTTTATTTGTATTATTGATAGTGTTTTTAAAAGAGTAACTATCGAGTTTCTTGCCGGATTCTTCTCGGTAGAAATCAACAACATTGTGAACCGGCGAGAAGGTGGGAGGGTTCAAAAAATAATATTTTATAACTTTGACGATTCAAAAGTGATTGTAAAATCCTTATTTGAATAAACCATTTTGGCTTTGACCTTTGATTAAGTCGTTTTGACCGTTTTGAAGTTCGTTAAGACCTTTGTCGTCCTGGACAGTTTTTACGGAGAATTCCTCCGGGACTCCCCGTATAACTGCCCTGAGCACGCGTTCTTCGGCCAGCGAGTACGTATGGTACTCGTATTTCTGAGCCGTAAGAAAGGCTTTCGGAAATCTGTCGGCGTCGGGACCTGCACTTTGATGCCGCGCTCGGCATCATTGCGGGCGTGCGTATAGTTTATACGCTTGGCCTTCATAGCGTTAGCTATGTTTGGCCAGGCCCCTTTGTCTTTGATGACAACAGGGGGCGGAGTTTTTTCCTTCCGTCCCGAAGTGGGACAGTCGGCCTGCGAAGAGGTGGCGGCGGGGGTTGTGTCCATGGCGGCTGGCTCAGGGCTGGCGCCGAGGTGGACGGGGAAGGGGAAGCGCTAGGCGCTTTGAGGCGTCTAGCCTCAGAATTGGAGGGAGGAGGAGAAGACTCCTGAGCGGATGCCGCCGAAGCCTTTTTTGACTTGTCGGTCTTCTTCCGCTTTTTCCCCTTTTTTGTCCCCAGGCCAACCACTTTGAAGCCTTCGTGGTCCACGTTTGAGGACAACGCCGACTCAACGGACATTACGGCTACCGGAGACAGGGGTGCGGTTTCGGAGGTTGCGGGGGACGGGGTAGCGAGTGACCAAGAAAGGGTCACATCAGCTACCGGATTGGGGGGAAGATTTGGCACAGGGGCCCGAAGAGCGCGGCGAGCGACACGCGGGTCGCGATAGCGGGGGTCGCGGCAGAGAGAGCGCGTGCGGGGAGAGCGAGAGCGCGAACGAGTGCGCGAGCGAGACGGGGAACACGGCGGCGAACACAGAGAGTGCACCGACTTGTCGTACGCTGTGAGGGCAGCCACAGCCTGGGAAGAGCAGGCTTGGACCAGATCTGAATGATCACGAAGACAAGCTTTGATGATCTCCCCTATCTGGTCCCAGGATATACCGTTGAGTACTTCGGCCATCGCGGGAGTGGCCGAGGTGTAGCTTGTGAGTACCTAGTGACTCGAGGAGCAAGAATACCTAAGTGTGGCCAAGCGCCCCGCAGTGCTACGGATTGCTTGGTGTGTACCTAACTCCTACTCCTACGGCCGGGGTTACGTTGTCACCGTTAGGTTTTCCCCCGAGCAACGAGACGTTTATGAAGAAGAAACGTTAGGTAGACCGCAACTCTGAAAAGAGCTATACGATCTCACCCACCAGCCCTTGAGCACTCGGAACTGGATTTCTACAAACTAGACGCAATCGACACTTAAAACGCGAGAATGCGCGGAGCGGCGAACCGCTGAAGCGGAAATACTACACTAGCGATTTAACCCAAAGCCGGACTCAGGCTGGGCGAACCAGCATCAGTCAAAGAGGCAAGCGAGGGTCACCACTATGCGTAGTAGTTCCGCGACTGCGAGAACACACACTCACACACAAAAACACACAGTATCGCTACGATAAACTTCGCGTTATGGGCGCGTTGAAAAGCGCGAAAGCACACTCAGAGCGGGCCGAGAAGCAATTTATACACACAATACACACAACCGAGCAGCGCTCAACACTCAGGCCGATTTTCCAAGAATTGCGGGCAATAATCCAAACAACAATTCGAGGTCGTCAGCGCTGAGGCAAAACACCAAACAGGAATGCGCACCAGCTGAGTCACCACTGTACGGAGCACTATGAGAGCACTTGACGCTCTAGAACACGACTGCACAACACGAAAGTCGAATCGGGAATGTCGAAAGGTGTGCATTCAACCTGTGATACTCATTTTAGGCACAGCCATGTGAAGTTTCAGACAGTCTTTCCCTTTTTTACCCATAGACCCATCTCTTTTGTATCCCTATTTCAGCTTATTGTTATAGGAGTGAGGGAGAAAGAATGTACAATACTCAACATGCTAACTATTTTCACCTGTAACTTAGTAACCGTACATACCGTCTATATAGAACTTTACATAGTGGTTCTGTACATTTTTGCACAACAAATGGCATATGTTTTACATACATTCATTACAGTAAAATTCCCGCTTTTTTGAGGATAGTCGTGCGTACTAAGTCGACAACATGTCGGTACTCACACAATATTATTTTTGATATCAACAAATACTAAAGAGGGAAATGAAACAAACCTACTCTACTTTTACCTAACTTAATACAATTTTACACTTATTTTTATTACATTTTCTTAAATCTAAACTAGTCCCTATAAGGAGAATAGTTTTTACTATGTGAATATTAACGTGCTATATTGCGAAACATAATGAATTATACAAATGCATTTATAGATGCAATTTGTGCTGTATCCTTGCAGCGATGATAACACGATGTAGCGTGCGGTGTTAACATGTAACATATTTGAATGTTAAGCGCGAATCGTGTGCAAAGGTTTTCACTTCTGCCGGAGTGCAACCCGTTTTTTTTTCCTGTATATTTGTTTTGTCTTTTAAAGAGAGAGACGTTTTGATTTCTATTATATATTTCACAATTTACCGATATATCAACTATGTATAAATATATACAAGCTTTAACTCAAAAAAATACAGTTACATACATACATAACATCACGCCTGTTTCCCAGAGGGGTAGGCAGAGACCAAAGACTGCCACCTGCTACGAACCTGGCATACCTCTCTTGCCTCATCTATACGCATCAATGCTTTCATACATTTCCTACGGTTCCGAGTACTCCTGACCTGGCCTTTTCTGAGAACGTACTCAATTTAATCTACATAAGTTTGCCGAGGTCTACCTCTACCAACTCTACCAATTGCTTCAGATTCATTAATCTGTTTCGTGCATCTATTTTCTTTAAAATTCAAATTCAAATAGTTTATTTGTCAAAAAAAGGATACAATATCACTTTTTTGATGTCAGTATAATATGCAAGGAATTTATAAACTACTACCGTTTCGGAATCAAGATGGCGTTCTGGGGAGAAGAAACTGCGAAAGATACTCTCCAGCTGTCGCTCTTTTCAATTTTAATTATACATATAACGATTGGTACATTTCCAGATAACAACATTTTCATTATTCCCATGCGTTTTTATCTATGAAATAGTCTTTAATTGAATAATAAGCTTTTTTGACAAGTTTGTGTTTAACAAAATTTTTAAACTTTTTTAAATTCAGTTTACATACTTCTGCAGGGATTTTATTGTAAAAACGGACACATTGTCCTTTAATTGATTCATCAATTTAATCAAACTTTGTGTGGATCAGAGCCAGTTTGTGTCTATTTCTTGTATTTCGATTAGGAACATCACTATTTTTTTTAAAAAGATTAATATTCTTATGAACATACATTAAATTATGAAATATAAATTGACCAGGTAAAGTTAGTATATTGATCTCTTTAAATTTATCCCTTTAAGAGTTTCATTTTTTCAACATGTCCAAACCACCTTAACATACCTTTCCCAATCTTTGTCACCACACTTTCTTTCACACCGCAACACTCTCGTATTACACTATTTTTTATCCTGTCATTTAGAGTCAAACCACACATATTTCTCAATGCTCTCATCTCCACGGCATTAATTCTTCTTTCGTGCTTCATTTGCCATACCCAACATTCACTTCCATACATCAGTGTTGGAACCAACACACCCTCATGTACAGCCAAACGTGCCTTTTCCGTAAATTTTTGACTGCTCATAAAGCTGTGCATCGCCCCATTTACCTGATTTCCCGCGTTTACTCGTCTTTCAAAGTCACCTTCACATTTTCCGTCTCTAGTAAACAAAGATCCTAAGTATACGAATTCTGGCACTTGTTCTTCTTTCTTCCCTTCTACCGTAATATTGCATTCTGTTTCAGTATCATTCCTTTCAAAATCCATAACTTTCGTTTTATTTATATTAACATTCATTCCATTCTTTTTAATTGACTCATACATAATCGATACCATTTCCTGTAACTCCTCTGCTGCCGATGCAAGAATGACGTGATCATCGGCATAGAGGAGGCACTTGATTAGTAACTCATTCATTCTTATACCACATTCTTTCTTTTTCAAATCTCTAAGACAGTTATCTTATCTAAAATACAGTTATATTTTTGCTATTTATATATGTGGCATTTGCGTTCTCAAAAGAATAATTAATTAACTAATATTATTAGTCTTTGATATATTTTATATTGCTGTATATCCTCTTCGCAGATTCTAAAATAATAATATACTATGAGAACGCCCGTGGGCTACGTTCCAAAACTAACTTTTTTAGAGAAACTTTTTTTTTTATCTTTAGAATATGATGTCAGATGCATATCGGAAACTTGATTATTTTCCGGTATCCATAGTTCTGAGCTATTTGATAATGGGTACACTGTTTACCGGTGTGACCGGGACTATGAAGCCCGTGTTAGACAAGAGGTGGGGTTCTTATTGCTGTGTTTAGGGGGTGCGGGTGTGACGGTTGGTGACATAATAACGAAATTATTTATGATAATATCTTTCCGGTTAAAAGATCAACGATTTCAAGTTGACCTGGTTTACACTGATTATTTAAAAGCGTTTGACAAAATACTAACTACCTCTGCTTTTCAATATATATAATGCATATTAAGCAATGTTCTATTTTAATGTATGCTGATGACCAAAAATTTATAAATTTTTAAAAAATACAGAAGATTGTGAATATCTTCAGAAAGACCTAGATAGACTTTGCAATTACATATTGTAAAAAAATCAATTGAACCGAAACGTAAAAAATTTAGTGTCATTACATTGAAAGTAAAAGTTAAAAGAACCCCATTAATTTTACATGTAAATCAAATAGTATTTCCATAAACCGTGGTAAAAGATCTAGGTGTATTGCTGGATAGTAAGCTGTTTTTAGATGTTCATATACATCACATTGCAATTAAAGCTTATCGAATTATCGGTTTCAATTTATGGGTAGGAAATTTTTCCGTTCCGTTCGATATAAACCATTATGTTCTGTTCAATTGTATTGCCAGGTCTAATCTAGAATTATATTATAGTAATCTATATTCAAAGTATCCGGAGGGTACATAATAAACAAAGAAAACACTTATAATTTAGAAAATAACTCTCTCTATGCATTTAGTTTTAAGTAATGAAATACTTATTGCGTTGTCATACTGTAATGGCTGTTTAATATTTATAATTTCACTTAAGGGGTCATTAGCGATATTATAAGTAGGTTACTTATGTTTGTATGTGTCTTATGTCTGTCAGTCCGTCTTCTTAGAGACTTCTCATTTACTATTATAAGTTTATAGTTTACATAAGGGATAGCTAGTGACATTATTAGTAGGTTATATATGTACTTAGTTTGTAGGTCCGTCTTTATTCTGGGGTTCCATATACAATCATAAGATTATATATAACTTCATGACTTATCACGCTTAAGGGTAGCCGCACTATTACTAGTCATGCCTAATATCATAAGGAGGTAGCTAGAAACGTAGATGGTGTAGCCTAATCTTGAATATTTTCGAGTACGGGGTTATATTAGGATAGTTAATTACGCATAGATTTAATTAGGGACCCAACTTTAGTGGTCTAAATTCCTGTCTGGTAATAATTAGGACGGAGTAACTCAGCGGTTAAAGATTAGTTATTTAGGAATACTTATAATTTAGGTGTAATATAGGATTAGTGTTTGATTTTGTTATTTCATACCTGGGACTGACTAAATCCATACCTCTTAAGGATTTGGGTTATTACCGGTAACAACGAGGGGTCCAACTTAACGGTCACAGCCAAATATAAGTAGTAATATTAACGTTTTACAAAATAATGATATTAACAAATTAAATATCAATCATAATATTAGCAATTTAAATATCAATAATATTTACAAATAATAGTTATATTAGGATAACGTCTGTAATTTAAGACGAGCCTCTACAATAGGGTCGAATAAAAGAAAATAAAAGTTTAGTAGAATATTTATTGTCTAAAGTGGAAACATTGGAAGCCTGTAAAACATTGGAAGTGTCAAATATTACATCAAAGTGCCGGTGTACAAAACATTGATTTTCGTGCGCCAAAAACTTTCGTTTATTTTCAGAAATTAAGTGCGCTTAAAATCAGTTATATGTTGTTTTTGATCAATTTTTTTGTTTGTTGAAGAGCTGTACATATAAAGGTATGTATAGATGTGGCGTAGTTACTGTTATGTTGCAAAATATTTATAGTAGTACGAACTACAATCAAATAGTTGAAACAATTTTTTTTGTCCTTTCGGAGTGTGGGTTACAAACATTCTGGATAATTTCCCTAATTTTTAACTACGCTACTCAACCTGTCATCCCGCACATAATAAACACATGTATTTCGAAATCAACTTACCCGGACAAACATTTATAAAAATGGCAGTCGACAAAAATAACGACAGGCTAATAACCATACTGTCATGTATTGGTAAAATAATTGAGAGGTATTTTTTGTAACAAAATGAGTAGATAACAATACTATCAATGAAAAAGAGTACGGTTTTCAAAACCGGAGTACCTACCTCTCAAACGTGTTTAGTTATGATATTCACAAATACTTAAATGAAAAAAAATCATGTTTTTACTATCAGGACTTGACTTTTCTAATGCATTAGATTATTTAATTTATGAAAGCTACTTTTTTTTTTTTTTTTAATACCACTAAGGAGGCAAACAAGCACACGGTCCGCCTGATGGTAAGCGGTTACTGTTGCCTATGGACGCTTGCAACACCAGGGGTATCACTCGCGCGTTGCCGACTCTTCATAAATCCAATAACTTATTTCTTGAAGAACCCCATACTGTAGTCCTTAGAGAAAACCTGGGCAGGGAGCTCATTCCACAACCCAAGCGTTCGCAGGAGAAAGTTTTTCTGAAACCGCACTGTACGCGTCCATTTCGGTTCTATAGTGTGAGAATGAATTCCTTGCCGATGGCGAGCGGTGCGATAGCAGAAAGTAGCCTTAGGCATCATTTTGAACAATTCCTCAGAACGCATCCCATTGTACAAGCGGTAGAACAGACACAGGTATTAATAATTGAAAGTATCTTGTGCAGGTTCTTATTGGGGTTAAATGAATGAAAAACATTAGAAAGGTTATTGAAGACTAATATATTAAGATTTAGATAAATTTGTATACACCATTTTCACAGTCAAAACATTGAACAGTGTCACATAAATCTACCCAACCACGTTAATCGAACTTACCGGCTGACATTGATTCTTTTGAAAATTTAATAAACTCGTCACACTCCTGCTTCGATTTCATACTAACAACACATTTATCTACATAAAATGATTTTAATCACCGTTTCGCTATATCTTGTAGATGCCCTGGTGCCTGCTCTAAGTGATGAATATTCGTTGCTGCTAAAATAAATGGACTGCACGTAATACCAAAAACTACGCGTTTATGTCTATAAGTAATTATTTCCTGTCTATCAGCATCTTTTCACCATAAAAATTGTAAATATTTTCCATACCTCCAAAAAGCGTGTGACTAAAGATTACTTTATCGATAGAAACAATATTTAATTTTGAGACCCACTATCGTACAACGCTCTAACTATCATACTTCTATCCTGGTAAGAAATTTTTACCATGACAGTTTGCATTAAAGTTGTGGTATTTTGACATAATAAAACTTCATTTCCTTGATTTTCTTTTCTTTTGATGTCATTACTAATTTGTAGCTTACCAATATCCGGACACATCATGATGCTATGACATTTATAGCTTACCAAGCATTTTGGGTAATTTTTACATCTTCTTGCGTTGTGTCCCATCAATAAGCAAATAAAACACGCCTTTTCTCTTCAAATGCTCTTTTCGTTCTTCTAAAGTCATTTTCGACGATGAATAACGTTCTGAGCTTCCATGACTAGTGTTTTTGCACCATACACATCCCTTTCGTTTCAATTGATTTCTTTTTTCACTCGCTTTCGCCATCATCAATGAAACTTTTCTTGGTCATTGAAATGCGTTCTTCGCTCTCAACTTCCTTCTTTAAAAGCATCATCAGTCCAGTCAGCTGACTGGCTTCCTTCTTCTCTATAGAGCTTTCCCAAGCAGTCACTGATTCTACTGGTATCGCAGACTCCATAATGGGGAACAGCATGGAAGCATATTTTTCGGAAGCAACATTTAAACTTTCTAAAGCTTGTATCTGTATAAACAACTGATCATACAAACTTCTTAAAGATAGCTTATCAGTATCTCCTCTTTTCACAATAAGTTTTATTAAACCTCTCACATAATGCTCAATTAGCATCTCCTCTCTTGCAAACCTTGACTTCAGCTGATCAATTGCCTTTTCATAATTTTCTCCCGATGGAGAGAAACTTTCGACTAACCGACGTGCCTTCGATTTAGGTTCAGTGGCCTGAACAAGGTACTGGAACTTATCGTCTGAGTCAATATTTTTATCTTCATGTATTTTTCTACATTGCCCCCAGAACCAATTGTTAATTTCCCCATCAAAGCGCGGTTGGCATCGGGGGCCGAGACAACACAGTGTTGTTCGCGCCAGTTTCAATTTAATTAAAAAGAAAAACAGTGTTCTGTTGTTAAATGCATTACATTATTATAGTCAAACATTCAATCAATACTCACAATAATTGATTTATCAAATTATTAGTTTTTTTCTAGTGTAAAAGAGTGATAAACAAATTTGTAGTGTAATAATTTGTTATCCACTGTAACCCACTGTAATGTTATTATATTATGAAAATACTGTAAATTATTAAAGTGACATCGCCACCTAGTGACAAGTAGCGTAAAAAAAACTGACACTGACACTGCCATCTATTGACAACTTTGCTTAACTAACATTGCAACAAGTAGCCCTAACGTGCACGATGCCTAAGTGCAACGGATGTGGGAAATTCCTCTCCCCACAAGAGTACGCTAAGTGCAACAAATGCCCATCAATATACCACAGTGGATGTGTAGCCTTACCCGCTACTGGTCGGATAGGTACTTCATGGGTGTGCCCAGACTGCAGCTCTAAATTGCCCATTTACCGCTATGAGACCTGTATAGGCACGCATAGATACGAGTGTGGCCGCCGTAATCTACGCGCACTCACAATATCAACAGGTCCCTGTCTTTAAGGCAATGAAGGCGGCGACAGCAGATATCCTCCCGGACGAACATACATACACCGGCACGACTCATAAAATTGTGCTCAAGTTTTTGCCGGGATAATGAAGGTATGAAGTGTCGGCCGGGCAGGATATCTGCGTCTCCGTAAGAAAAAGAATGGTCGGCTGCGAAGTTTCCAGATGGTGGTGAACTGCGTTAAGAATACCCCTAATGTTGCAAAAATCCACATTGAATGGGGATGGAGTGGCCGCTGAATAAACTCTTTTTCTTTTATTTCTTGCCATATTTTTTTCTGAAAAGGTTATTTAGACAGCTTAGAGGACAAAAAGTGCGGAACAAGAACTGCCGAAGCATGGCACAAATGATACGGTTGCTGGCACGGCGGGCGGAAGGGCTCCTGATCCCCCTCTGTTGTAGTAGCCGGGTCCACTCCGGTCTCCTTCTCCGGCACGACTACCACTTCAGATACTTTACACAGGCTGGCGGATCAGCCACCCAGGGTGGAGATTAAGTGATCCCTGGGTTCGGGAACCCGTTCAACCTGCAGGCGGCCAGCGGTCAGCCGTTTCATCAGGTCTATTAAAGTCTCCAGAAAGAATTATGTAGTCGGCTGATTGAAATGAGGAGACTGACATGGTGATTGCATCAAGAAAAGCACTAACATCCATCCATGGTGGGCGATATGCTGTGTCAATAACCAATTTAAATGTGTTGATTTTTATGCGAATCCACATTTGTTCGACATTTGGAGAGACCGGGTGTGAGCAGGTGCATACATAAATTCCTTTTTTCACATAGAAACCAACCCCACCGCCTCTACCACCTCTAACGCGTAATGGACGTGGAGCATGTCGTAGTCGGTATCCCGGCAGTAAAGGGGCACGTCCATCTTCACCCTCTCTAAGCCATGTCTCATTGATATTTAAAACATCTATAGAAGAATTTTCCATGGCCGCGATAAATTCATCATGACTAGTTCCTAGTGATCCAGCATTAAAAAGACCAACTTTTAGATATTTACACTTATGCATTGTAAAACATGTAAATTTGTCTCAGCGATTTGCCAATGTAGGTCACAGACAACAAGAATACATAATTAAGAGTGACATACAGGTAGCTACATGTTAACTTATAACAAAACTTTGTTGCTTTTATTTATTTTCGTATTTGCGCGATTGGTGCAATGCATACTCACTATATGCATTAAATAATACAGTTCACTTCAAGCTCGAATTCAATAAAGGACACAATTCAAAAAATAGTACTAAATGAAACTGACCCTCAAAGTATAGCTAACGAATTCAACAAGTTTTATGTAAGCCAAAGTGAAAAATATTGCCAAAAATATGATTACAAACCCTTAACAAATAGTTTCAATCATAAAAGTAAGTTTTTATATTCGTCTTACGTAATCTATGACGTCATTAGTCATGCGTGGCCAAAAATAATATTTTTTTGATATTATTTAACATTAGATTCATACCTGCATGTCCACCTGTGGACAAGAGGTGAAAGTTATTTAAAATTGTCGTTATCTCGTCTCTATCTGAAATACGAATAACGTCTCTTGTAATCAGACTTCTTCAAACTTCGGTGACGCGACTTTACAATTTTTGTTCCTGCGCAGTATACGTTTGATAAAATGAGCATTACTGTTATTTTTAATGATAAGTAAGATAAGATTTGGTTCCTGACTCGCTAACTTCTTTTTCTGACCTCTAGTCAACACAGAAATTATATGTTCGTGTGTCTCTTTTAAGTCTTTAGACGTTACCGGAAGACGGCTTAATGCGTCTGCAGCTGCATTGAGTCGGCCCGGAACGTACTCTACCTCAAAGTCATACTCCTCTAAATGTAATCTAAACTTTGTCAGTCGGCTTGATGGGTCGGTTAAGCCGAATAAATAAACAAGGGGCCTATGGTCGGTAAAGATATTAAATTTTCTACCATATAAATACGGTCTGAAGTGACGTACGGCCCATACAATGGCTAGCAACTCAAGGTCTATAATGGGATACCTAGTCTGAGCTGGTGTTAAACTCTTACGACTTTGCCATTGCTATTTAATAAAACTGCACCTTGTCCTATTTTTTAAGCATCGGTTTGTAAATGGAAGGTATTGGTCTCGGAAAAATCTGGATAATCCAAAACTGGTGAGTTACATACAGCTTATTTTAAATTTTGATATGCGTTCTCGCAATCACTTGTCCATTCAAATATAGCATTTTTCTTGCATAAGGTGTTTAACGGAAATACTATGTGTAGGTGTATAAGCGAAACGTGATATGAAGCGACGGTAGTAGTTTGCGAACGCAACTCATCGTTTTACATCTTCTACATTATTTGGCCTTGGATAGCTGTTAATAATTTTGATTTTAATATAATCTGGTGTCCTAAGTAAATAATTTCTTGTCTAAGGAACTCACACTTTACTGGGTTCAATTTAAGGTTGACCTCACGTAATCGGTTCAGTACGCATATGAGATTTTTATTATGATGTTCCATAGATTTTCCTATGACAACGCAATCGTCTAAATAAATAAAACACTTTTCAAAATTAAGGCCTGCCATTGCAATGGTCATAAGTCTAGAAAAAACGCTTGCACTTGTTTTGAGACCCATGGGACAGCGTTTTATTTGGTACTGTTTTCCTGCGGTGAACGCGGTACACTTACGAGAGTTCTTGTCTAAAGAAAGCTGATACATCTTGTTTAAACTAAAATATGTATATTTACGCGATTCTGGATTTAAGAATAGCTGGTAGTAGCTCTGAGAAAGGTCTAATTTTGAAAAATAAATGCTACCGGACAATGAATCTAATATCTCGGTAATGTTAGGTAATGGAAATTTATCGTCTTGTATTTTATTGTTTAACTGTCTATAATCGATAGCTAATCTCCACTTTTTCTCATTTGATTTATCAGCTTTCTTATATACTAACAAAACTGGACTCAACCATTCTGATACAGTCTCCTCTATGATATCATTTTTGAGCATGTCTTGTACCTATGTCCATCTATACCATGTCTATCTCATTTTTTAAAGCTTGGAGGACTCTGTAAGGCTTAACGTAAATGGGTGTTACGTTGTCCTTTAAAACAATGTTATGTTCCATCAAGTTAGTGACAGATAAATTGTCCCCTGGTAAATGAAATACATCAGCGTATTACGCACAATTCTGTTGAATACCTAAACGCTCCACCTTATTTAGCAAATGGGTGGCTAGCTTTTTGTCCGGCAGAAGCATACGAGCCGTAGTTGACGGTAGTTGCTCTGATAGCATGGACATTAATGCTGGTGTCCCGCAAGGCTCTGTGCTGTCTCCTACGCTGTTTCTACTGCACATCAATGATATGTTGGACATCAACAACATACATTGCTATGCAGATGACAGTACTGGAGACGCTTATTACACGGGCCGTGCAAGCATCCCACGTTCCGTTGTGGAGGAAAAGCGTGAAGAACTTGTGTCTCAAATCGAGATCGGTCTGTCCAAGGTCTCTGACTGGGGGCGGGAAAACTTGGTCCGATTCAACCCTTCAAAGACACAAGTCTGCGCGTTCACCGCTAAGAAAACCCCATTCACTGTAGTCCCACAATTCCAGAACACTCCCCTCTCCATCTCCAAGAGCATTGGGATCCTTGGCGTTGACATCTCCAGCGATGTTCAGTTCCGAGATCATTTGCTAGGCAAGGTAAAGCTGGCGTCCAAAAAACTTGGTGTACTCAACAGAGCGAAGCAGTACTTCACGTCGGGGCAAAGGTTGCTACTTTACAAGTCGCAAGTCCGGCCCCATATGGAGTACTGCTGCCATCTCTGGGCGGGTGCACCCGGATACCAGCTTGGCCCTTTTGACTCGGTTCAACGACGGGCTGTGAGAATTGTCGACGATCCCAAACTCACTTGCGGTATCGAACCCTTAAGTCTGAGGAGAGACTTTGCCTCCCTGTGTGTGTTCTACCGCTTGTACAATGGATTGTGTTCTGAGGAATTGTTCGAAATGATGCCCACGGCTACTTTCTACCATCGCACCGCTCGCCATCGACAGGGAATTCATTCTCACACTTTGGAACCAAAATGGTCGCGAACAGTGCGGTTTCAGAGAAACTTCCTCCCGCGAACCCTTGGGTTGTGGAATGAGCTCCCTGCCAAGGTTTTCTCTAAGGACTACAGTATGGGGTTCTTCAAAAAAGAAGTTATTAGATTTCTGAAGGGTCGGCAACGCGCGAGTGATGCCCCTGGTGTTGCAAGCGTCCATAGGCTACGGTGACCGCTTACCATCAGGCGGACCGTAGGCTTGTTTGCCACCTTAGTGGTATAAAAAAAAAAAAAAAAAAAAATTTCGAACAGAGTCTTAACCCTATCCACAGATTTATTTTCCTTGTTAAAGCAACAAACGTCGAAGTTGTTAATAGATTGAACCTGTAACTGAGATAAATCTATTTTGGCTTCTCGATATCTTGTGTTTAGAATTCTTACAGGAATGCGTCCTTGATAAGGTTTCGCTACTATTCCGGCAATAAAAATACCTTCTAAAATTTCGTGAGCTAAAACTATGCAATCTTCACTTGAAGAACAAGGAATTAATATTACAACTTCGCAACGAGGCGGTATTACGTGTACTTTCGTGTACCTTTCGGGACCGTTGCCTGTGGGCATACATACGGTTATCCCGTTTTTCGATAAACTAAATGTTTCCTGTTCGTAATTAATCACGGCGTTATATTTTCCAAAAAAATTATCACCTAAAATACCGTTAGCTGAACCTGAGCACGATAGGTTCTTAAAAACATAAAAAGTTTCGCAAAAATGAACATCATTATAAACTAAATCTAAAATAACATAACCCTCTGAAAATAATACTGACTACGCCTTTAATTGTTATTGTATCATGTCGCATTTGTTTTAATAATTGTGGATGCTCGAGTAGCCACTCATATTTCAAAACACAAAGGCTCGCTCCGCTATCAACTAATAAGCTTATACTACTGTCTGTACTACCTATACCTATGTTGATTGTTACTACGCTGCTGGTTGTATTATAGTTTGTAACATAATACTCGGACTCGTTACTTATTATTGTAGGGACGAAAAAACTCTAGTTTGTTCGGTGCATTCTGAGTACACTCGGCATTCGCGGTATTTTGCGAATATTGTACGTGTGCGAATATTACGCGAGTGGAATTTTTCGTGACCTCGAGAACGTGTGGAGCCTCTTGTGGGCTTTCCACGACCACGAGATCCGAAAAATCTGGAACTTTTATGAAAAGTCCGCGGTTGGTTAATATACCTATTGTAGTTGGAACTTGCAACGGCTCTACCGCAGGTGCTATGTCTCATGCCGCGGTTGCGTAAAGTGCATGACCGGTTCTTCGCTAGGGGCTAACGAATGTTCGTCAACTGCGGCCCTAATAGCTTCCGGAAGGGATTGGAACGGACGGGAAGCGATAATGGTACTAAGACGGGAATTGCTAAGACCGTCTGCGAAACGCTTTATCGCTACCTTTTCGTTCAGTGGACGGAGAACCTCATATTTTTGTTCGTCACCATCTGCTTGGGCTAAGGTCAAGTTCACAAATAACTCTTCCAAATCTGAGCCAAACTTCTCTATAGACCTACGTCCCTGCCTAGTGGTCAACATTTGCGACTGAAGGGCGACAGCTGATTTTTTTTGAATAAGGTGTGTGCGCATGTCCTTTAACAGTGAATCTACAGTCTCGTAATAAGATTTAAGCCTATAAGTTTGGCGCTAGCTTAAAGCCGTGCCTTAACGACGAATTGTATGGTTTTTGGGCAGCATCGTTGAGCATGGACCCGTATAACTGAATGCTATCTATCAGTTGGGTAGTTACCTGCTCCTGGCTTGTCATAATAGGCAACAGGGAGATAGCAGTTTTAATATCAAAATTTTCGGATGCCATTATTTCGGTTTGTGTGTCCTTTGTTATCACCGCTGCAAGAATGCAACACAAATTGCATCTATAAACATTTATATAAAAATGCATAATTTTTGTCATGTAATGTTCGTAATAATAAGTTAATATTAAGTATATATTTACACAATAAAAACTATTTTCCTGATAGGGACTAGTTTAGATTTAAAAAACTTGTAATAACAATAACTGTAAAATTGTATTAAGTTAGGTAAAAGTAGAGAAGGTTTGTTTCATTTCCCTCTTTACTATTTGTTGATATCAAAAATAATATTGTGTGAGTACCGACATGTTGTCGACTTTGTACGCACGACTATTCCCAAAAAAGCGGGAAATTTAGTTTAATATATGTATGTAAAACATATGTCATTTGTTGTGCAAAAATGTACAGAACTACTATGTAAAGTTCTATATAGACCGTATGTACGGTTATTAGGTTACAGGTGAAAATAGTTAGCGTGTTGAGTATTGTACATTCTTTCTCCCTCACTCCTCTGATAATAGACTGCGATAGAGATACAAAAGGGATGAGTCTATGGGTAAAAAAGAGAAAGACTGTCTAAAACTTTACCTGGCTAGGGTCATTAAGGCCTTAGGCTATGCATAAAATAAGCATTACAGTTTAAAAGCACACCTTTGCCCCTACACGTAGGTATCTATACCGTTACGATAAGTAGTATGGTTAGGGCGCAAATTACGTGTAAACTTATGAAATACAATAGCTTATAACTTAGCAACCGGGTTACATAGGATAAAGATAAATGTATCATTAGATACCTCTCGTAGGTATCTAACGAGATAAATAGGTTTTATACAGGTAACTTTAAGCCCTGAAGTACAGGAGCACAAGGAAAATCCTGAAAACTTGTATCACACATTTTTTCATGATTTAATATACTGACAGACACCAAAAACACTGAAAGGTATGTCCAAATTTTAGGTCTATTTTTTGACATATAGCACAAAGTCTGTAATCATCTAGTGTAGGCAGAAAGCCCTGACAGCTAGAATTCCAGCTCTCCTCTCACTTCGGCCTAACCGTAGACGATGGATCATTCCACTATACGTCATTGGAACCGCCTCCGAAAGCTCTATCTTAGGACACCTAAATCGTCATTATAGCTCCTACCGTTTGGCTATAAAACCTAAAAATGTAAAACAACGTTATTTTATATACTAGATTATTATTATAGATAGTTTAGATTTATAGCTAGGTAGATATACCTACACTTTCGATAAATGTCTATATCGACTACTATATGTTGTCTTTCACTAAGTTTTTGTGTGGGCTAGACTTTCAGTCACCACAGTAAGTACAATAAGTTAAGTACTAAATCTAGAAGGTTCTATGGAACAACCTTCCTCTGATGGGGTTTTTTATTTTTATTATAAATATAGAACAAAATTTGTATTTGTGTTCAGTCAATCAAGAAGCTTCAAGAAGTATCCATCAGATACTAATCTTTATTGTTTAAAGTGAAATATTTGTAAATATGTGTTAGAATTAAGTTAGAAGCATAAGATAAAAAATAAAATCGGTCTGTTGTGTGCATATACGCGTTTCAATATCTCAAGCACCTAAGAAGAAACTCCTTGTCACGGGCAAAACCTTGTGCCACAGATATCGAAGGGTCTGTCGTACATCCTTATCTACACTTTCTGAAGTTTCTACATTTCTTGTGACATGCAAACTTAAAATAAAGTTATAGATGTCCTTCCTAGAAAAAAATTAAAAGTTACATATTAAAATTACTTAGCAATAGACATGTTATGTTATAGATACCTAAAACTTACTTGTCTAGTTGTCTATACTAAAATTACGTATTGGCAATGCGGTGCGGAGCGTCGGTTGGCTCGGCGGCAGCGGCGCGGCTGCAGTAGAACATCGTACTTAAGCTGGCTGCTTTCGTCTGTGATGGGTGGGCCGGGCTATACCCTGAACTCCGTGGGCCGGGAAAAAACCCTGGACACCGCTCGTACGCTTCAATTCTTTTGCGTGCTTTTGTTGAGGTTTTATTGGCACGTTCTTGTCTACTTTTGTTGAAAATTGGGCAGGATCTTCATAATGTATTTGGACTTGTTTGTTCTTTTAAAATTTTGGAAAACATTTGGTCTTCATTTTCGCAGTCTTTTGAAATTTTCTTTCTTCGTTTCTTCTGATAAAATGTGATTTTTCTTGGTTCTTTGGCAAAGGGTCGCCATGAGGAGCGCTGCCTAGGCGCTCTGATGGTGGAGACAAGTTGATGGTCGAATTAAGTAAAATACATGTTGTTCAGTTCACAATCGTATATTGATTGAATTTATATTATAACAAAAGTTACTAATTCTAATCTTACTGACTAAGCATAACGTGATTTACGTTACTCGTGCGACCTAATTAGACGTCCACGTGAGGAACTACATTTCGCAATGCCTACATGTTGCAATAGACAAGTATCTTTACTTCCAAACTTTTAAGTAGGTACTCACGTTTTTAAATAATAACAACCTACTGAGTGAAAATCAATTTGGGTTCCAGAAACAAAAATACTTCGCTCCCAGTTTTAAAATACTTAAACAGATTTGGAAGAGCATAAACTATAAAGTGGTGTCTTTTGCCCAGTTTTTGGATATGTCCAGAGCTTTTGATTGTGTTGATCATAAAATTTTACTGATACAGCTAGGAAATATTGGTATATGAGGCATATCCCTGAATTTTTTAAAATCATACTTGAAACATAGACAGCAAGCTACTGAAATAGAGACATAGAACAAAAAAACTCAAACCATTGAAAAAATTAGCTCTACCTTTTGCCAGTCTCTACTTGGAGTACCACAGGGAAGTATTCTAGGCCCTTTGTTATTTCTAGTACATGTCAATGAGTTGCCTGTTTTCAGACAATCTGTGCGTAATGTTTGCTGATGATTCAATTATTTTCTTCTCAAAATTAACGCCTGATACTAATTTAGAACCAGTTATAAATGGACCTCTGAACCGAGTAGCGTCATGGCTCCAGAGTATTAACCTAAAGGTAAATCCTTCTAAAACAAAAATAATGCAGTTTAGAAATTACAGAAGTGAACATATAAATCTGAATATTCAACTTAACCAAAACAATGTCGAACTGGTAAATAAAACTAATTTTCTGGGAATTACTATTGCTACTCATTTAAATTGGAAGTCGCACATAAACAAAATAAACAAGAAAATATATTGGCCCAATTAACAAAAACCACTAAGGAAACTGTCGTAAGACATTCATACTTTGGACACGTGTATCCCTTACTAAGCTATGGCATTATATTTTGGCGAAATTCTGTTGATGTTGAAACTACCTTTGTCCAAACAAGGTAAAACTACTTTGACAAAAAAGATATTTACGAATAATGTATAAAATGTCTTATTATCATTCTCTAAGAAACATATTTGAAGACAAACATCTCTTAACTGTCACAGGCATTTTTATTTTTTTGAATTATGTTTGTTCGTAAAAAATAATCTGGAATACTTTACAATGCCAGGAAAAGAAAATATACGCTTGAAATATAAATATAATTTATGTTTGCCAAATATTAATAACAGTATGTATCTGAAAAGCACCTATGTAACTGCGATAAGAATATTTAATAACCTACCAAATTGTATAAAAATGCTTTACATTACGTCTTTAAAGCCACATTAAAAAACTGGCTAACTGATCGAAATTATTATAATTTAAAAGAGTTTTTTGAATCTGTATATGTTTAGTAACTTTAATTATTCTAAACTATGTCATTTCTGTCTATTTATATATTTTATAATATATGTCAAATTGATGACTAGAGGTTTCGATGTTATTATATACGTATAGGCTAAATAAACTGTATATTTTAATAACTAACACAATGTATCTAATTTCGTAGACCACTAATCTTGAAATATTGCATGCCATGTTTATTGGTAACTGTTGATACCTAATATAATGTACCATCTTGTAAACACAGTCAAGCAATAAATACATTCTCTATTCTATTCTATTCTAATGTCAATTGAAATCGATTGCATCACTTCACAACTGATAATATGTGGTCTAGTAGGAAATAAAAAAGTTATTTAAAAAAAAATTACCGACTTCAAAATTGTAATGTTTTTAATTAATAACTAAAGCGGGAGAAATAAGTGATTTATCTTTTTAAAAAATCTTAATTAAATATGCCAACTATTTTTTGAGGTCGGCGCCACTCAGAAGCGTTGGCACGTAACGAGGTGTGCCCGTTCGGGTTGCGCTCTCGCTGACGTCGACTCTAAAGGATTCTCAGCCCATATAGCGCCCAACGCTCAAGGGCTGCCCGCGGGGGGAACCTCGGCTTGGGTTGTACCTCTTGGGGTCGGTTCCTCGACCAGCGTGAGCCACGAACCTGAAGGTGAGTCAGCACCAGGAGTGGAGTTCCCAGTACGCGGTTGCGATTGCCAGTAAGTGGGGGCGAAAAGCGCCCCGGCACTCTTTGATACCTCGTGTATCCGTGCGTTCGCCGACGAACCCGGGGACGTCGGCGTCGTGTTAAGGGGGAGGCCCTATTAGAGGAGGTCGTTGAGACTAGTCTTGCTATCCAGATAACGAGAGCGTCGTCTGGGGCAGTTAGTACGTGCCGAGGCCGCCTAAAAATAGTTTTCGACAGTGCCGAGTTCGGTCGGAGGGATTATAGATTGTGGATTCAAATTCAAATTCAAGTTCAATATAATTTATTCAGTTTAGGCTACACTTATGAATGTCTCTACGCCATCTTTCTTACGATACGCAATTGCACAATTAATCGATTTGGGTGATTTTGTGTACGCTCGAAAAAGCGAACTGCCAGGTCTTTAAGATATTGGGGAATCGTGGGGAGCTCGAAGACCCTGTGTAGGTCCGCATTCCGGACGTACCAGGAGGCTCCGGAGGCCGCTCTGAGGAAGTGGTTTTGGAGGGTCTGGAGTTTACGGAGGTTGCGTTTAGATAACGCATAGACGACGCTAGCATATGCTAGTATGGGGCGGATGCAAATGGTCTAAAGATTCAGCTTATTCCTAAGCGATAACTTACTGTACTTGCCTATGTGATACAGACAAAAGCGGCTCGGTCTCTAACTATTTTGGTGTGATCGCGGAAGTTCAAACGCCTATTCAGGGTCTATCGGTGGTGCAAATAGCGGTATCGTCCACGAAGAGGGCTAATTTGGTACCTATCGTTTAAGGGATGTCGTTTGTGTACAGAAGGTACAAGATAGGGGCGAACACGGACCTTTGCGGGACTCCTGCTTGTATGGGACGAGAGGAAGAGAGAGTGCCTTCGTCTCTATAGTGAAAGCTGCGGTCCGACAAAAAGTCTTGTATGATGAGCCAACTATCAACGCTGCCACCGACCTCAATGAAGTAGTTGGCATATTAAATTTAAATTTTTTTAAAGTTAAAAATTTTGTCTCTCCTTTTTTAGTTATTAATTAAATATATTACAATAATTTTGAATTTTGTTTAATTTTTTTATTAAATTTCGGTTGTTATTGGAACTAATTAGAAACTTAATCATTTTCTCGTTCGTTGAGTATGTTTATTATTTATTATGTTATTTCTTGGTCTTTTACGTGTATTTTTAGATGAATTTATAGTATCTACTATGATACCTACATGAAGTTTTGCCATCTTACGAATACTTTCTTACGAAGATTTGATAACGAAGCCACTTTTTTGAAATTTTTATCGAGATTGTTTAGGTCTAGCTAACTGAATGCAAAAATTGAAACAACATGCATAATGTAACGTTTTAAAACTTCGCCGCTAAACCAACGACACGTTTTCCTTGTGACTGCACACACATTTAAAACTACGCCGCTAAACCAACGACACATTTTCCTGTGACTGCACACACATTTAAAACTACGCCGCTAAACCAGCGACACGTTTTCCTTGTGACTGCACACACATTTAAAACTACGCCGCTAAACCAACGACACGTTTTCCTTGTGAATGCACACACATTTAAAACTACGCCGCTAAACCAACGACACGTTTTTCTTGTGACTGCACACACATTTAACTCTCTATCTCAAAAACTACTAAACTGATTTTGATAAAACGTGCACTGTTCTCTAAGTTGGACTATACATAGTTCGAATTTTAGGAATTCGACTTCTAGTTTTTGATATATGCGCGGACAAACATACATACATACTTACATACACTTATGAATGAAATTTGGCACACACGTTTAAAAGCTGGTAAATACTCACATGTACAAAAACAGTGCAATTCTGATAATATTTTACATACATACGGATCGCATTGATAACCTTCTTTTTTTGATGTCAGGTAAAAATACATTTAAAATCTTTTATTAGTAATTGTTAAAATCTATCTGAAATAATGACTTATGCTATTACCAATAAAATTAAATGTGGAAAACAGCGAGACAGCGAGACAGCGAGACAGCGAGACAGCGAGACAGCGAGACAGCGAGACGACAGAACCGCAGTTAAGTGCCTTAATGTTGAACTCATACAAACCTTCCAGAATTTTTTTTTTTTGTATATTTTGTATATAAAAACACATGTGTAAATCTATTTAGATAAACGTACTCATAAATATAAATCTCTCTAACAATCATGCTCTCTTTCCCTATAATACCTATATTTTTGTACCTTATTCTATAATCTACAAAATAATCAGTAAAAATTTTAGCAACATCCCTGTGCACAAGTGGGACCGGTCCCAAGACTGCTTGACCGGAGCGACCGTCCAAGGATCATTAAAGCCGTGTTTATATTTGTAAGCCAGGTGTATCACTACTACAAAGTAATCTGTGAGTGCACTTTGTGCTAATTAATTACTGATCCGTGGCGTCGCGGCTCGTCGTACTGACCGTGCGCGGCGTGCGCGTGCTCGTGCGCGTGCGGCTACGTCGGGCCAGGCGCGGTGCAGCGTGCTGAGCGCAGCGCGCAGCCCTCCTCCCGCCTCTGCCCCGCGACTCCAGCTGCTCCTGGTTCTGACACCTACACACACACAGACACATACATACAACATCTTCTCCAGCAGTAGTCTAAAAATTTTAAGAGCTAAATTCGTTGTCAGTGTTTGGGCCAAACCTTTAGATATTTTTGGTATTTGTTGTGTATACTCCTTTACTCTAAAATAAATAAGGGAGACCCTGTTCTTGGATGTAAATTGACGGTGGTATATCTATATCTATATCTATTCATCGCACAGAAAAACCTCATTTACTGCAGTCCCACAATTCCAGAACACTCCCCTCTCTATCTCCAAGAGCATTGGGATTCTTCATCTCCAGCGATGTTCACTTCCAAGATCATTTGCAAGACAAGGTGATGCTGGCGTCAGAAAAACTTGGTATACTCAACAGAACGAAGCAGTACTTCACGTCGGGGTATAGGTTGCTGCTTTACAAGTCGTAAGTCCGGACCCATATGGAGTACTGCTGCCATCTCTGGGCGGGTGCACCCGGATACCAGCTCACTTGCCCTTAAGTCTAAGAAGAGACTTTGTCTCTGTGTGTGTGTTCTACCGCTAGTACAATGGGATTTGTTCTGAGGAATTGTTCGAAATGATGCCCACGGCTACTTTCTACCACCTCACTACTGGTGTTGCAAGCGTCTTACATTAACAGTTCCTGTGTGCCTTAGTTCTGTTGATATTATTTGGAGTAATTGTTACCCAGATATCTTCAGCTGAGGAGCAGCATTTAGGTCGATCAACTGCAGTCAGATCTCGCCGAACAGCTATAAGCACTCTGCCTCCATACTTTTCTTTTGTAACTGAATAATTTCTGTCCCTTCTCCATACAACATCCTGTCATCGAAAAGTTCAGCATCATATTCACCTTCTCTTATAGTCATGTCTCTGTTATCGAGATTATGTCATAGGAAGAAAGAAGCAAGTTTTGTTTGAATTGATGTGTTTTTGTGCGTACTCCTCGAGTGTTTTGGTAGCCAAAGTAGCATAGATAGCTGTATAACTACTCACTTTTAGACTTATTTGAAACTCTGTGCGTATAAAGACGCTTCTGCGAGTACATTGGTGATGCTACAGCTGCATAATAGCGGTCAATGATATTTAAACAGCTTTTGCTAATTAAAAGCTGTATTAAGGCTGATTAAGAGCGACAAAACCACCATTAATACGCTAAGAGTGCTATAAAGGTATGTTTTTAATGTCTCTATTCAGCTTCTAACCTTTTTGTAATGCCTTAACCGTAGTTAGGCCTGTTTAGTGCATAAAATTACGCTAAATGCTGTTTAAGAAGATATTTGTGAACTCCTATTACAGTGACTTATTAAAGTGGCACGTGTGAACTGTAATGAAGTGAGTAGCTGTATAATAGCGGAGATATGTGGCCAATATTACAGCTTATACCTGAATATGTCTACCGCTAATCAGCCTTTATACTGCAATTGATAGTATCTGCATAGCGGCTATTTAAACATTGCACCTCGCAGCTGCTTAGAGACTCACTAGTGTATAGAATTAAGGGCTCCTACTTTATAATGGTTCATATAAGTACCTTAAATCCGACGTTATCTGAATTAAAGTAACATATGTGGTACTGTTATCAGCCAGTGTAACTAGTTGATGACCATTATTACCAACGTATATTATTTTATTTGCTTTTTATTAAAATGAATTCGCGTAATTCGTGGAAATTGAAATCAAGAACACGGGGCATTGGAAGAAAATTATCGAAAGAGTATGAAAGAATTATAAAGGCAGAAGAAATAAAACCTTCAAGTCGGGAAGTAACGCAAAACGTGAAAAATAGTTTGAAACAGGATGGTTCCGTAAAAAATATTAATAACTCAGAAGATGTTACACATTCGCCAAATTATATATGTCCCGGTTCTTCTTCAAGTAATTTCGGCGCTATTATATTTATTCTGAAAATATAACGTGAAAAAGAATCTGTAAAGGTCTAGAGTCTGAATAAACGATTTGATTTTGATCTAGTGTCGAATAGATTTAAATATACTTTGAAATTTATGTTGAGGGTGAAATATTGCGTTTATGTTGTACAATTTAATTTTACAATAAAAAATAATAAATATATTAATTATATATTATTATATCTTACTACCCAACTTGAAAGGTTTGCGCACGCATAAAATGGTACAGTTCACATGTGTAATTTTATTCAGTTTTTTGTAGAATAACAGCACACTTGTGAACTATTAGACAGCCTGTTGAAGAATATAAGAGTTTTAACTATTTACGTTACTGTTAAACATAAATCCACAATTTTATTTTATAACCTAAAAATATTCTGACTGATTTTTCAACCTTTACGATGTTTTGTGCAAGAAATAGAATGTATTGCATTAGTTTTTACTACCTAATATCATAATAATAACTTTTTGTCTTATAATGCTTTTCAAAGCACTACAAATTGTTTAGTCATAGGTCACAAAACATCACCGCTTATTTATATCACAAAACTAATTAAAAAAAATATATATTAATGGCGCACTTAAATTTTCTTAGATAATATATATGTATAATGTCAGTAAAATTAAATTTAATTTGAATAAAATTGATTTAATAAAGTCATTAAAATCATACCTTTATAGCCTATTAGCGTATTAATGGTGATTTTGTCGCTCTTAATCAGCCTTAATACAGCTTTTAATTAGCTAAAGCTTTTTGAATATCACTGACCGCTACTATGCAGCTGTAGCATCACCAGTGTACTCTTAGAAGCGTCTTTATACGCACAGAGTTTCAAATAAGTCTAAAAGTGAGTAGTTATACAGCTATCTTTGCTACTTGGGTGCTTCTTTTAAATCTTCTATAATGGCTAAAATCTCGTTTTCATGACTAGTATTGCCGGCATCTTTTGATCGCTCGATTAATTCATTAGGGTCATCCCAATATACTAAATCAGTGTTCGAATTGTATTTACTTAAAGTTGGTAAACGTCTTCCCTGTTTTATGATTTCCGATTCTGAATCATAAAATAAAGGTTTGATAATTTGAGAGTATTTCAATCCTGAATTTCCTTGTATCCGACCTGCAGGACTGGACAGGACTCTTTTATGCACATTTGTATGGATTAAAATATCTTTATAAATTAGTTATATTAGGTTTATTTTTGAATAATAGTTCAGTTAAACCTGGAGCGACTTTATAAGTTTTTTCATTTATTGTAAGAATTGGGATTTTAAAAGGAGAATTTTCTCCAGTAATTAATGTTATTGGTGTATTTCCAATCACCAATTTATCACTATCAGCTCTTATACTAAAAGCAACATTTAGATTTTTAGTATCAACATCAAGGCTGTTTTTTTTAAAGAAGATGAATTTACTCTTGCCACACATTTTTCAGATTGTATAGTATCTTTGTGATTATGTATTACACTACCATCATGTTTATCATCGATTTACGGACCTTTGATGCTTAAAGATGAATCATAATTTTCTTTGCATTTATCAGAATCTATATTTTGATTTTTTATAGGTAAATTATTGAAGTGAAAACTTCTTTAGCGGCGTTGTGCACTTTTTTTGGTAAGGGTAAAAAATTATAAACTCGCGTCAGGTCACGTGTCCTAATCGTGGAAATTCGTAAGACGGAAACCGTAATGCCACGCCTATTATAATTTTTAGTATTCGCGATTATGAGTAGTACAGGGAGGTTGGATATGGAATTTTAATTCTATGACAGATTTCGATGTCAAATATACTACGTCAAAAAAGTAAATTAACAAACATTATTATTTCTTGACAATGTCAAAGACATGTCTTGTGACATATTTGAGTGTTAAGCGCGAATCGTGTGTAAAGGTTTTCACTTCTGCCGGCACTCCCGGAGTGCAACTCGTTTTTTAAGACACTATAGCTTCTAATCTGTAATTGGTTTAAATATTTTTTGACGTTTACTTTCAAAATTTTCTTCTACCTCTCGCATTTGTTTGATTTTGTTTTTAATATTTTAAACTGACTGAATCAGTTGTTTTTTTATATCTGATTCCATTTTCGATTGCCTGATAAATATCAATATACTTCTGATAGTTAATGAAATGAGTGATTAAAGGAAGTAAATTAAGATGTAAAATTACTTAAGTAGGCTTAACTTAATCAAATTTAACGAATTCATCATTTAATCATCCATTATTTAATTCACAATCCTTGTTAATTATTGAACACGAATATGGATCTGTCCATATCTTAGAGGCTAATAATTTAAAATTATGCCAACTCAAGTCAGAATTAACATGTTCATCATACATATGTTTTAAATTTAAATCATCTTGCTTAAAAATTAATAAAAAATTCACATTATCTCGTGCCAATTGTTTTGGTATCTTAGAGTATGTCTGGGACAAATTTTAACAGTTTTGAAATAAATATGGATGAGGACATAGACACAGACATAGACATTTATTTAATTTAATAATATACGGACGCCCTTACGAACTAACGGACGGATGTTCGGACAGCTAGAGCTATAAAGTTACCACTAGAAACCATAATTTTTTTTCCTATTTGGGTATGGAACCCTAAACTAGGAGTTTCTTGTTTTTTTTGTGTTTTTTTTTTACTTGTATACATACAAATTAAGATTAATACACATTAAACTTATTTGTTTTAATTATGGTTTAACGATAAATGCAGTTATAGGTCGGAAACACAGACAGACAGACAGACAGACGTTGTAAGCTTAATATTAGGGTTCCAGTTGTGTCCTTTTTACGGAACCTTAAAAAAACCCAGTCAAATGCTTGGGTTTTGTTGCTTTAGTATAGTAAAGACAAAAAAATGCAATAGTGAAGGGTCATCCGTTCAATGGTTTTACAGACAGGTAGATTGTGACTAGCTATTGTTACGGTTTTATAATTTTTTTTATCCCTGGTCAAACTGAGAAGCAGGGAGGAATTGGGGGGTTCGAGCGAAACGAGAACTGCGTACTCCAGATCTCCCAATTCCTCACTACTTTTCAGTTTGACCTGTATGTATAAACGAATGTATGAATGTATGTTTGTATGTATGTAGGTTTGTCCGCGATTATCTCGCGTTTAGCTGAACCGATTTCGATGCGGTTGCGGTTGCGGATGCGGTCTGAAAAGTATTTGCTACATTCTGGAGAAGGTTTTGGTATACAACAAATGGATACCCATGGTCCTATGGTCATCAGGTCAGGATATATGGATCCTGGAGAAATCAAAGGAACTCTTGAAATTTTCAACCAACTTCAAAAAAAGAGGAGTTTCTCGGTTTGACCTGTATGTATGTATAAATGTATGTTTGTATGTATGTACGTATGTTTGTCCATTTGATGTATACTTCAACCTTCTCCATAATATAACAAATACTTTTCTGGAAACCGCATCGAAATCGGTTCAGCCAAGAGAGAGATAATCGCGGACAAACATATATACATACAAACATACAGGTCTAACTGAGAAATTCCCTTTTTTTTGAAGTCGGTTAAGAAGTAGAAAGAAAACACGTGTATTTATCGCATACATATGAATGCAATCGTGGTACCACTGGGGTACCATGGTTGGGAAAAAGTAACCGTGGTAACTGGTGGTACTACAAACCAAAATTACTGTAGACTTAAACAAATAGTCATTTTATAATTACATTTATTAGTAAAGGAACTTCCGTTTTTATGAAAGCAACCTTGCATTTGATGCACTCAGTTCATGAAAATCCTTTACGACCCGGAAGTTTGCATTTATTTTTAAAACTGGAACTTTTTATCATCATGGCCTAGCGGCCATGGTATAGCTACCATTAGTGTTCGGTACAGATAAGCAATGACGTAATTGGCCTTATCTGTGGTCAACGCCTCGCGGTGAGCTGTCGCAGGCGCGTTAATTTAGTCGTAAAATCGTGTCAAGCAAAAAGCAAGTATTTTTATTAATAAAAGTAATTTTCATTTTTTATCGCCGGACGGAGTGAGGCAACGGGCCTCCTTATAATCTTTGTGATAAGTGCCAATCGCCGCAGTGTGGGAGATATTGCATTGGAGCACACTCCTCAACGGCATCGGCATCAGCTTCTGCAACGTGACGGAATAACCAGCGCGAGCCGATCACTGCACACCGGGTAGCAATTACGGTGACAGGAATTTGTACTTAATTTCTTTTTCCTAATTTTATTGATATCCCTGTAGAATTTAAATTCCCTCTACCAAGCTAGGCCCCTACTGACGATAGGATAGACGGACACTCACCGTTCCAACCAGACGGCCGCAACGCAGAAGGTCAGGTGAGTACAATAGGTCTGGATATCTTTTGGCGGGTGAGGCTTCGTGGGGCCTTGGTATTATGTAGCTTCTATCTCCCTTTTTACATTTTTGCTTGAGGGCCTACCTCTCTTATTTCTTTTCGTACTTTTTATAAGAGTATAATGCCTCTGCAAGCTCTGATCTATAATCACCTAATGTAAGATGCAAGATTTAAGATTAGACACCTATTGTAAAAATAAAATTTTACAGCTGGCAATCTTTCCGATGTTATTTATTTCAATAGTACCCAATGCAAATATTCCTCGACTCCATCATTATCATCATTGCCTTCTAGTTCGTTTATTAAATCTTAGTAGATGTCAAAGTAAAAACTAAAAATTACAATTTCAATAAAAAAATTGCTCGCCAATTAAACGTCATATAACTTAAAGTATTGCAAATTGTTGGCATTCCACTTCAAAGAGAAGAAAACACTTAGCTCAATGTCCATCTGCAAATATAAACGTTTACGTTAACGTAGGGGTTGTGACCACTAAAAATAAACGTAAAGTTATAAAGAGTTATTCTCTATTCGTAAAGTAAGTTAACTGGTGTGTAAAGGGACACTGAGTTAGTTAAAGTTACAATTGAAAATACTGAATAAGAAATATCGGTGAAGATTACGAAACCTTGATGGTGAAGAAAGTGCGGGTCGCGTGTGGCGGGCAATGATGTGTGGTGGGTGTGGGTATGGGTAAGGGGGCAAGTATCGAGCTGGGTCGCGGCCCAGCGGCGCCGCCACGCCCTGAACCCCAGTCATGGTGACGAAGAGCGAAGTTAATCGATACATTCTTAAAACGCAAATTCTTCGTTGCGTAGTTTTGCTGTTTTCGCAGTGTACTGGTAGCCGAGTTGGAGCTTGGTAACCGTGGCGACCGTGGCGATCGAGATGACGGTGACGATCGCAAGTAACGCGAAGTGCGCCTTGCCAATCGATCCGACATCACGCCCGTGGACTACACGCCACCTTTCTCGACGACTTCTATTCTTTTAAATCCAACGGTACCTAGTGACGCACTGGTGATAAGTTTTACTTACACTCAACGCCGCATAAGAATCGATCCGGATCTCCGTATCTGATATAAATGTTAAGAATAAATCTACTATGACCCAAAAGGTCTGTATGGTACTTAACACGTGCAGAAAGCAAAAGTGTCCATACTTGAGTGAAAACAACTAACCTTAACTTAGGCGACAAATGGTCCTAGGAGACAGCTTAACGGCGGAAGGCTCGGAGAACCAGCTGCGCGGGATTATTTAAGGCGACTAATATTTAAGGAGTTAACAATTTATCGAGATTCCTGTTTATAGAACAAAGGCCGCGTTATCCGCTCTCAGCTTAAGTTTCGGAAAACAGCACAGCTGGTCTCGGTAGGTCTCACACTCTCACTACGTGGTGTCGTGCTGCCGCGCGCACCGACCCGCTCTCACTGCGTCACCGCTGCGGCGTGCCGCCTGTAGCGTAGCCCGCTCACCGGTAAGCTGTCACCCGTCGGCATCGGCTGACCTCCGGCCGGCGCTGCGTGGTGCGGCTCGCACACACACTACTATCGCTGAGGAAGCTCGGGCGGGCCGCGCAGAGACGGATTATGACCTGCCGCAACCCGATCCCACCCCGACCTCAATAGCCGGCTCCGCGTTATTGTTTGTGTTCCTGCCCGCAGCACTCTACGGCTACTCTTGTAAGGTCGCACATACACACACTGACAACCGGCTTGAGTTCACAGATCATATCTACTTTTCAATACTAATATATATTCCTATTTAGTTTTAGCAGAAATGTGTAGACTCCAGTCTAGTAACCAATAACGAAATGTGACATGCAATTTGGAAGGTATTAATAGGTATGTTTTACAAACATCTTATATCGAAAAATCTCAAGTCGCTGTGTGAAATCATCACGGTTAAATAAAACAAGATCATTGATAATAAAAAATGTATTTAATTCTATGTTACATAAGCAATTGCAAAAGTAAAATGTTGTGACATCTACGAGAAATGGCGCTACTAGTAAACAGCAGCTTTATCAACAAAAAGGTCCATTTGCAATGAATTGAATAGTTTGTGCCTTTTTGTATCATAAAGTATTATGTATCTTGATGTAAGAGCTATATACGTACAACTCTCCACTGTCCCACGTGTTATCACTATCTTAAAGTAAAATCTATTTCTTTAAATAAAATATATTGATGGAAAACCACTGATATGTAATTTTTTAATATTATTTTATATTGTTACAAGAGCAGAACACGGTAGTTTTTTACAGTATTGCCAGTCATCACAATCCCTCAACCATAGATATGTTACAAGTGCGTTTAGCTTAAACTACATCTCCCCTTATTTTTCAAAAAAAAAATATTACTTTAAAGTTTTTGTTTATACCATTAAGCTGGCTAACAAGCACACGGCTCGCCTGATGGTTAGTGGTCACCGTGGCCTATGGACGCTTGCAACACCAGAAGTATCAATCGCGCGTTGCCGACCATTCAAAAATCCAATAACTTCTTTCTTGAAGAACCCCATACTGTTGTCCTTAGAGAAAACCTTGGCAGGGTGCTCATTCCACAATCCGAGCGTTCGCAGGAGGAAGTTTCTCTGAAACCACAATGTACTCGACCATTTCGGTTATAATGTGTGAGAATGAATTCCCTGCCGATGGCGAGCGGTGCAATGGTAGAAAGTAGCCTTGGGCATAATTTCGAACAATTCCTCAGAACACATCCCATTGTACAAGAGGTAGAACACACACAGGGAGGCAAAGTCTCTCCTCAGACTTAAGGTTTCGATACGACGAGTGAGTTTGGGATCGTCGACAATTCTCACAGCCCGTTGTTGAACCGATTTAAAAGCGTCAAACTGGTATCCGGGTGCACCCGCCCTGAGATGGCAGCAGTACTCCATATGGGACCAAACTTGCGACTTGTAAAGCAGCAACCTCTGCCCGACGTGAAGTATTGCCTCGCTCTGTTGAGTACGACTAGTTTTTTGGACGTCAGCTTCACCTTATCTGATCTCGGAACTGAACATCACTGGAAATGTTAACACCAAGGATCCCAATGCACTTAGAGATGGAGAGGGGAGTGTTCTGGAATTGTGGGACTACAGTGAATGGGGTTTTCTTAGCGGTGAACGCGCACACTTGTATCTTTGTAGGGTTGAATCGGACCAAGTTGACCGACAGGGACACCCAGTCAGAGACCTTGCACAGTGTGGTCTCGATTTGAGACACAAGTTCTCCGTGGCTTTCCTCCACAACGGAACGAGGGATGTTTGCACGACCCGTGTAATAAGCGTCTCCAGTACTGTCATATGCATAGCAATGCATGTTGCTGATGTCCAACATGTCATTGATATGCAGTAGAGACAGAGCGTAGGAGACAGCACAGGTCCCCAGCATTAATGTCCATGCTATCAGAGCAACTACCGTCAACTACGGTTCGTATGCTGGACAAAAAGCTAGCCACCCATTTGCACAAAAACTCGGGCACTCCGTAAGATGGCAAGTTCGATAGAAGACCCCGGTGCCAGACCCGATCGAACGCCTTCGCTATGTCCAGGCTACATGCCAATGCCTCCCCCTGACTCTCAATGGCTAGTGCCAATCGGTGTGTGAGATACAGATACAAGGCCACCAATCGAGCGACAGTGGCGACACCATAGTAACGATCATTGACCACCCAAGTAGCACAGATAGCTGTATAACTACTCACTTTTAGATTTATTTGAAACTCTAAGAGTACACTGGTAATGCTACAGCTGCATAATAGCGGTCAGTGATATTTAAACAGCTATAGCTAATTAAAAGCTGTATTAAGGCTAATTTAGACCGACAAAACCATCATTAATACGCTAAGAGTGCTATTAAGGTATGTTTTTAATGACTATTCAGCTTCTAACCTTTTCTAATGCCTAAACCGTAGTAAGGCCTGTTTAGTGCATAAAATTACGCCAAATGCTGTTTAAGAAGATATTTGTGAACTCCTATTACACTGACTTATTAAAGGGGCATGTGTGAACTGTTATGAAGTGAATAGCTGTATACTGGATGATATGTGGCCCACGTTACTGTTTAACATAAATCCACCATTTTATTTATAACCTAAAAATATTCTGATTGATTTTTCAACCTTTACGATGTTTTGTGCAAGAAATAGAATGTATTGCATTAGTTTTTACTACCTAATATCATAATAATAACTTTTTATCTTATAATTCTTTATAAAGCACTACAAATTGTTAAGTCATAGTTTACATCACAGCTTATTTATATCACAAAACTAATTAAAAACAAAATATTTTCATGGCGCATTAAAATTTTCTTAGATAATATATATGTATAATGTCAGTAAAATTAAATTCCCAATCATTTTTCCTTTATTAATTTGTAAAACAATGTAAGTATCAGGGAATATAAATATTATCGTTATATGTTTCGTTTCCAATTTACTTCACGTAACAAAGTGCATATTATGTCCATAAAGTCAGCTAGAGCTCTTAGCTGCCTTGATGGACATGCACTTTGTTACGGTTAATATTGCTTAAACCCTATTTGCTGTTCACTTAATTTTACACTGGCCGCAAGTAGCGTTTCGCGGTTTACAATATGTATTAGAGCATACATATGACATATTTTCTGAATAAAGAGTAACTTGTGATCTCTTAGTCAGTCGGATTTCAGCGCAAAGTACTGTCGAAATCCTTAATAACACTGTTACATTTCTGCTACACAGCTCTTAAGCAGCTATGTGAACTTTAGACTAAATCATGTGTGCTGTTACCCTTTAACACTGTTAAGTAGCTGCTACACAGCTCTTAAGCAGCTGTGTGAACCCAAGGCTGAATAATTTGTGCCCATTTAAGAGTTATAAGAGCTGTATAAGGTCGTATACAGACTTAATGCAGCTTCCTTATTCGGCTTTAAGCGTTTTGGAAATCCGTTGTTCGGCTCTTAAGCAGCCTCGTGTGCTGCTTGGTCAGGTCGTGTTCTTCTAGGTATCTTTGAAGCTGTGTGTTGATCACACGCTCCATCACCTTGGAGAGGAGAGAGGTAATAGCCTGTAATTCAATGGGTCTGATCTATCGCCCTTTTTGGGCACCGGGAGTACATTCGCAGTCTTCAATGAAGACGGAAATTACCTAGTATGGTAGGAAAGCGCGAAGAGGCGCGTGAGTACAGGACATAACTCAGGAGCACACTGCTTAAGCACCACTGCTGCAATACCGTCTGGCCCACTCGACTTATGAACGTCTAGAAAAAGCAACGCCCGCCGGACCTCCCGCTGTGTTAAAGAGATTTCCGGCATGGTCTTACCGCACTACGGCATACTAGTTGGTACAGCGCCTTCAGCGTTCATATTCGAGTTGAGGCAAAGAGACTGCCCAGTAGATCGACTTTCTCTTTAGCACTATGGGCCAAGTCACCATCGGTCTTTCGCAGTGGTGGTAACGACGACTGGCAAAAGTTACCTTCGGCAGCTTTGGCAAGCGACCAGAAAGCACGACTTCCAGAAGGAGAGCTCGCAAGTCGCCCACCTATTTTGCCGATGAATTGGAATTTTGCTCTGGCAGTTGCTTTCTTACTGAACCTCGAAGCAGCATTTAATCTGCAATTTAAGTTACAATAATCTTAATTTTATAGTGACAACTCTTTAACTATTTTATTTTCATATTTTCATATATAGGTAAGTATCCAACCCAAAACGTTTTTTTAATTTTTTGACTCACTTACTAAATGAACAATTCAAAAAATCTAATTTTTTTTACTATATATATAAAAAAGTATCTTTACTATGAATTACATTTTAGTAATAATGACTATGATATTGAAAAAAAATAACTGGTACTGCTCTATTTATTTGCTTATTTAACTCATACTTTTACTATAATATTAATTCGAAATGGGTAGTGCAAAGATGACGAGTTTACAAAAATCATAGAATATAATAACAACGGTTTGCCAAATCACATAAAAAGTACACCAGCTTATCTGAATTGCTATTATAAATTTAAAACCGACATTTTAGTTAACGCAGGATTAGTATTTTTGATTCACAGAATAATAATAGTAAAAGTAAAAAAAAATTTAGATATATTAAGATTTATAGAAAAAATACATGAATTCCAATTAGGAATGACTTTTTTTTTTATACCACTAAGGTGGCAAACAAGCACACGGTCCGCCTGATGGTAAACGGTCACCGTGGCTTATGGACGCTTGCAACACCAGGGATATCACTCGCGCGGTGCTGACCCTTCAAAAATCCAATAACTTCTTTCTTGAAGAACCCCATACTGTAGTCCTTAGAGAAAACCTTGGCAGGGAGCTCATTCCACAACCCAAGCGTTCGCGAGAGAAAGTTTCTCTGAAACCGCACTCGACAATTTCGGTTCTAAAGTATGAGAATGAATTCCCTGAATGGCGAGCGGTGCGATGGTAGAAAGTAGCCGTGGGCAAGGGCATTATTTCGAACAATTCCTCAGAACACATCCCATTTTACAAGCGGTAGAACACAAAAAATGACTAAAATGATACAGTTGGCAAGAGAACTATATTATTGGCCAAAAATGGATTGTCACTTGTAAGAGTTTGTTAGATAATATTTATGCCAAACATATCAAAAAAATAATATAAATACCTTACTAGGTTCCTAACTAGGTTCTTTTATATTTTATTTTTATTGTTATTAATATAATTCTATGATTTTTATCTTTGCTAGTTTCGGACATTAATAGTTGTTTTTGCTCAGCTCTAAGTAATTTTCCAACCGTACACAATTTATAACTTTATACATATATCATTCATCAATATCTAAACCTGGCAAATATGATCTAGAAAACAGGACAGCAATAAACATCTGTTTTCCTTTTAAGTACTTAAAGTATAAGTTATATTGTAACAATTTTAGTTTTAATCTTACATCTTAAGATCTAGGAGAAGTAATCTCATGAATGCTTTTCGTTAATAATGTTTCTAATGGTATATTATCATTTAGTACCGTACAGTTTTGAACCTAGACATAGATATAGATATAGCAATGAAATGTGTTTGTCGTCTATACTACACTAAAAAGTTCTTTTTCAATTCGTGAATATTTTTGTTCGGCTAATGTTAAGCTTCTTGACACAAATTAACTGGTTTTCCATTCTGTAATAAACAACCACGAAAACCGTCCTATATCAATTTTAATACCTTGCTTAGAAAATACATGTCCGAAATATTTTACTTCTTTAAGTTTATATTGAAATTTATTTTTATTAAATTTCACATAACATTTCTTAGCACGTTCAAAGACCTGAGCCACAAGGGCATCATTTTCTGCTTCTGAACTTGATGATAGTAACAGATCGTCGCAGTACACAGTTACAGTTACACAGTTACACAGTTACACAGTTACACAGTTACACAGTTACACCTGGTATCACCAAAGGTTTTTCACTATATCGCTGAAAAACTTCAGGTGCGACTGATACACCGAAAGGTAATCTAAAAAAATTATATGTTTCGAAGGGTGTACGATGATTCTGTTAATTTTATGTTATAAAATCCATCGGATAAATATAGTACTGAAAATACTGACTTGTTCGTTAATTTCATTACAATTTCTTCGTTTGTAGGTATTAAGTATACCATAAACCTCTAAAGATTGCACATTTTTTTTAAATTCACAACCTACAACTTAAGTTCACTTCATGATTGAGTTTTTTACAATATAAACAGAATTTAGCAAATTCAGAGCATTTTTTCATTCTTTTGGGCCATGTTGAGTATTACACTTTTTACAACAGTAAAAATTTTCATGAAAATCATTTTTATTCATATGTTTTGGATTATTTTTATACTGAGCTCTATTTGATGACTGCAGATGCACTGGATTTTTCTTGCACCACGTCACTCGCTTGTGCCATAGACTGCTTTGCAATGATATAAAATGTCTTGAAACTTTGTTGTCATCTATTCCATTGTTGACAGATTTTAATTTTATCCATTTTTAATGGTAGCGGAGGCCTATATTCGACATACCTACCTCGATAGTTTCTATTTGTTCCGTCGCTGCTGGTTCCATTGTTGGGACGTGGTGATGGTGGTGGTGATTTCTACTCATAGGTGTTATGGCGATTTTTGGGGTAAAAGCTGCACTTTGTGATGGAAGAAAGCCGCTTTGCACAGTGATAGTAGGGACCAAAATAAGCTTTTTGCCGGCAGCGCCCAAAGTTTCATCCCTTAGGAATAGAGATGGCGCCACTTCCCAAAATAAAACTTTAAATAATTCTACAAGCCTGAAGGATGCACGGATTTTGCTGATTAATATGCCAATAGATAGATAATTACTTATTCTACAAAGAAAAAAATAGAAAAATAAATAAAAATAGTAAACAATTGTCGAAAATCCCAATTTTTTGCAATTTTTTTTATTTTAAAATTTCCCGTTTTTTTCTTAATTGCATAAAAAAATGTATAAATAGGGTAATTTTTTTTATTGCTTACATTATTACGACGTTAATAACACGTTCGATAAAAAAAACTGCATGTCAAAATCCTTAATAGTTATGAAAATATTTAAGATTCCATGCTCGCGGGTGACGGTGGTGGGAATATTGCTCTTGCTACCGAGCGTGCCGTTCTGCCAAAAAAAACATATTCAAAAAATTTTCATACCCAAACGTTATTTTATGTTTATCATGTAATGTATAATAAACATATATTTTTGTAATATATGAAAATAATATCATAAAAATAAATTAAATTAAAATATTTCTTTTGGAAACATGGTAGAAAAATATGTCCATTTTAGTTAACAAATGTCTAAATTGATTATTTTTTTATTTTAGATAAATGGCTTTTAAATCAAAAATAAAACTGCATCGAAATCACTTAATTTGTTTTGAAAATACCTGTTGCAGAAGTTATCAGAAGTCATATTTAATTTTGTATATAGATTTTTTTGTTACTTACTTTAAAACGTGTACTTGGAAAACTTGTTTTAAGTAGTAATGTTTACTTAATATTAATATAAACTGAAAAACAAATACATTAATAATACATTTCTAATAATGAAAAACGAATCGCCTTCTTCAGTTTCTAGTTCAAAGGCATCGTTAGCACTGAATAAAAAAAATATCGCAATGAAGTACTAATACGACAATATTTTTTTGTTTTTTTTCTTTGTAGAATAAGTAATTATCTATCTATTGGCATATTAATCAGCAAAACCCGTGCATCCGTCAGGCTTGTAGGATTTTTTAAAGTTTTATTTTAGCCATCTCTATTCCTAAGGGATGAAACTTTGGGCGCTGCCGGCAAAAACGCTTAATTTGATCCCTACTATCACTGTGCAAAGCGGCTTGCTTCCATCACAAAGTGCAGCTTTACGTTTAGATTTTTTTTTCTTGGTTCTTTTAACGACTGCGCCATATATTGTTATGAAGTGTACTAAGAATATAAAAACAATTTACATAAATAACAATAGACCATTTTTTATTTTATTTAATATATATATATATATTTATGTATCAATTTAAGGATAGAATCAATTGAGAAAAAATAGTATTTGATAAGTTTAACTATGCAAAATTGTTTGTAAAATCCTAATTTAAATAAAATCTAAAAAAAATTAGATACCAATGAAATCTAAAGTAGTAGAGCTATGGAATTGAAACTTTATATGTTTAATAAGTCTACTATTTACATCATATCCCGAGACTCTTGTTTATCTGGTATAATCCAAACTCAGGTTTCACCCAAGACGAAGCACACGTAGGTAGTGATCTTGCGCTTCGCTTAGCTCGTCTTGGCAGGGGACATACCGTGCCCCCAGATTTGCGTAAATTCTTTCCCACGCGTTATCAGGTGATTTGGTATCTTGAAGCAAATCTATTTGCGTACAACTCTCTACAGTCTGACGCATTGTCTCTCAAGTGATTTGGTATCTTGAAGCAAATCTATTTGCGTACAACTCTCTACTGTCTGACGCGTTGTCTCTCAAGTGATTTGGTATCTTGAAGCAAATCTATTTGCGTACAACTCTCTACTGTCTGACGCGTTGTCTCTCAAGTGATTTGGTATCTTGAAGCAAATCTATTTGCGTACAACTCTCTACTGTCTGAAGCGTTGTCTCTCAAGTGATTTGGTATCTTGAATTAATATTTATTTGCGTACAACTCTTTACTGTCTAACGCATTGTCACTCAAGTGATCTGATATCTGCCGTTCCGTTCCAGCGTGTTACCAGCCGGCGTTTCACTGCTAGAACTCAAGGAACGAGTCACATAGGAAAAAAATCGGCCAAGTGCGAGTCGGACTCGCGCACGACGGGTTCCGTACCATTATCTACAAAAACGAGCAAAAAAATTACGTATGTTGTATTCCCATACAAAATATGTTTTCTCCCGTCCCCTTTTTTTTTTTTTCGGTTTTCCTTTTAATTGTTATTATAGCGGCAACTAAATACATTTTCTGCGAAAAGTTCAACTGTCTAACTATAACGGTTCATGAGATACAGCCTGGTGACAGACGGACGGACAGACGGACAGCGAAGCCTTAGCAATAGAGTTCCTTATTACCTTTCAGGTACGGAACCCTAAAACCAGTCAATAGCGGGGTTCTGTAGAGTGCTCAAAACTGCGGGCTGGAACAGCGCAAGCCTCCAAAAAGGTGGTATTTGAAGAAACGGAGGGTCTTCAACCACTGGAAGGTATGCGGCGTTTCCAGTCCACATCAGTGAGTGATTCAAGCAGTATCCCATCCATCTTACAATATTCCCATGTGTGCCTTTTACCTCTGAAGACACCAGTAAGACGGCCTAGATAGGACAGGTAGCGTAGGACTTCGCAATCTAGGTTGTGGAGTGGTGGTGGAAAATTAAGATATATTAGAAGTTTAATAAATATGCGACGTATAAGTAAAATTATATTTTTATATAGTGATGTCTAAAATTCAAAATGTAAAAAAATCTTTGTCGTAGAAGGCCAGTTCTTAACCTCCTCCCGAAGAAACAAACAAAATAATTGTTGCACTTTTTCCTTCAACTGTACACATAAAATAATCTTGTAAAAATTACGTGTCAAATTTAAATTTACCGAAGGTAAAGTAATGAGGAACTTTTTTCTCCAAGTATTAATCGCTTTGGTTTGATCACCACTTCTGGTCTTGACTAATATCTAGCAGATACAATCGTTGAACATGTTGGATTGTCTTACCCTTATCGGTCTTAAACTTTGCTACTCTGGAACATCCATCAAACCCAGGAATTAATTGATTAACAATGAGGCCAGAAGATTCTTTTGTTTCCAGACTCAATTAATACAACATCTACTTTTAAACCGTGAGTGCTTCCTTTCCCTCGATAAAAAAGAAATGCCAAATATTAATTTATAAAACGTTGCCTTAGGTCATCTTGTAGCTTCTGTATAAACCTAACTCTCGTGATTAGACCTAGACAATGACATCTAAATCCGATACATGGCTCTTCGGAATAGATTGAATGAATTGACTTGGAGTAAGTGGCATCAGCGAATCTTCTTCATACACACACGTCAGTGGTCTTCCGTTAAGGACCGCCTCACAAACGAAGAGAACTATTTCTAGTTCTATAAAATCAAGTACTGCGCTTACTAACATTCTTTTCAGTTAATGTTTTACTGATCGGACTAGTCTTTCCCACCAGGCGGCAGATGGAGGGTTAAATATCCACTTCATTTCTTGTGTTGTAGAATACTCAATTTTCGACACAACAAAATTTGTCAAAAAAAGTTGTGCCCGTTGTCACTATATATAGTGTACACGACCTCTACGACTATTTACATCAAAACAAAGGAAGAATCTGTCCAGTAGTATATTGGTATATTTTTTTTTTTTTGTAAAACCACTAAGGTGGCAAACAAGCACACGGTCCGCCTGATGGTAAGCAGTCACCGTGGCCTATGGACGCTAGCAACACCAGAAGAATCAATCACGTGTTTCCGACCGTTCAAAAACCAATAACTTCTTCTTGAAGAACCCTATACTGTAGTCCTTAGAGAAAATCTTGGCAGGGAGCTCATTCCACAGCCCAAGCGTTCGCGGGAAGAAGTTTCTCTGAAACCGCACTGTACGCGACCATTTAGGTTCTAAAGTGTGAGAATGAATTCCCTGCCGATGGCGAGCGTTGCCGTGGGCATCATTTCGAAAAATTTCTCCCATTTGAACAAATCCCATTGTACAAGCGGTAGAACACACACAGGGAGGCAAAGTCTCCCTCAGACTTAAGGGTTCGATACGGCAAGTGAGTTTGGGAGCGTCGTTGAACCGAGTCAAAAGGTCCAAGCTGATGTCCGGGTGCATCTGCCCAGAGATGGCAGCAGTACTCCATTTGGGGCCGAACTTGCTCCTTGTAAAACAGCAACCTCTGCCCAAACATGAAGTACTGCCTCGCTCTGTTGAGTACACCTAGTTTTTTGGACGCCAGCTTCACCTTATCTTGTAAATGATCTCTGGACATCCCTGGAGATGTCAACATCAAGGATCCCAATGCTCTTGGAGATGGAGAGGGGAGTGTTCTGGAATTGTGGGACTACAGTGAATGGGGTTTTTTTAGCGGGGAACACGCAGACTTGTGTCTTTTTAGGGTTGAATAGGACCAAGTTTACCCTTTACCCGTCCCCATTCAGAGACCTTGGACAGTGTGGTCTCGATTTGAGACACAAGTTCTCCGCGGCTTTCCTACACAACGGAACAAGGGATGTTTGCACGACCCGTGTAATAAGCGTCTCCAGTACTGTCATCTGCATAGCAATGCATGTTGTTGTAATCCAACATGTCATTGATATGCAGTAGAAACAGCGAAGGAGACAGCACAGAGCCTTGCGGGACCCCAGCATTAATGTCCATGCTATCAGAGCAACCACCGTCAACTACGGTTCGTATGCGTCTGCCGGACAAAAAGCTAGCCACCCATTTGCACAAAGCCTCGGGCACTCTATAAGATGGCAACTTCGAAAGAAGACCCCGGTGCCAGACCCGATCGAACGCCTTCGCTATGTCCAGGCTACATGCCAATGCCTCCCCCTGACTCTCAATAGCTAGTGCCCATCGGTGTGTGTGAAACACTAGACGGTCACCAGTCGAGCAACCGTGGCGAAAGCCATATTGACGATCACTGACCAGGTCGTGTTCTTCTAGGTATCTTAGAAGCTGTATGTTGATCACACGCTCCATCACCTTGGAGAGGAGAGAGGTAATAGCGATAGGCCTGTAATTCGATAGATCTGATCTATTATTATATGAAAAAAAAATTTGGTAGTCCTTTAAAAAAAAGGAATCACAACTGACAGGATTTTTTTTCTAAGATAGAATAGTAAATCAAACTTAGAAACCAGTAAAAGTAACTAAAAAACAAATAGTTAAAGCTAAAAGTAAAAAAATAGTTATTAAATAGTAGAAATTTATTAAAGTATGTAAAAACAAAGAAATATAAAAATGAAAAAGCTAAAAGATCTCACATAAAAGTTAGGCAGGAGAAGCCTCGATTGCAGGAACGCGACGCCGAGTTAACTGTTCGTTTATCCAACGGCTATGGCAATGTCGGTATAGGTAGTATAGCTTGCATACAATTATAACAAGCAGGAGACATCCACACAAACAGCAGTTTAATTATTAATGAGTAATACATTAAGTTTCCAGTATTCCGTAACTATACTCCTGTAACGAATAAGATACATATATTATTGTAAATTATTTATACAAAATATATTAAAATAGTACCTGGAGAGTTGAGTATAATTTAGTACAAACCTACTACTAGAAGACAACGACAAGTGTTACACATCCTTTTAAAATAAATTCCACTGTTCTGCTTTAAGTCTTAAATTTGAAAAAAATAACGAAACTTCGCAAAACAAACACCCTTACACTAGAAAGTTACTGAATTTCTATTTAAAAATATTGCATAAAATAATTCTCAAACATCTCGGTTTTTCGTTTTTAATCTATAACTCCTTATCTATTTACAGAAAAAACATAATTTATCACACAAAATATAAAGTAACTATAAACCTAACAAGTAACTGTAACAGATTGTCTATAACTTGTGTAATATAATTTTAGTAAATTGATTACGTTTTTTACGTTAAATGCACCTGATTTAACGCTATAGAAATTTTAGATGCCACAGAAAAATGAATAGAGCCAAGCGCACGGTGGCTGAACAGAACGGACGCAGGGTTTGTGAAATTTTTTTTTTGCATTTTGCACGTACCAATTTTTTGATCAGAACAGGAACATAAATTACTTTAAAAAATTGTGAAGCTAGTTGAAATTACATTACCTACTTGTTGCAAACTTGCAATGTCGTGCAACTTGCAATGATAACTTATTTAGAAATTGATAGTTATTATTTTTGTTTATCAAAATTATAAGAATTAATTAGAATAGTTTAAATTATGTTAGCACATTCTACTCAATAATTTTATAAAGTCTCCTCTACCCAAAGTTTGTCTGGAAGAGATCGCTCATTAGCGATAAGACCGCCAATTTGTTATTACTTTTATTGTTTAATTGTTTTGTATTCTATATGCGCAATAAAGTATATTATTATTATTATTATTATTATGTATTTAAGTAGTAACGTTATATTTCAGTTATGTCTGGTACGATACTGATCTATCGTCCTTTTTGGGCACCGGGTGCACATTCGCAGTCTTCCATGAAGACGAAAATTGCCTAGTGTGGTAGGAAAGCGCGAAGAGGCGCGTGAGTACTGGACATAACTCAGGAGAACACTGCTTAAGCACCACTGCTGGTATACCGTCTGGCCCACTCGACTTATGAAGGTCTAGAGAAAGCAGCACCCGCCGGATCTCCCGCTGTGTTATTGAGATTTCCGGCATGGTCTTACCGCACCACGGTATAGTAGGTGGTACAGCGCCTTCATCGTCCATATTCGAGTTTTATGCAAAGAGACTGCTCAGTAGATCGACTATCTTTTGAGCACTATGGGCCAAGAAACCATCGGTCTTTCGCAGTGGTGGTAACGACGACTGGCAAAAGTTCCCTTCGGCAGCTTTGGCAAGCGACCAGAAACACGACTCCCAGAAAGATAGCTCGCAAGTCGCCCACCTATTTTGCCGATGAATTGGAATTTTGCTCTGGCAGTTACTTTCTTACTGAACCTCGAGGCAGCATTTAATTTGCATTTCACCTCAGAAATATTCGGATCCTTATTATTACGAGCCGTGGTCCAAGCCTCATATGCAGTTTGCTTAAGAATTTTAGCTTCTCTGCAAGACCTATACCACGGTCGTTTTTTGACGCCGGCAGCTACTCGCGGGTTAGGAATATAACATTCCATACCAGCGAGGATTATCTCAGTGACTGTGGATACGCAGACGTCAGGATCTTCTGAGCCAAAGCAGATCTGCTAGCACGGGTACGATGCATAATTCTAGCAAACCATCCCAGTCTGCCGACTTATAATGCCACACACGAAGCCAATTACTTGGCCCAGATGGATGGGGTTGTGTGCATGACAGTGGTCCGAGGAGCCTAAAGGCACATCCACTGAGACGGAATATCCGTCCGGACGTGTAGTCAGCAGAAGGTCCAGTAAGGAGCTTGTATGGTCCGCTATATACTACACTACTATATACCAGATGGTATTCTCGTTGGAGAAAGTACCAGCTGAGAGACTTACTATATTCATACTCTGATCGTAGAAATACGCAAGCCGCATATATTTTTTGACTTGCATCACAGAAAGTATGTATTGACTTATTGCATTGCTCAATAGATCCATTCGTTAGATTTCTAGGCACACAATATAACTTTAGAAGATGAATGTGTTGTAATATATTTTTTATTTCAGTTTTCTTTAAGAAGGTACCATAGGCACGTGACTTTTGCTTTATGGGCGTTCCCTCGATGTCCCGGGAGTCAACGAGATTGCGTGTGATATTTAACGAATGTGCTACTTACTGTGTATAAAACTTACGTAGAGAAACATACTATTGTTACGTGTACTACTACTAGAAATTAAAGTTAATTGTGTATGTTATGTTGTAGTGATTATGTTATGTTGCAGTTCTTATGTTATGTTTCAGTGCTTATGTTATGTTGCAGTTCTTATGTTATGTTGCAGTTCTTATGTTATGTTGCAGTGCTTATGTTATGTTGCAGTGCTTATGTTATGTTGTAGTGCTTATGTTATGTTGCAGTGCTTATGTTATGTTGTAGTGCATATGCAGAGCTGTCTTTTCTTAAGCATTTGCTATATATATGAGTGTAGGTCTTTATATATTTTTTCGGTAATAACCGCAGGGCCAGAGAGGCTGAAAGTTCCTGTAGTTGTGCTTGCCCACATCCAATGGACATGATTCCTTCAACCGCAGAGTGATTTATATTAAATTGATTCGGCGCTTTGTCACTTTCAATACAAAAATCTAAATAACACATTTGGCATTTTAACTTAAACTTTGAGTATAAACCGACACGTTGCGTTTTCTGATTTAATAATGATGGATTGTAATCCACAGTTTATTGGGCCGTGTCCAGAAATAGATTTAAGATTATTAAAAAACTATTTTTTGTCTATTATACGCCTTCCACTAATTTCTTCAACGTCATTTGCGACTTTGCTAACACGTTGTATTCCTGTCCTGTAACAAAAAACCTATTTATAGGGTATAAATATTTAAGATTTTTAAATATAATGCTGTAGTAGTAATTTAAACATTACCAATTAATTTGCCTTAGCCACAACTTTTGAATTTAGATTGACTACTAAGCTATTTTCAGTAGGTCTCTGATTTTTGTTACTGTAAAATCAAGAAGAAAAATTTTTAAACCAATATTTTACATGCTTTTAACTAAAAACAGACTAAGCTTATGAGCTTATGATTAAAAATTTTATATAAAGAAAAAACATTTTTGAGATATACTTATGTAGATTTTTTTCTTTTTTCATTTAACGAATTCATTTGTTTAATCCGGCGTTAAAAAAATTAATATTTTATTTCCTATTACTGTAAGATAAATCGTATGTATCTTTTTACCAGACATAACTGAAATATAACGTTACTACTTAAATACATAATAATAATAATAATAATATACTTTATTGCGCATATAGAATACAAAACAATTAAACAATAAAAGTAATAACAAATTGGCGGTCTTATCGCTAATGAGCGATCTCTTCCAGACAACCTTTGGGTAGAGGAGACTTTATAAAATTATTGAGTAGAATGTGCTAACATAATTTAAACTATTCTAATTAATTCTTATAATTTTGATAAACAAAAATAATAACTATCAATTTCTAAATAAGTTATCATTGCAAGTTGCACGACATTGCAAGTTTGCAACAAGTAGGTAATGTAATTTCAACTAGCTTCACAATTTTTTAAAGTAATTTATGTTCCTGTTCTGATCAAAAAATTGGTACGTGCAAAATGCAAAAAAAAAATTTCACAAATAATCATACTTAAACAAGATATTTATGTAACACAAAAAAAACTTAAACAAGATATTTATGTAACACAAAAAAAATACTTACATAACTAAATTCTATAAATAGCTAATGTTTACGAATGCATATCTTAGGTCAGATTTTTGCTTGCTTGAACTACTGTGACATCGTGAGTTCAAAGTCGTTGTCTTAATGCTGCGTTTGTTGTTTAAATGTTATTTTTAGTTACTACATACGGTTTAAAATTGTATCTCAAAATATCTAATATTAATTATATTTTACAAATAAAAAAAAATTAATTACCCTCATCTATTTATGTTAATTATGTCTAACTATTTGTTGATCTTTAAAATTAGATAACCTTTTATATGCTCTATCTATGTTTGGATATAATTATTCTACTACACGTGATCTGCTTTCTAAGACATTCTTTTAACTTTTTAATAGACATTTTTGTTTATAATAATATCATTCAACTTTATTCTATAATATCACCACAACGTGGGTAATTACACTACTAAAGAAGAAGATGTTGTCTTAGTACAAAATGCTCCCGACAGTAACAGTGGTGATGTATCCCAGCAACAGACTTCTGAACCTACCATCAATTACGATCAATGTGGTATGGGATGTCTCCTGCTTGTTATAATTGTATGCAAGCTATACTACCTATACCGACATTGCCATAGCCGTTGGATAAACGAACAGTTAACTCGGCGTCGCGTTCCTGCAATCGAGGCTTCTCCTGCCTAACTTTTATGTGAGATCTTTTAGCTTTTTCATTTTTATATTTCTTTGTTTTTACATACTTTAATAAATTTCTACTATTTAATAACTATTTTTTTACTTTTATCTTTAACCATTTGTTTTTTAGTTACTTTTACTGTTTTCTAAGTTTGATTTACTATTCTATCTTAGAAAAAAAATCCTGTCACTTGTGATTCCTTTTTTTTAAAGGACTACCAAAATTTTTTTTCATATAATAATTATAATTTATCAATATTGCAATACCGAATATATTTAAATATTCTTTATTTTACTTACAACTTATCCGATGTGTCATCGTATTTAATGTATCAGAGCGCGTGTTAGTTTCTTTCCGCTTTGGTGCTCATTATTATTATGCGGTCAATGACGTGCTCATTTTTGCTGACACAGACTTTTAAATCGTGCACCACAAAATTAAACATAATTTTATTTAAAGTATGTCTAGCGTAATTAATTTGATTATTTTTATTATTCGCAAAATCTTATATTTGGTTTCGATCCTCGACCGCTTCTTGTAACGTATTGCATATATGCATTTTCTTTGTGCGTACTATCGCTAGTACTGCTATAATTAGTTTTATGACTACTTTGCAATGGAATAGGTTCGTTTCAGACTGTCTATAGAAATGCGCGCTGTTCTGCATGTCAATTTTACTTATAGTATTTTTCATACTTGTTTTTAACTAAACATGGTCCCTCGTAAGGCATTTCTAATGATTTCCTTACGTCATCTCTACTGGTAAAAAAGTATTTAGTGTTTTGGAGGTCAGAGTGTACAAATACCTTTCTGTAGGTACTCTTTATGTATAGTGGACGGTCTTTTGAACTTTTTTATAATATTCCGCAATTTTTTAACGTAGTGTTGTGGCTCGTAATTACCCTCGGGTTTTGTATTTTAAAAATACCCGGGTAACCTTAACGAGGATCCGTACGTTAATTCTGCTGCGCTGACACCTTTGTCGCTTCTCGGCGTTGCCCGTTAGCCTAACAATACTGTAGGTAATTCATCTATCCAGTTGCTTCCTTCCAATTTGGCCATTAATGCTGCTTTTAGGGTTCCGTGGGTCGCTCGTTAATCCCGTTTGCTTTTGGGTTTTAGGCTGAACACCTGTTTCTTTCTACCCCTAAGATCTTCATCAGCTGTGCGAATAGTCCGCTTTCGAGCTGTCTTCCTTGGTCTGTCGTAATACGCAAGGGTGTGCCAAATCGTACTATCCAATTTTCGTTTAAGTTTTTGGCTACTGTGCTGGCCATGATGTCCTTCATTGGATTAGCTTCTAGCTACCCAGTTGCTCTATCAACTATTGTGAGTAGGTATCTGTACTCATTCTTAGAAGTGGGTAGTGGGCCTACTATGTCAGTATGTATGTGTCCTCATCTATTAAATGGTGGAAACTTTATTAGCGGCGATTTATTGTGCCTATATATTTTACTTTTTGGCACGGAATACAGGTTTTGGTCCATTTCCCAATGTCTGTAAATTCGCCTATATACATAAGTTGCCTTATTTAAGGAGTTTTTTTTTTTTCGGTATTTTTCTTTGCTAATGCATAAATCAATGGCTTATGGTGGGTGTAGACAGTGAATTCTCGACCTTCTATCATATACCTAAAGTGCTGTATTGCTAAGTAGATCTGTCATACTGTTTATTTTTTTTGTGCCACGTTTAATTTTTTTGAAAAAAAATCCAGTCTCTGCCATTTTCCAGCTTTCAGCTTTTGTAATACCGCTCCTACGCATTCATTTGAAGCATCCGTCATGAGTGAAATTGTCTCTGCTGACGGGTAGGTTAATAAGGCTGCGTCACATAGTCCTTGCTTGCATTTTTCAAAGGCTTCGTCTGCCTCTTTAGTCCATTTTATTGCGGTTTTATCTTTTTTATCTTTTCTTCCCGCTATGTAAAAACTTATGCAATTCAGCTTGTTTTTGTGCGGCATATGGGATGTGCGATCGATAGAAATATAACATAAGTACCTAAAAATATTACTAAGACCTTATACCTATTACTAAGACTCCGCTGTCCGGCCGTCTGTCAGCAGGCTGTATCTCGTGAACCGTGATAGTGAAACAGTTGAATTTTTTCAGAAGATATATTTCTTTTGCCGCTATAGCAACAAATACTAAAAACCAGAATAAAATAAACATTTAAGGGGGCTCCCATACAACAAACGTGATTTTTTTGCTCGATTTTGCTCAATATTAATGACGGCAACAGGCAGACGCTTAAAATATTTACAGAATATTTAGTTATATAATCACTTAAAAAATAAATAATTAAATTAAAATAAGACAATTTTATAAGGAGGGCTCCCATACAATCAATTTCTGCCTTTTTTATAGATAATGGTACGGAACCCTTCATTCGCGAGGCCGACCCGCAGTTGCCCGATTTTTTTTTTATACCACTAAGGTCACAAAAACAAGCTTACGGTCCGCTTGATGTTGAGCGGTCACCATAGCCTATGGACGCTTGCAACACCAGGCGTATCACTCGCGTGTTGTCTACCCTTCAAAAATCTAATAACTGCTTTCTTGAAGAACCCCATACTGTAGTCCTTAGAAAAAACCTAGGCAGGGAGCTCATTCCACAACCCAAGTGTTCGCGCACTGTACCCGACCATTTCGGTTCCAAAGTGTGAGAGTGTATCCCCTGTCGATGGCGAGCTGTGCGATGGTAGAAAGTAGCCATAGGCATAATTTCAAACAATTCCTTAGAACACAACCCATTGTACAAGCAGAAGAACACACACAGGGAGACAAAATCTCTCCTCAGACACGGGGCTCGATACGGCAAGTGACATTGGGATCGTCGACAATGCTCACAGACATAAGGCCGACACGAGGACAGGAGGTTGCAAATCACGCAGCTCCTCCAATGAATGAACGTGCGCCTCACTGCCGTCGGATAACTTCACGTTGTTGTACAACAACGGTGCATACCGTTCTCATACTCGTACGCTTAGCTCCCTCGTCTCTACGCCTCTCTGTAAGATACTCAGCGAGCCAAATACCTACCACAGCTCATTAGCTCTTTTTTCAAACGCCATACCTCAATCCGAGTACCTACTATAATTGCTAAACTTTACTAGAACGTACTCGCACGCCTGACCCGGTTATCCGAAGTACTTGGCTCACCAAGCCTGAAGCAAGTCTTGATGCTAGAATTCACAAATTTCTTCAGCTTCAATTTGGTCGAGACTAAAGTAACAATCGCGTTTTGTTTGAACACCTCAGAATAGTAACATCTTACACCGACTTTTGTTATTAAGGTTATCTACAATTTAAATCATAGATGAAATTTTAATCTTTAATACACTCGGAGCAGTTCTAGTTGCCTCTTTGAATTTGTGAAAGTCAAATACCAACTGTCCAACACTTGGACTGGGCACACTCAAACGTCCAACACTTGGACTGGGCACACTCAAACGTCCAACACTTGGACTGGGCACACTCAAACGTCCAACACTTGGACTGGGCACACTCAAACGTCCAACACTTGGACTGGGCACACTCAAACGTCCAACACTTGGACTGGGCACACTCAAACGTGGACCAGGTTTTAATTGGGTCCTTGTTATTGATGTTCTTATGGTTGCCAGACATTTTTATTCTTTTTCTTTGTGAAGTGACGATGTAAGCACTAGTAGTGAAAGAAAGTGGTTATAACCTCAAATATCAGTTTTAATAATCAGTTCAATCAAAAATAATCAGTTCTGTGGCCCACAGTTTTTTACTGAGTGGGAGTCTTTTTCGAAAATTAGTAGCGCAATGTAAATTATTTTTTATTATATATTTTTTTTTGTTAATGTTTTTCTGCTATTGTTTTCAAATAAATATTTTTCTTAATACTCTTCTTCTTACCGTTTATACCCCACGGAATAAGTGAACGGCACAAAATATAGCTTTACAAGGGAGTTAAATGCTAAAAGATAACACTTGTGTATAATATGTGAGTAATTTGTCTTATAGCATAAAAGATTATTTAAATTAGCTGTTATTTAGATATCAGTTAATGTTTTAACAGCCTACCTATGAAAATGAAAAAGATAGTCAAAATTAAGTCTTTCCAGGCAGCTATAACTGTTTTGAATTTTTAATTTGGTACTTTACGTATTTTGTGTATTTTATTTAATTTGTTACACAAAGAAGTAAAATGTTTCTGCCAAGGGTTGTTTAACCACAAGGCGAAGGACAGCCATCAACTCGCATTATTTACAGGTAGACAGGTAGGTATACAATAGCTGGTACTAAAAAAATTAAAAGAAAAACTCACGTGTGAGAGTCCGACGCAGCAAGCAGGCAAGAGCGCGGCGCGCGGAGCTCCGCACTCCCCGCTTACGCACCCCGCGGGCCCCGCGACCCTCCCTGCCCCCGCAACCGATGCGGCTCCCTCTACTTTCTTCGGAGGACCCTTCGCCTCTCTGTTGCCGCGGCGTCGCCTGCAGGTCGGTGCAAGAGTCAACGCACGATGAGGGGAGCTCGATGGGAGGCAAGGAAAATTTTTCTGGATTCAAGCACTTCTTAGGCCAAGTATCTTCCGGGCTATTAAGGTTCACTAAATATCCCGCTATCGGCAGGTGCAGTGGGGGGAGGATTCGGCTGTGAGGCATTACTCGGCGCACGAATTCGTAACTCGCTGAACTAGAAGCTGACGCGAACCACGCGTCACTCGAGAACATCGAACTGGACAGCGAGCCTCCTCGCGGCCCAACCTCCAGGGTGCTTCGGCGCATCCTTGAAGCACCTGTCACCTCAACCGGTTTGGCGTCGGCAAGACCGCAGTTGGAAGAGGCTGCATGGGGTGAGGGGTCGGGTGCAGGCGGTGCGGGGTCGGGTGCAGGAGTGGGGGCGGGCACCGGGCGCATATCAACGAGGGAGTGCGCGAGCAGCGTCGGTGGCTCCGGCGACAGTACGGCGAACGGGTGCGAGAAGTAGAACACGCAGAGTGGCCGAGCCTGCGCAACAAATATCTACAGTTACGCGGATTAATTTAGAGGTGAAAAACTAATCTTTCTTCTTTGATCCAAATCTACAGAACTCTCCGCGTTTTATATCACACAAGCTTTTGCCTACGGCTCCACCTGTGCTACATATGGTCATCGGCGAGGGATTTCTACAAAAAATCCTTGATTGTACAGCAAACGACGTTTGCCGAAGTTTTGTTTTTCCCCCTTTGTGCTAATTTGACTTGTACTTGACATTTTTAGGTAGCTTATGTTCTTCCCTAAGGTAAAGGTTATCACGCTGCGAAATTTCATCGAGATCGGTGAAGCGGAATAGGCAGTCAGAGAGACGTTAAGTTTTATAATATGTACCTACGTGCCACTGAAAGGTCTTAGAAAATAAGAAACCAATTGTAGCATTAAGTTGCTAATACCTCAACTGTTATTTAAAATATTCTTTATTCCTTTCTAAGCAACTTCGCATTAGACGACACCACTGAGAGCAGCAATGGGCCCACTCTTCTTCTTCTTCTCTTTTACGGCCATTTCGAACGCAGTCACTGCATCTTCAGGGTTCGTAAAGCAAATACATACCTCGAAATTTCTCTTTGATTTTTGCGAATAAATAAAAGTCGCAAGCAATGTGATAGATAGATAACGTTCGGACCACGTTCTTTTTTGCGTTTTTCCCATGCAATAAAACTTTAGTGAGATGTGTACACGCTAGAGAAGGTTATAAGAGTGTCATTTCAACAAATTAGAGTTTTTCTTATAATTGCGGTGAAGTTTATGTGTTTTTGGTGTGAATTAAGTGCGAAGAGGTGGCACACATGATAGAGGAAGGAGAGGAGACAATTTATGGCAAGATTTTTTGGAATACAATGAGCTACGTGTATATTATAATAAATTTTCTTAAAAAGAGGCAAAAACAGGCATGGTAGTAGTTCTTTTCAACATTTAATCAATTAGAAACAATATTATTTTATAAATTGTTTAGGTACATCATGCAAGCGTTACGAACTCCTTTTAACAATAGTTGTATAAATTACTGGAAGTATATAAAATATATAAAAAATCATAACTAGATATATGTTATATATTAATTTAAAGATTTTTTAAGAATCCGGAAAAAAAGATATAAAAGAGTCAACTAAGAGAATTATCGTATCGCGTGAAAGATATGTAAACACCAATAATTTAAAGCAATGGTATTAATTATTATTTAAGAATAAAGATTTTATTGTGACAAAAAATGTGAATTATACTCGTGCTTCCTCCTTCGAGATTAACATCGACACAAGAAAGTATTAACTTAACAGATAAGGTGTGGCCATTCTTGCACTTTTTTGAAAGGAAACATTCCTTTTATTTGTGGGTGTCATCTGTCACGTGATGTGTCACTCTCGTATATAATGTGTGGTCACTCCGCCTGACGCTTGACGCCTGACACTCCGCCTGACGCCTGACACTCCGCCTGACGCCTGACACTCCGCCTGACGCCTGACACTCCGCCTGACGCCTGACACTCATGTCATATTTCAGTCCCGTCCTTTCCGCACGTTTAAGTAGTGCTACTGTTAAAATAATTTTTAATCGGTTTATATTACTAAGTAGAAATGCCAAACAGAAAGCATTCAGATCTAACGTCCGAAGAAAATTTGAGAAGTTGGAAAAAAGACTAAAACGTGGTCGTCGGAAAAGGCGAGTTTACTCATCATCATCATCACCACCCTCACGTAACCCATCTTCGCTGACCAACGCTCCAGGTACTTATTATATTTTAACCTACGTTAATAAATTTTAGCATACAGAAATTTCTAGCTTAGTAAGGAATATGGAACTGCCCTTCATTTTTATATTATTATACACTTAAATGCGCGTATCTATTAATTACTTTTGATTTACAGATACACAAACAGTACCTTGAACTGTCACATTTCTGTTATAAATAAATACATAATCAAATCAGATTTGCCTGTTCTTTGGAATTTCACTATCTGATAAATAGATTTGCGAACAGTACTTTGGACTGTTTTTTAACTACCCTCTAGCTTAAATGAATAGAAAATCAAACGAACTTATCTGTCAGTGACTCGAGATATTACACTTTAATTCCTTGTAGTAGCTTGCGCAAGTGCTGCCATCGTGCACCATTTTAGAGCAACATTTGAGAACAAAAAAGATCTTCATTAAGGAATCTACGGTTTATAATTAATAGTTTCGGAGATAAAACCGTTTTTTAGTTTTACATCCGTCATCCGAAATAAAGATTTTTATGATATCTATCACTTCTGTATAGAAACTACTAGTCTACGATCGCTAGTTTCGGAGATAAAGCTGTTTGACAGCTGTCATCTAAAGATCTTGATGAGATCTATCACTTCTGTTAAGAAACTACTAGTCTGTTACGGAGATAAATCCGTTTCTAGTTTGACAGCTGTCATCCGAAATGAAGATCTTGATGAAATCTATCACTTCTGTGAAGTAAAATTTACACAGAAAAAGTCTGTGGGAATCAATAACACTGTTTACGAGCAAGTGTGATAAAAACTATTAATATTCTTGTTACAGTTCTTGTAAAAAATAAACCAGTCGAATACTAACGTTGAAAAATAATACTAACGTTGAGTAATGTTGTGTTCCTGGCACTGAGAAAGGTAGCCAGAGCTCATGAGGATTCGCTGCACGGACAGAGGGGGACCGGTGGTGCTCGTTGCTGTGATTGCTCGGCGTAGACGCGGCGTGCTGGTGCGGCGGTCAGGGAAACCCGGTGAAACGGCTGCCCGCAGGTTGAATGGGTTCCCAAACCCAGAGATTACTTTAATCTCCGCCCTGGGAGGCTGAACCGCCAACATTTGCAAAGTCTTTGAAGTAGTAGTCGTGCCGGAGAAGGAGACCGGATTGGACTCGGCTATTATAACAGGATAGGACAGGGGACCGGGGGCTCTTCCACCGGCACACTAGCAACCGTACTATCTGTGCCAAGCTTTCGTAGTTGTAGTACCGCCCTTTTTGTCTCTTTGTGCAGTGAATACTCACTAAAAACTTGCTAAAGTTAAGAAAAAAAAGCGTTTTTTCCACTATCCACTGTGGACTTTTGCAACATCGGGCTTATCTTAACACAGTTCACCACCACCTGGAGAATGTGCAGCCGACCATCTTCTGTGTAACGGAGATGCAGATATCGTGTCCGGCCGATACATCATACCTACATTATCCCGGCTACAAACTGGAGCAAAATTTTGTGAGTCGTGCCGGTGTATGCATGTTCATACGGGGGATATCTGCAGTCGCCGCCTTCATAGCCTTCAAGACAGAGACTTATCAATATTGTGGGTGCGTATAGATCACGATGGCTACACCCGTATTTATGCGTGCCGCTACAGGTCTCCCGGCGGTGCCACGGACGTGACTCGACTTTTCAGGCACCTCAATTTGACGACTAATAAAGTTCTAGAGCAATATCCCACAACAGAACTAGTTATTTTTGGAGACTTTAACGCCCACTAGCGTGAGTGGCTCAGTTCTCGAACCAATAACTACGCAGGTACGATATCCGCTTTCTCTGACCTATGGATTCTCTTAGCTGGAACTTTTTTTAACGAGAATCTAGTATTCTCGAAAAATATAGAGAACAATACGAGGTCTTTACTGGACCTTCTGCTGATTACACGTCCGAACGTATATTCCGTCTAAGTGAATGCGCCTCTTGGCTCGGCAAACCACTGTCGTTCGGACTTAAGCACACAACCTGATCTATCTGGGCCAACTAATTGGCGAAGTGTGTGGCATTATAAGTCATCAATTGGAATGGATTGCATGAATTTTATGCAGAGAATCTAAAATTCTCAAGCAATCTGAGGCTTGGACCACGGCTCGAAATAATAAGGATCCGAATATTTCTAAGTTAAAACGTAGATTTCCTCGGGAATCAGTAAGAAAGCAACTGCCTGAGCTAAATTCAAATTCATCGGCAAAATAGGTGGGTGACTTGCGAGCTATTCCTCTGGGAGTCGTGCTTTCTAGTCATTTGCTTAAGCGCCGAAGGAAACTTTAGCCAGTCGTTGCTACCACTACTGCAACAGACCGGTGGTGAATTGGACCATAGTGCAAAGAGAAAGCCGATCTACTTAGTAGTCTCTTTGCCTAAAACTCGAATATAAACGACGAAGACGCTGTACCACCCACTATACCGTGGTGTGGTAAGACCATGCCGGAAATCTAGACGTGGGCGCCGCTATGAAAAATGCCAGCAGCGTGACCTTTTTTGATGTTTTATAAGAAAATCCTGACAAAGTCCGTAGTACACTATGTGCACCCTAAAAGGAATATTTCCGCCAGCTTTATAGCTCGGCTAACACACCATCTTTGTTGGCGTCCACCTACACTCTAATAAACTTAATTTGTGATACGAATCCGGTGCTGCTGCGTGTAATTGACATCAGTTATCAATTAATCAGGAAAGAAAATTAAGTAGAGGAAACAATAATCGTAATTAGCACTTTTTGTTTAATTTTTCTGTTACACAACACACCAAAGATTTAAACAACACAATAGAAATCAATCAAATAGAATAGATATAACAAGTAGAAATAAATTCAAATGAAGGTTCGTTGTATCCAACAAATGTCAATTATTTCTATTTGGTGACACAAAAACAATCAATACCATTTTGGCTAAGATCCTACGGCCACCAGTGAACATTCGGATTGCTATTGGGTTGCTACTATTAGGTTCCCATCAGTCTTGCATGTTTTATAATTAGGGCTAGTAGGGCTCAAGCAAAATCTTTTGCTGAAATAGTTATTCCAGCTACCGAAAACACCCTCTCACTCGGTGTACTTGTGTTTCACGACTCACGCGGCGCGGAGAATGAATATGGCGGCGCCATTCATGTTTTTTACAACGCCAAACAGTAACACAGCTGTAACAGAGAACCTGTCAATAATTTGTTAAGAAACATAGGCCTGGAAGAGGTTCGAATTACAAAGTGAGTGGATCCTTTTAGTAGACCTTGTAAAATTTTTAAAAAGCTTTCGCAAAGCTGTCGAAATCATGTCGTCACAGAAGATTTGTACAATAAATGTTGCTCTCGTGTTTCGTTCAGCGATAATTGACGCCCTAAGTAGCCTCCAGGATGAAGAATCACTTACTATGTTACTATGTTAACGGAACATGATGACAAACATTAACTAGAGATTACTAAAGTAGTTTGTAAGTAAAGTAGTAGCAGCAGCGCTTTTGGATTATCGATTTATGAGCCTGAAAGAAGTTAATATATTTTTAGAAAACGAAAATATGACTAGAACTTTATTCCTTTCCGCATACATCAAAGAAGTGATAAGCGCCTATGAAATGCCAGAAACAAATTTAATAGATACTTCAGGTACTGCAAGGACAAGCAAAAATTCTGACACAACGTCAGAGAAACATAGCATTTGTATGTTCCAGGGAATCGAAGACGACCCTATTGAGCTAGAATGTTGGCGTTATATTGCTGCTGCCGATACAATAGAACCCAAAGATAGGAATCTACTGGATGGATACTGGAATACTAAAAAAAACATGTTACCTAACCTTTCTATTCTTACTAAAGCTGTGCTCTGTGTGCCTGCCACAAATGAGAGTGAGAGGGTGTTTTCGGTAGCAGGATTAACTATTTCAGCAAAGACATCTCGCTTGAGCCCTTGTAGGGTAAACAAAATAATATTCATACATGATAATTATTAAACATGTAAGACGGATGGGAGAAACTGATGGTATCAACCTACTAGCAATCCGCATATCCACTGGTGGCCGTAGGATCTTAGTCAAAACGGTATTGATTGTTTTTGTGCCACCAAATAGAAATTATTGACATTTGTTGTATACAACGAACTTTCATTTGAATTTATTTCTACTTGCTATATCCATTCTATTTGATTGATTTCTATTGTGTTTTTTAAATCTTTAGTGTGGAGTGTAAACGAAAAATTAAGTTTATTTGAGTGTAGGTGGACCCCAACAAGGACGGAGGAAGGAGGATAGCCGAGCTTTAGGGCTGGCGGAAATACTACTTTTACGTTGTACATAGTATACTACGGACGTTGTCACCAGACAACACATATATAAGAAAAAGTACACGCAAATATTCGATCAACGTCGTTTCACAACTCACGCGGAGCGGAAAATAAATATGGCGGCGGCAGCGGCGGCGTGCCAGCCGGACGTGGCGGCGTGGCGCCTACTTGTGGTACTCACGCGCCTCTTCGCCCTTTCCTACCACACTAGACAATTTCCGCCTTCATGCTATGCACCCGGTGCTCAAAACGGGCGATAGATAAAATCCATCGAATTGTAGGCCTATCCCTATTACCTCTCTTCTCTCCAAGGTGATGGAGCTTGTGATCAACACAAAGCTTCTATGATACCTAGAAAAACACGACCTGGTCTACAAGCATCAACATGGCTATTGCCACAGTCGACTGGCAACCATTTAGTTTATCTCACACTAGCCATTGAGAGTCAGGGAGAGGAATTGGCATGTAGCTTGGACATAGCAAAGGCGTTCGATCAGGTCTGTCTGGCACCAGGGTCTTCTGTCAAAGTTGCCATCCTACGGACTACCCGAGGATTTGTACAAATGGGTAGCTAGCTTTTTGTCTGGCAGATGCATAATAGCCGTTGTTTACGGTATTTGCGCTGATAGCAAAAAAGGCTGTGTGCTGTCTCCTGTCCAAGCGTCACCGGAGTGAGCGCTTAACGGTAAAAAGAGGTAATCGATCATGAAAACTTTTTACATGAATACATTTTTTTAACAGAAAAATAAATAACAGTTATAATCTACTGAACTCAAAATAAGATTACAGATACCTCCTTACCTCGATAATTTTCACTTGGTTTACGTTTCACTATTAGGTACGCAATAACGTCCGTTCCGTTCCGTTCCAGCGTCTTACCAGCCAGCGTTCCACTGCAAGGACTCAAGGAACGGGTCACATAGGAAAAGAACTGTCGATGAGAGGGTTCTGTAGAGTGCTCAAAACTGCGGGCTGGAACAGCGCAAACTTTCAAAACGGTGGTAATTGAAGAAACGGAGGGTCCTCAACCACTGGAAGGTATGCGGCGCTTCCAGTCCGCATTTGTGAGTGATTCTAGAAGTGTCCCGTCCATCTCATGGCATTCCTATGTGTGCCTATTACCTCTGCCCAAGACACCAGTAAGACGGAGTAGATAGGGCAGGTAGTGTAGGACTTCGCAGTCTGGAATGTGGAGGGGGAAGGATAGAGCCGACCGGTACCAGCACCCTTTAGCCAGCAGGATGATAAATATATACAAGTGTTAATATATACAAGAAGGGAAAAATTACTGCTTTGCCGTTTGTGGTCTGCGTGTTGGCTTCTAAACTCTTCTGTGTTCTGATTCTTCTTTGATGGTATTCATTTGCACCAGCTTATTCGGTTTACATCAACGTGGCGTTAGAAGTTTCCAATTAGCAATACAACTCTTGTTCCTTTGATGCTTGACTGGCGTTTCAACTTATGCATTTTATTGTCTTGTAATAGCATTCAGTTTATGTCGTTAATAAGGCATTTTCCATTAGTTTCCGTTATCACTAGGTTAAACATAAATTTAAATATTCAGTGAAGGATTGTTTTACTGTTGCAGTGTTCCAACACTTGTGTTTTATTTTACCCCAGTGGCAGTGTTTGTTTTTAGTGACTGGTTTCCTGAGCTTCAGTTATTATTCTTAGATATACCTACCATAGTACTCGTAGTTCGTAAATGGACATAGCCAGTGCAAAAAAATTATTTTCTTCTTTTGTTTTCTTAACTTCAGCAGAGATTGTGGGCGGTTGCAGTAGCGGTGGATGAGCCGGATTGACTTTTCTGTCCTCGGAATAAAGGGCTCGTGGGCGGTGACACGTCCTTGCTCGGATGGCTTGATTTAACGTCCAGATTGTTTATACTATTTACGCTGTTTAGTTTCAGTGTTCTGTTTCCATAGCTTTACTGTTTCCATAGCTTTACTGTTCTTAGGTGTCTATAGGCGTAAATAATAAGTTGACTCCGCAAAAGTGTCGGAAACTCGTAGGAGATTGTAGGTGGTTGCGGTAGCGGTGGATGAACTGGATTGGCTTTTCTGCCCTCGGAATGAAGGGCTCGTAGGCGGTGACATGTCCTTGCTCGGATGGCTTGATTTAGCGTCCAGATTTTTTTTTATACTATTACCGCTGTTTAGTTTCAGTGTTCTGTTTCCATAGCTTTACTGTTCTTAGGTGTAAGTTCGTAGGTGTGTACTTAAAATAGGATAGTAGTTCCATCTTTTGTAGCAGAATACCAACGTTTGGGTTTTTTTTATTTCTTGATTGACAGTTGTTCGTTTTTCTCGTTCTGTTCCCATAATAGCAGTTACTTTTTAGGCGTACCTAATTTTTAAGTAAATCATAAATGGATGTAACCATTGTTTGTTCGTTCCGTTGCGGCCTTTCAAAACTCACGTTACAGTTTATTATAGCAGTTTTCAGTTTTGGTGTCTTTTTTCCAAAGCTTCATTTATTATTGTTCGTACTTGCTAAAATTAAAAGATAAAAATATTTAATGGCGTAGCTCAATTACATTGTAGCACAATTTCAATAGCTGCATTTTTTTTATTATTTATTGGCTTTTTTTCAGTTTCTTTAACCTCTTATCGTAGCTTCAGTTCCTTTTTAAGGCGTACCTATCTAAGTGTATTATAAATGGAGTTAATTATTGAAGTGTAACGTCGGTCTTTTATGGAAGTATCCACGACATGCGTTTTTGTCTGTTTATCTGTAACTTTCAGCTTCGTTGTCCTATTTCCCGTATCTTTAGTAACTTTTTCTTAGGCATACCTAATAAAATCATAAATTAATAAAATCAAGATTTTTTTTGTTTTTAAGGAAGTATTTCAACCATTGAGTTTTCCGTTTCTTTGTGTTCAGTTTCAACTTCCTATTTCTATAGCTCAGTTACTATTTTCATACATATCCAGTAAATTGATAAATGGAAACAGTAATGAAGTAGTTACATTCCATTGTAGCTAACTGTAGTAGACAAAATCCCAACAATTGCATTTTTAAGTAGGTCATAGATAAATTAAATCAAGAAAACAATTTCGTTGTTTTAAGGGAGTACGAGTATTTCATCCATTTAAGTTTTTGCTTCTTTATTGGCAGCCTTCAATTTCAGTGTTCTTTTGCATAGCTTCAGTTACTGTTTTAGGGCGTGGTACCTAAGTAGATTTTTAATGAAAATCACTATTAGAGTAACTTAATACTTGTAAAGAGAACGTCAAACTCTTGCGTTTGTTGTTTCTTTGTTGGCAGTATTCTGTTTCAGCACCGTATTTCTATAGCTTCAGTTATTATTTTCGAACATATTTTAATTTAATGATGAATGGAGATATTTATGCAGTAGTTTCATGCTTTTGTAGGTGAATCCCAATAAACAGGTTTTTTTTAAAGGAGATCATAAATGTATATAACCAATTAAATAATTTCGTGGTTTTAAGGGAGTGTTCCAACCATTGACGTTTTTGTTTCTTTATTGACGGTGTTTAGTTTCGGTGTCCTTTTTTCATAGCTTTAGTTACTGTTTTCAGGCGTACATGAATAGATTATAAATGGAAATTACCAATGGGGAAATTTAAATCATATGAAGCGACTGTCAAAACTTTGCGTTTTTTGTTTCTTTATATGGTAGTATTCTATAACAGCTCTCAATTACCTTAGCTTCAGTCGCTATCTTCAGGCATACCTAATAAATAATAAATAGAAATACTCATAAAGTAGTTTTATTCTGTTTTCGTTTTTTGTGACTTTTTCACTTCAGTTACTTTTTTAGGCATATTTAAATAGGTGTCAAAAAGTAGAGTGATGGAGTCTATTTATCTTATAGTAGACTTACTTACATTTCTTTTTATTTTTTTACTAACTGATTTTTTCTCGTGTTATCATAGCTTCAGTAACCTTTTTCAGGTGTACTTAAGTGGATCATAAATGAAAATAAACCGTGAATTGATGTCATCCTTTTGTATGTGTTGTCATATTATTTTGGTGCTTGTTGAGTAATTGGGCTACTGCCTAAGGGAACGTAGCCGTCGTGAGGTACATATGCAACTTTTTTTAAGCGTACCTAAGTTATTCATTAATAAGAATAATAGTCATTTCGTTCTCACAATTTTTATTTGCTTTATCATTGGTGGTGGTTAGTTTCGTAATTAAGGTAGTAGTCGTACAGCTTCTTTATAGGTGTATACTGATCAACGGTAGATTTTGATGCGATAGTTTGTATTTTCCGGTGCAGTACCTAGTCCAAGTCATTGTGTTTTTTAATTTATTGGTGGTATTTGGTTCCGATTGGGCCGGTCGGTCAGTATACGTTCTGTGGTTGGTTTTAGTGTAAATATAGCATAAAAACTATTGCTTGCTGTGATAGTTTTTTTTTCTTCGGAAACTTTTGAGTTTTTGTCTTACTTCTGGTTTTTTTAAATGCGATATTGATGTACCCATAGCATGAAAAATAGGAGTATCCTCTATTCTGTGCACCTTTTATGCCGATTCTTATTTTTTGTTCGGTTTTTAGAATCATTTTTTTTTTTTACAATTCGTTTTAAGGTTATTTTTTTCACTCTGTTTTGTTCTTTGATTCTAGAGTTTGACAACAAAGTATTTTTTCCTCTTTTATTAATTGATTCCAGGATCTTCCCGTTCAATAACCGGCCTTAGTTACCATAAAAACCTCCTGAAAACTACTGAAACTCGTGGGGATGCAATACTCTGTAATTACCCCAAAGCTCGCGATTGTGTTATTTAGTTACTCGCAGCCTCCATCGCTTGGTGTAGCTCCGTAAAAAGGACTTTTGTGTCGCATAATTACATAAAGAGCAAAAAGCCAGGTGTTAAACAGCTCAAAAAGAGAAATATATGACACCGATAGGTACAAGAGTACGTATTTATATGATTTTCAAGAATAAAATACGTAAACTCAAAAGTGTAGTCGAAAAACAACGCCTTAAAATATTTAAATATAATAAAAATACTCACAGTACTCCCCGCAGTTGCACCTATGAGCGTGTCTATACCGTGTCTAGAGATTAGATGTATTCAATGTATTGAATAATGTTATGGGCGACAAAGTCGTATGATCACCGCGTGTCTGATGATGCCCTAATTTATTGCTTTCATTGACATGTTTATGTAGATATGTATCATTTAAATCAAGTATAAACGCTCATTATATCAAATAGTGTAGAAATCTTGTCGTTGTCTATATGTTTAATACCTACTTACTTTAAGTCAGTTTAATTCGTTGCTTAAATTTACAGCTAACATAACAGCTTTAATGCCTGCATGGTAGTGGAATGGCAATTTCTGATTTATAACGTTAGTTCATAAGTTTATATTTTATAGTCACTACGTCCTTGCGTGATAAAAAAGTTGATTGAGAATTTTATAGTTAGCAAATTTAACCGCAAGACAGATCTTCGTTCACCAAATTTATCGGTGTTTATTTGTCCCAGAGCTCCGCCCTAATACTTTTGAACCTGGCTGCTCGCCCTCCTTGATCAAGCTAAGACATTGCTCATTCAAAATCTCGAATGTAGTGCGGCGACACCGGTTCTAGGTACTATTTGAGTAACCCAGCACTTCTAACCCCTCTTACAATGTTCTGTGGTTACACTTGTTACCTTACATGACCGTCAACAATGTCCGATAAATAAAACTTGTTAAAAAATATTAAAATTTATTGACAATATTAATCTTTCCTAGGCATAGTATGTTTAACTAAAGCTGTTAGTTTAAAATTGTTATTGATATCATTTTAAACTAAGCAACTAGGTACCTACGGGATATTATATTAACATTGTTAAACACCACAATGAAATAAGTAATGGATTTTGTGACGGTTGATTTTTACGTACTGATTTTCAGAGTTTAAGTATACTACGTATATACCTATAATTGCTGCTGGAAATCAAGTCTGTCCACCTATCAAAGAAACTCGGAGAGCAAACATTTATCTACTGTTCGTATATAGGTACTATTTTTTTGCCGTCTGCTAACTATGATTTGGTGTAATTAAATAAGTTATATTATATCACATCACAAAGACACCGCAATTCACCTCGTTATAATTTTATTGCATATCGTGTAGGTATATGTACTAGGTACCTAGAAATTTAATGTTAATAAATTTGATCGTTTAGCAGGGAAGAAGGTGAAAATGTAAATGGTCCAATAAATAAAAACATTGTACCTTATAATCACCCATTTAATATAAATTGGATTTCAGCTATGCTGGCTTATTTGGAATCACATTATAAATAACTATCTGGCCCGGCAGACGCTATTCCGCCCTTTAGGCATTTTTTCTTTTAGTCATTACGTAGATTACCTTATGTAACTGCATCCTACAGCGTGGCCAGTAGTACAAATATGGGTTTAATAAACCCCATGTTGAATTGGACAAGTGTCCCCTCCTTGCAAAAAACACAAACAGACTAACAGACAGAGACACATTACGCCCTACAATATGTGATACTCAAAATATTTATACCTTCAAATACCTACCTATACTTCTATTAATAGGGTAAGTACCCAATGCATTCTCAGCAGCTGACAGTTGTAATCTGTGATTATTACCTTTTCTATCAAAGCCTGGTAAAATAAGAGTTGTTACGTTAAGCGCGGGGTCACACTCGAAATACCAGGGCTATAAGGACTTTAACTGAAAGTAGTTAGGTTTGAGTAAAAAAAAAAAAAAAACTGAGTGAGTAAAAATACTTTTAAGTCCTTCAAAGAAGGGTTTTTAGCCCAGGTATCTTCCGATACCCGTACTTATAATGTCTTGTTTTGATTTTCGCCAGTACGAACAATGCCTACTTAGACAAAGAAACTGTATTATTACTAGGTACTAATCTGTTAAGATATATAAAGTCAATGTCATTTTCTTTAACACAAATAAGGCTTCCACAAACACCTCTAAGTCGTCAAAATTATGAAATACTATATTTTGGAATAAGTGAGTGGCTATACAGTATGTACGTATGCTTTGTAGGGGTTCAGTGAATTACAGCTGCATAATCCAATCTAGAAAAACGTGCGGTCACATTTTATACTTAGAAACGATAATTATACCTATTCAATTATTTAAAGGAAAGATTTATACCTATACCTAGTTAAAAATGTTATCTACGCAGGTACATACGTTTAGTCAAATCAATAGCACAAAATACTTTCCTATATTATATACTAGCGGTCCCCGCGAACGTTGTCTCGCTAAGTTCCTTTCTGACCCCGCAAACGCTGTTTCTGCAGGCGCGCCACTGCGATGTTATTTCATAACTGCGACATCTCCCATGACAGTCGTTGAAATCGAATGATGTAAAGGGCAACTTTGTTCAAAATCAAATACTTGTGAAGAACAACGTACCCATTCGGATAAGGATCAATATCATGTCTACAAAAAACACCTTCGCAAACAATACACCATTCCAGAACAAATCTGGTTAGCATAAAAAAGGCCATAGTGAGCCAACCCCAAAAGACGGACACATACTGTCGCGGACCCTTTTCTAGAACCTTTAAAGGGGCACAACTCTGCCATACATGATTTCTGCGAAACTTCAACCGTTCACGCAGCGAAAGCTCTCAAAAAAAAAAAAAAAACCCCATTTTCGAAACACTCCCATTGGTGCTCAGCTCCTACTGGTCCCAGCGCGATGATATACAGCCTTTCTCGACAAATGTGCTATCCAACACTGAAAAATTTTTCAAATCGTACCAGCAGTTCCTGAGACCAGCGCGCTCAAACAAACAAACTCTTCAACTTTATATATAAATATGTATAAATAGGCTATCCAACACTGAAAGACTTTTTTCAAATCGGACCATTCGTTCCTGAGATCAGCGCGTTCAAACAAACAAACTCTTCAGCTTTATATATTAGCATAGATTATTCCAACATAAGAGATTAGTTTGTTTTCAATCTACATAAGGACATAAGGTTTTTTTTTATTATTCAATTGCAATAGGTCGTGGTTTGCATTGTATTTTCTTGTATAATATATGATGAAATCAGGCGTTTTGTAACGTTATATACACCAAAAAACTGGTGCTAACAAGGAAAAACGTGATATACCCCTAAAATCGGTGTATCGCTGTCTACTATCTACACCAATTCCTGACGTATACCTACAATTTTATCCGTATTCATTACGTGTGCAAACCGAATTCACCACCCGTCCAGCTCCTACTGGTCCCAGCGCGATGATATACAAGCCTTCCTCGACAAATGTGCTATCCAACACTGAAAAATTTTTCAAATCGGACCAGCAGTTCCTGAGACCAGCGCGCTCAAACAAACAAACTCTTCAACTTTATATATTAAATATGTATAAATGGGCCATCCAACACTGAAAGACCTTTTTCAAATCGGACCATTCGTTCCTGAGATCAGCGCGCTCAAACAAACAAACTCCTCAGCTCCATATATTAACATAGATTATTCCAACATAAGAGATTAGTTTGTTTTCAATCTACATAAGGACATAAGGGTTATTTTTTTTATTATTCAATTGCAATACATCGTGGTTTGCATTGTATTTTCTTGTATAATATATGATGAAATCAGGCGTTTTGTAACGTTATATACACCAAAAAACTGGTGCTAACAAGGAAAAACGTGATATACCCCTAAAATCGGTGTATCGCTGTCTACTATCTACACCAATTCCTGACGTATACCTATATAATAACCTAATATTATCCGTATTCATTACATGTGCAAACCGAATTCACCACCCGTCCCCGTTTGCGCCGGCCGTTATGGCGCCAAGGGTCACATCCACTGTAAACTGTCCGCATCTGTTAGCCATTACCACCAATATTTTTACCTGGGTTGTAGGCGTCTCTAGTGACATGCCATGTTTAAAGCTTTCATAAATAACAAATTAACACTTTATGCTCATTCGTTTAAATATTTAATATATACGGAAAACTAAAGACACCCACTACTTTTATGTATGTATATCATATTTCTTAAAACTGTACTCTCCTCATTTTTTTTATTTTTTTTTTTATTTTTTTTTTTTTTTTTATTTTTTTTTTTTTTTATACCACTAAGGTGGCAAACAAGCCTACGGTCCGCCTGATGGTAAGCGGTCACCGTAGCCTATGGACGCTTGCAACACCAGGGGCATCACTCGCGCGTTGCCGACCCTTCAGAAATCTAATAACTTCTTTTTTGAAGAACCCCATACTGTAGTCCTTAGAGAAAACCTTGGCAGGGAGCTCATTCCACAACCCAAGGGTTCGCGGGAGGAAGTTTCTCTGAAACCGCACTGTTCGCGACCATTTTGGTTCCAAAGTGTGAGAATGAATTCCCTGTCGATGGCGAGCGGTGCGATGGTAGAAAGTAGCCGTGGGCATCATTTCGAACAATTCCTCAGAACACAACCCATTGTACAAGCGGTAGAACACACACAGGGAGGCAAAGTCTCTCCTCAGACTTAAGGGTTCGATACCGCAAGTGAGTTTGGGATCGTCGACAATTCTCACAGCCCGTCGTTGAACCGAGTCAAAAGGGCCAAGCTGGTATCCGGGTGCACCCGCCCAGAGATGGCAGCAGTACTCCATATGGGGCCGGACTTGCGACTTGTAAAGTAGCAACCTTTGCCCCGACGTGAAGTACTGCTTCGCTCTGTTGAGTACACCAAGTTTTTTGGACGCCAGCTTTACCTTGCCTAGCAAATGATCTCGGAACTGAACATCGCTGGAGATGTCAACGCCAAGGATCCCAATGCTCTTGGAGATGGAGAGGGGAGTGTTCTGGAATTGTGGGACTACAGTGAATGGGGTTTTCTTAGCGGTGAACGCGCAGACTTGTGTCTTTGAAGGGTTGAATCGGACCAAGTTTTCCCGCCCCCAGTCAGAGACCTTGGACAGATCGATCTCGATTTGAGACACAAGTTCTTCACGCTTTTCCTCCACAACGGAACGTGGGATGCTTGCACGGCCCGTGTAATAAGCGTCTCCAGTACTGTCATCTGCATAGCAATGTATGTTGTTGATGTCCAACATATCATTGATGTGCAGTAGAAACAGCGTAGGAGACAGCACAGAGCCTTGCGGGACACCAGCATTAATGTCCATGCTATCAGAGCAACTACCGTCAACTACGGCTCGTATGCTTCTGCCGGACAAAAAGCTAGCCACCCATTTGCACAAACCCTCGGGCACTCCGTAAGAAGGCAACTTCGATAGAAGACCCCGGTGCCAGACCCGATCGAACGCCTTCGCTATGTCTAGGCTACATGCCAATGCCTCCCCCTGACTCTCAATGGCTAGTGCCCATCGGTGTGTGAGATACACTAGAAGGTCACCAGTTGAGCGACCGTGGCGAAAGCCATATTGACGGTCACTGATCAGGTCGTGTTTTTCTAGGTATCTCAAAAGCTGTGTGTTGATCACACGCTCCATCACCTTGGAGAGGAGAGAGGTTATAGCGATAGGCCTGTAATTCGATGGATCTGATCTATCGCCCTTTTTGGGCACCGGGTGCACATTTGCAGTCTTCCATGAAGACGGAAATTGCCTAGTGTGGTAGGAAAGCGTGAAGAGGCGCGTGAGTACAGGACATAACTCAGGAGCACACTGCTTAAGCACCACTGCTGGTATGCCGTCTGGCCCACTCGACTTATGAACGTCTAGGGAAAGCAACGCCCGCCGGACCTCGCGCTGTGTTATAGTGATTTCCGGCATGGTCTTACCGCACCACGGTAAAGTAGGTGGTACAGCGCCTTCGTCGTTCACATTCGAGTTAGAGGCAAAGAGACTGCCCAATAGATCGGCTTTCTCTTTTGCACTGTGGGCCAAGTCACCATCGGTCTTTCGCAGTGGTGGTAATGACGACTGGCAGAAGTTCCCCTCGGCAGCTTTAGCAAGCGACCAGAAAGCACGACTCCCAGAAGGATAGCTCGCAAGTCGCCCACCTATTTTGCCGATGAATTGGAATTTTGCTCTGGCAGTTGCTTTCTTACTGAACCTCGAGGCAGCATTTAATTTGCGTTTTAACTCAGAAATATTCGGATCCTTATTATTACGAGCCGTGGTCCAAGCCTCATACGTAGTTTGCTTAAGAATTTTAGCTTCTCTGCAAGGCCTATTAAACCACGGTCGTTTTTTGACGCCGGCAGCTACTCGCAGGTTAGGAATGAAACATTCCATACCAGCGAGGATTGTCTCAGTGACTGCGGCTGCGCAGACGTCAGGATCTTCTGAGCTATAGCAGATCTGCCTCCACGGGTACGATGCATAAAATTCTCGCAATCCATCCCAGTCTGCCGACTTATAATGCCACACACGACGCCAATTAGTTGGCCCAGAAGGATCGGGTTGTGTGCATGACAATCGAGTCCGGATGAGACAGTGGTCCGAGGAGCCAAGAGGCGCATCCACTGAGACGGAGTATCCATCCGGACGTGTAGTCAGCAGAAGGTCCAGTAAGGAGCTTGTATGGTCCTCTATATCTGGTATTCTCGTTGGAGAAAGTACCAGCTGAGAGAATCCATAGGTCAGAGCAAATTCATGAGCAGATATCCCTGCATAGTTATTGGTTCGAGAACTGAGCCACTCACGATGGTGGGCGTTAAAGTCTCCCAAAATAACTACTTCTGCTGTAGGATATTGCTCTAGAACTTTGTCAGTCGTCAAACTCAGGTGCGTGAAGAGTCGAGTTACGTCCGTGTCACCGCTATGAGACCTGTATAGGCACGCATAGATACGAGTGTGGCCCCCATGATCTACGCGCACCCACAATATCGACAGGTCCCTGTCTTCAAGGCTATGAAGTCGGCGACAGCAGATATCCTCCCGGACGAACATACATACACCGGCACGACTCAAAAAATTGTGCTCGAGTTTGTAGCCGGGATAACGAAGGTATGATGTGTCGGCCGGGCAGGATATCTGCGTCTCCGTTAGAAAAAGAATGGTTGGCTGCGCAGTCTCGAGATGGTGATGGACTGCGTTAAGATTTGCGTGAATACCCCTTATGTTGCAAAAATCTACATTATATGTGGATGGAGTAACCGCTGTCAAAACTCTTTTCTTTTTTCTGTTCCTGGCCATTTTGTTTGAAGTAACTTAGACTACGGATGAGGATTCACTGCACAGACAGCTTAGAAGACAAAAAGTTGCGGTACTAAGACTGCCGAAGCTCAACACAGATGATGCGGTTGCTGGCACGGCGGGCGGAAGGGCCCCTGATCCCCCTCTGTTGTAGTAGCCGGGTCCACTCCGGTCTCCTTCTGCGGCACGACTACTACTTCAGAGACTTTACACAGGTTGGCGGATCAGCCTCCCAGGGCGGAGATTAAGTGATCCCTGGGTTCGGGAACCCGTTCAACCTGCGGGCGGCCAGCGGTCAGCCGTTTCATCAGGTCTCCCTGACCGCCGAACCAGCACGCCGCGTCTACGCCGAGCAATGACAGCAACAAGCACCGTCGGTCCTCCGCTGTCCGCGCAGCGAATCCTCAAAGAGAGAGCTCTGGCAACCTTACTCACCGCCAGGAACACAACACTACTCAATGTTAGTGTTATTGTGGCCGCGGTTTTCTGTAAGGTGGAGGTACTTCCCCAGTTCGGGCCGCTCATTCGAGCAAGTACTCGCTATGCCCCGCTTTATTTGTTCGGGCAGCTTATTCGAGCGAATACTTGCAGTGCCCTACCTCTCTCTCATGCGGATTTTATTAGTTTTGTCAGATTATCGCCCGCCAATTTTAATTTTGAAATTTCAAAAGGCTTTTATATGATTATGCTATTTTTGTTACAATATTTTCGCTCTACATAATTCACTTATCCTTATGTATCCTTGGATACAAAATGAGTTGCGCCCTGGGTCATATAATCGTACCTATAGTCGATCTGTGAGATATGTTCCTCATACCAAGGTAGGTATTCGTTTGCGTACCTACTTGCTAGGTGAGTCTAAAAGTTTTCCTCACTTTATATAAATTATATAATCGTACCTATAGTCGATCTGTGAGATATATTCGTCATAATATGGTAGGTATACTTATGCGTACTTGCCCGGAGAGTCTAAGAGTCTACCTCACTTTATATACCTATTATATAATCGTACCTATAGTCGATCTGTGAGATATATTCCGCATACAAAGGTAGGTATTCGTATGCGTACTTGCTAGGAGGGTCTAAAAGTGTACCTTACTTTATATACCTATTATATAACCGTACCTATAGTCGATATGTGAGATATATTCCTCATAAAAAGGTCGGTATTCGTACTTGCTAGGAGAGTCTAAAAGTGTACCTCACTTTATATACCTATTATATAATCGTACTTATAGTAAGAGTATTTAACCATATCATATTTATTCTACACTCTGTTATCCTAAATCAGGGGCTGAATACTTTGGAATACGATAACAAAACCTATTTGTCTTGAAAACAAGCTTTGCTTTATCTTTATCTTAGAAAGTTTCTCAGTAATTGTTAAGAATAAGTAAGATGTTTATTGCCGACAGCTTGCAAGCAAGCCTCAAACAATAAGCGTAACGGTCAGATATTTTATATTACTTGGTTCCCTTTGTGCTTAACGTTTTGACGTATACATATTTTTACAATTACTTTTGCCGCCGTCAGTAAAAGGCTTTTTCCTCTAAAATAATACTTACAAACTTTGTTAACTGCCACATCTGTGTTTGCCTTCCATTTAAATTCTTTAGAACCTTTATTCATATTTATTAGTAGGCACCTATTTCAAAGTTTCTTTCCATCATACCAGTATGTAAATGGTATATATACTGCCAAGGGTTCTAATACTAGACGTAGGGGACACAACCACATAATGTTGATGGTATATATACGAAAGCTATGACTATTATTTTTTAATTTAATCTTACTTAAAAATTAAATATACATTAGGTATATACTTTTTTATTATTGCATTAGATTTTGATTTCGCTATAATGTTTCATTTACTATATTTTTAAATATAATCTATTTTCTGAAAATGTGTTTTACACACACATACATACACACACGCCTACGGGAACTGAAGAATATATAATATATTTTTTTGTTATTCTTGCTCACAAATCATAAAATGTATAATTTTCTGCGGCGATTTATTTGATAAACTCGGTCTTTGTTAGCAAATAAGTGTTGCTAGTTACTAACATTATGGAAGTCTATAAGTTACCCATCCCTACGTTAGGGCTTCGTGAATTGAAAATTAAATTTAAAGCCTTAAACACTTATACATCACCTTTTAAACACATTTGCACAAATGCATTTAGGTATTTATAGGTGCTTTCTGTACCTATTGATCGTATTTGTTTGTTTTTAAATATCCCAAAAAGAAAGTAAATACATGCCGACTGCATGTTTTATCGATTTTAATATATAAGTCATATAGTTACCAGCTTAAGCAACATAGTTCCATTTAATAATATGCTAGGCAATTGTCATTTGTTTTTATGCAGTGTGATTAAACTTAACGTTAGAATGACTCAATTTTTAAATTTTTTGCTTGAAGTTGCAAATAGTAATCTATAAATTTCTTTCACTGACGTTTTCATATGCTGAATTGTTATAGACTTCGTCATCATAATTTAATTTCCTCAATACAAAACTATCTATAATTTTGGAGTTTCGGAAATAGCTTGCCGCATACGTGGCATACAATATACTTCTCGGTGTGCGAGCGTTGCATATAAATAAATACCTACGGAATGCGCAAGGCACTACACACGATACTTATGCGAATGGAAATTATGATTTACGACAAATGTATTACAAAAATAATAAAAACTGTCTCAAATGCGAAAGTTTGTGAGCAGCTGCCGAGCCTTCGACTCAAAACAGCGAAATAATAAATTATGTTTTACAGATTGAAATTAAAAATTATCGCCCCTTCTGTAAAGGCAAAAGCGCAAAACCACATTATAGGGTTCCGTTTACCACCAAATGAATTGATCATGTCCGGTTCAGTTGATCCTTTTCAGTATCTTCAAGAACTCAACGTTTTTGACCGACGAGTACAAAATTAATATCCTTAATTAGGTAATGGTCGAACAATTTTTTTTTTCAGTTGTACAACAAAGAAAAAAAACGCAGGTAATAAAAAGTTTTCTAACGCGAGAGCTCGACATCTAAAACGCAAATACAAACATTGTTGCCTATATTATGTAGACAAGCAATTGTCCTAAATGAATGGTTGAGCGCATTTCGATTTAACGCTTAGATTTTTAAACTTGTTAAGAACGACAAAATATGCAAGCTTTTGCTGCCGCATTACAAATCGGGATTTGCTCAAGTAAACCTTATTGATATATAAATATGGCGGTGTTAAATTCAAGTAACACGGCTATTGCTGCGGGGTAGCCTTAATATTTTGACAATTGGTGGCCATTATTTATATAAATATTTTTTTACTGTATTGCAGCTTGCAACAGAATTGAAGCTCGTTTCTAATGAAACATAAAGATACTTGCATTGTTTTTCTTGCATCATCCTCTAAAATAGGTACCTGCGCAGCAAACTTCCCTGCTCTAGCCTAGTGATTAGGATTCAGCAAAAGGTTTACACATCTGTTGGACATTTACAACCAGGCGCGGAACGTTAACATTCTTGTAGGTACCTAAGTATTATGATTTTAAAGTTGTTGTACGCATCGCGAGCCAAATAAAACCCTAACTCTTGACAACATAAGGAAGTTAAATGAATATTTATTTGAAGTTGTTTTTGGTCCAATGTTTGTTTTGTCCTTAAGCATTTATAAAGTTAATAATCACGAATACTTATTTGAATTAACGTTCCAAAACTTTAAAATAACGTAAGACGTCAGCAACCGTCTGTTTCTTTACTCTTCAGCAGCTTTTATGGCTATATAGGTATATGATACAACTGTTAAAGTTCCGCGCTTTGACAACATTTGCGAAAAGCAAATAGGTAGTTTCGCGGATTCAGAAATAGCACTATCAATTGCAATAAATTTAGGAATACTTGTCACGCATCACATAAGAGCAGCTCAACCGATTCGAGTAGAAACTCCGTGACGCACAGGTCGCACCATGCAGTGCTACCTATACTGTGGGCACTCGCAGGCAAGTAAAAACCTATCTACAAAGTAATGGAACAATCTCACCAGGTTCTGGCAACCGCTGTTTCTTAGTTTTGTAACACACTCGTACACACAATCGCGATCGCGCCCTACACCTACACCCACTGCACTTTTTACACTATTCATTAATAACTATATAAAATATATTTAAGTTTTTTTTAAATATCACGCTAATATCAAACATTAAGTTAGTAAGGTTCACCGCGTGCGCCGTCGCTAGCGCCGTAAAAAGTGACAATAAACAAAAGGATTTGCCCGTCTCAGTCGTGGACCCGAGACACGTCCGTACCCCAGAAGAGTCGGCCACTAAGTTCCTCACTATTAGGTACGCAATAACGTGTGGATAAATTCACTGGTCACTAAACTAGCTCAGTTTTCGCTGGTGCTGCTGGGAAACTGGTTGAGGCAGTGGGCTCCAGATAGCAGGGATAGATACATCATGACCTCGAAAAAAAAATTGCGAGTGCGATGGTGCCTCCTATAGTTATTAGTACTAAATCACTAGCAAAATCATATTTGTACCACTTAACTGAGATTCTAGTTGTGGCACGGAAGCTGTAGTCTCCCTCCTTCGAAGTTGTAGTTCCCATGTTTTTTTTTCAATTTACATCATATTATGGCCATGAGAACGAAAAAGAAAAGAGTTTGTACAGCGGCTACTCCATCCACATACAATGTGGATTTTTGCAACATCAGGGGTATTCATGCAAATCTTAACGCAGTCCACCACCATCTCGAAACCAGCCGACCATTCTTTTTCTGCCCGGCCGACACATCATACCTTCACTAACCCGGCTATAAATTCGAACACAATTTTATGAGTCGTGCCGGTGTATGTATGTTCGTCCGGGAGGATATCTGCTGTCGCCGACTTCATAGCCTTGAAGACAGGGACCTGTCGATATTGTGGGGACGGCGGCCACACTCGTATTTATGCGTGCCTATACAGGTCTCATAGCGGTGACACGGACGTAACTCGACTCTTCACGCACCTGAGTTTGACGACTGAGAAAGTTCTAGAGCAATATCCCACAGCAGAACTAGTTATTTTGGGAGACTTTAACGCCCACCATCGCGAGTGGCTCAGTTCTCGAACCAATAATTATGCAGGAATATCTGCTCATGAATTTGCTCTGACCTATGGATTCTCTCAGCTGGTACTTTCTCCAACGAGAATACCAGATATAGAGGAACATACGAGCTCCTTACTGGACCTTCTGCTGACTACTCGTCCGGAAGGATACTCCGTCTCAGTGGATGCGCCTATTGGCTCCTCGGACCACTGTCTCGTTCGAACTCAAGTGTCATGCATACAACCCGATCCTTCTGGGCCAACTAATTGGCGTCGTGTGTGGCACTATAAGTCGGCGGACTGGGATGGATTGCGAGAATTTTACGCATCGTACCCGTGGAGGCAGATCTGCTTTAACTCAGAAAATCCTGACGCAGCCGCAGTCACTGAGACAATCCTTGCTGGTATGGAATGATATATTCCTAACCCGCGAGCAGCTGCTGGTGTCAAGAAACGACCGTGGTTTAATAGGTCTTGCAGAAAAGCTAAAATTCTTAAGCAAAATGCATATGAGGCTTGGATCACGGCTCGTTATAATAAGGATCCAAATATTTCTGAGTTAAAACGCAAATTAAATGCTGCCTCGAGGTTCAGTAAGAAAGCAACTGCCAGAGCAAAATTCCAATTCATCAGCAAAATAGGTGAGCGACTTGCGAGCTACCCTTCTGGGAGTCGTGCTTTCTGGTCGCTTGCCAGACCGATGGTGACTTGGCCCATAGTACTAAAGAGAAAGCCGATCTACTGGGCAGTCTCTTTGCCTCGAACTCGAACATGAACTCTGAAGGCGCTGTACCACCTACTATACCGTTGTGCGGTAAGACCATACCGTAAATCTCCATAACGCAGCGGGCGGTCAGGCGGGCGTAGCTTTCTCTAGGCGTTCATAAGTCGAGTGGGCCAGACGGTATACCAGCAGTGGTGCTTAAGCAGTGTGCTCCTGAGTTATGTCCTGTACTCACGCGCCTCTTCGCGCTTTCTACCACACTAGGCAATTTCCGTCTTCATGGAAGACTGCAAATGTGCACCCAGTGCCCAAAAAGGGCGATAGATCAGATCCATCGAATTACAGGTCTATCGCTATAACCTCTCTCCTCTCCAAGGTGATGTAACGTGTGATCAACACACAGCTTCTAAGATACCTAGAAGTACACGATCTGGTCAGTGACCGTCAATATGGCTTTCGCCACGGTCGCTCGACTGGTGACCTTCTAGTGTATCATACACACCTATGGGCACTAGCCATTGAGAGTCAGGGGGAGGCATTGGCATGTAGCCTGGACATAGCGAAGGTGTTCGATCGGGTCTGGCACCTGGGTCTTCTATCGAAGTTGCCATCTTACGGAGAGCCCGAGGGTTTGTGCAATAGGGTGGCTAGCTTTTTGTCCGGCAGACGCATACGAACCGTAGTTGACGGTAGTTGCTCTGATAGCATGGACATTAATGCTGGTGTCCCGCAAGGCTCTGTGCTGTCTCCCACACTGTTTCTACTGCATATCAATGACATATTGGACATCAACAACATACATTTCTATGCAGATGACAGTACTGGAGACGCTTTTTACACGGGTCGTGCAAACATCCCTCGTTCCGTTGTGGAGGAAAACCGCGGAGAACTTGTGTCTCAAATCGAGACCACACTGTCCTAGGTCTCTGGCTGGGGACGGGTAAACTTGGTCCGATTCAACCCTACAAAGACACAAGTGTGCGCGTTCACCGCTAAGAAAACTCCATTCACTGTAGTCCCACACATCCAGAATACTCCCCTCTCCATCTCCAAGAGCATTGGGATCCTTGGTGTTGACATCTCCAGCGATGTTCAGTTCCGAGATCATTTACACGATAAGGTGAAGCTGGCGTCCAAAAAACTTGGTGTACTTAACAGAGCGAAGCAGTACTTCACATCGGGGCAAAGGTTGTTACTTTACAAGTCGCAAGTTCGGCCCCATATGGAGTACTGCTGCCATCTCTGGGCAGGTGCACCCGGATACCAGCTTGGCCCTTTTGACTCGGTTCAGCGACGGGCTGTGAGAATTGTCGACGATTCCAAACTCACTTGCGGTATCGAGCCCTTAAGTCTGAGGAGAGACTTTGCCTCACTGTGTGTGTTCTACTGCTTGTACAATGGGTTGTGTTCTGAGGAATTGTTCGAAATGATGCCCACGGCTACTTTCTACCATCGCACCGGTCGCCATCGGCAGGGATTTCATTCTCACACTTTAGAACCTAAATGGTCGCGTACAGTGCAGTTTCAGAGAAACTTCCTCCCGCGAACGCTTAAGTTGTTGAATGAGCTCCCTGCCAAGGTTTTCTGTAAGGACTACAGTATGAAGTTCTTCAAGAAAGAAGTTATTAGATTTCTGAAGGGTCGGCAACGCGCAAATGATACCCCTTGTGTTGCAAGCGTCCATAGGCTACTGCGACCGCTTACCATCAGGTGGACCGTAAGGTTGTTTGCCACCTCAGTGGTACAAAAAAAAAAAAAACTTCCAAATTATATGAAAAAGTTAGTATATGCAAAAGAACGTGGGTTGTCGTGCACAGCGCGGATTACTCGCGTTATGTGGCATGGTCGCCATATAAGATTTTATGTAATTAAGAAGGATTAGATTCACGAAATATTATGAGCATCTTCACTATGACATATCCTAGTTAAAGCGTGCCGTTTCGACCAGTGTACCAAGACATATTAAACTATTAAAGTATACAAAGAGACACAGTTCTACGTACGATAGGCGCTAGCACGTGACCGCACGTTTAAAATCTCGATTTTCTCGGTTTTTTGTCTGTATAAAATTTAAATATATATTTAGAACTATGAAATTAGCAAAATCACTTGCTCATCCTTAAATATATAATTCTACTGTACGCGTGTATGTCACTATACTCCTCCTAAAAGGCTGGACCGATTTGAATGTTTTTTTTTGAATTGCGGTGGCGCCCTGGATGGTTTAGATTCACAAATCAGCCCGGCAGATAGCGTTGCAGTCGGTATCATGCAGGACAACGTCTGCCGGTCAGCTAGTATTAATAGGTATATATTTTGTAAAACAAGAATATCACTCTTAGTTTTCCAAACAATTTGAATTAAAGCCCAAAAAGAGAGTGTCAGAATATTTTTTTGCCTAATTGTTTTGATAGCCAAATATTATAATAATATTAGAAAATCCACTTAATTACGGTTCGAACTATAACATATAATTTTTTCACTTCAAAAAGTGCACTCAGTGTAGAAATCACTTATTCATGAAGTGATCCTACAGGTATGTAAAATTATTTCAATATTTAAAAAGGCTGGAATTCGACAAAGGGCACACAAGCTTCAATCTTTATCGGAGTTAAAGATACTTAAGTACAAAATTGTTTTCACAGGTCAAGTTAAACTGGCCGAGTTTCGTATATGAGTGCCTAAAAAAATCTCTACGTCTAGCAGGAATATCAGTAACACTTATTTGAAACATTCAAACCTAAGGGTTGACACAAAATAGAAAACAAATATTATTGATTTAATTTGTTAGAAACTATCAACATCATAAATCAATTTAAAATCAAAATTCTGACTGATTATTCTAGAGAGAAATTAGACATTTTAAGAGTATACAATTTTAAATTAATAGTTTTCGAACGTTTAATGTCAACAATTTGCAGATTTGTGAAAAATCATAAAAATTATGGGAATAATCAAATGAGAATTATTTATTTGTAAATCTTATTGGATGAATTATATAGAGTGTTATTGTTAGGATAACACGATTTTATGGATTTTTCTAAATAAAAAGGTTCAAAGTTTTCCTTGAGAAAATTAAAAAGTTCACATGATATAGTTTCGCCAGCCCTAACAAATTAAAAAGTTCACATGATATAGTTTCGCCAGCCCTAACAAATTAAAAAGTTCACATGATATAGTTTCGCCAGCCCTAACACTAACAAATCCGAGAGAAAACGCATTATACTGTGGATTTTTGGTTTTTTGACTTACACGACGATTAACTCACACATGTTAATATTTGGAACAAAAAATCGTGAAAACTCTTATCTTGGGTTTTAGTTTAACAAACGTAACTTGATTTTATCCCACGAACTGGGTGTTGGCTGAAAATTTAGATGAAGAATTGTGTAGAATTTTAATTCAGTTAATCGTTAGCTTTCGTTCGGAGACAACCGGTTCAATAATAAAAAAAGACTTTAGAAAAATAGAAATTGTTTTCGTTAGCTCTCGTCCGGAGACGACCGATCAAAGTACAATTAAATAAGTGATAATTTTAAAGGTTAAAATTAATGAAAAAGTGTGCTTTTTAAGTTGTAATAAATTTAGATGTTCCTACAATAACACAAAGGTATAAATAATTTACTATTTTAATTAATATATAGGAGCTGATACAACATGAGATGAGAGGAGATTCTCTTTCAACTTCCTGCATTTGGTCTACATTTTCTTTTGTTCATCTTTCGACTGGTTTTATAAATTAGGAGCTTAGGTTTGAAACATATCTTAAAGTTTCAGGTAGGGTTCTCTTTTCCTTTTATACAGTTTGGAGGAGTGAATTTTGACAGCAAACCGAAGAAGAGGGCATCGGCATCGACTGCAATTTTTGAATTATCATTTAGTGGAGTAAAGGCGAGCTTTTGAAATCGAATTTATTTACATAAGTGTTTTGTGATCGATTGAATGTGTGTAAAAATGTTATGTTATTTTGTTTTATGTGTATTGTTTCAACTAAGTAATTACAATAACTTAAACATTAAAATTGAAGCTTCATCAAGTGATTTTCAAACGAAATGTTTGAAAGGCTTAATACTACATGAAAATATTTAAAAAACTAAATTATCCTGCTAAAGAAACATACAGTAACTATATAAAAATGTGTTTAATAGTAAACACATTATCGTCGAGAAATCATAAAATCTATAGGTGTTTTTATACCTAACTATTCTTCGAAGTCGTTAAATCAAGTCACTGAATTTCATGAATTAATGGATAAAGATTAATCCGTATAATTAACATCACCTTAGAAACACATCAAATTAAATATTTTTAACAATGAGTGAATAAAATTTTCTTGAATACAAGTTTATTCTCATAACTAATTACTTCTAGAGTTGAGAAGAAATTTTAATATCTCAATTTAATTTTTAAATTTATTTATTTTTTTGAAATGTATGTGACATTTAGGAACTCAAACCACCCCTAGTAATCTGTCAGCGTCCATGGGAACTCGGTGGATCGGGAGTCGGACTTATTTCTAATGCTGGAGTATACTAAAAATTACAACACAACTTCATCACCTAACTATGTTCAACATAATTTCCGAGTTTGTAGCTTCAGGAAATGATATATGACGGCTCTGGGAAACTCGTGGAGGAAACCGTCCGTCAGTGTGTAAGAATCCAGTTTTTGCTAGACCTCATATAATTGTTTCCTACGTGGTTATAGAATTGGAAATGTTCGTCACGAACAGATGTTAGACTAGGTAAATACAAGCAATGTTTGAAATTTGCTTTTCAACATTGATATTAAGATATTCTATGTCTTAGGAGTCTAGCATGACTTAGAAGTCTAGGATGTCTGCAGACTTAAAGAGAGAAGTATGATTGTGTAATAGGTATTAATTTAGGAGGAGAATGAACAATCTATGTCTGAGTACTAGTATGATACCTATGAGATGATCTGGAAATCTGTTTTGATGGTTTGAAATTTATAACTTAGAAACTAAGGGAAGTAGGTCGCTAGGATGGTTTTGCAGGCTGAGCCAAGTTCTAGCTCAGGAGGTTCATGGGTATTGGAGCGGAGGGAGCCCATGAAGTAGGGATTTATTTAGAATATTACTTTTCAGATAACAATAAAAATTTAATAAATCTGAAAAGGTTTCAGGAACATACCGAAGGTTGTTTAGATATTCTAAAATTTCAGGAAGAAGATGATTTTTGTTTTTCTCTTGTCGTTTATGTACTAATTTATTAAAAATTGAATAAAGATACTATATTTAATATATTTTATAGACATAACTCTACACATACACTTTTCACTACACAAGATTTTACGCGTATACATTTCGTTTTATACATATTTAAAAGAAGATAAGTGTAAGGACATAAGTGTAAAGTGTGCGTATAATAAAAGTGAAACATTATCTCAATAAATCGTCAACATCCAGGATTGCAATTTTACCATGAGTTTTGTTAAACTCTGGTATCCTCTGTGGGGACACAACTTCAACGGCGAAAATAAAGCTAAGTACTTAGTGATAATTTCTTTACTCATCTTATTGTGTGCTTAAAATTTTTACATTCGTGTTTTATTTTTTTTATTTTAATTTTCATTTTTTGTTCTTTCCTTTCATTTACTAAAAATATAGGCACATGAACCTTTATAATAATTTACAGCCATAAACATTCTACATCAGGACTGTAACAAAATTAATCAAATTCTTGCAAACTTAACTCGTTTGGGTATGCGAGTGCTATCACCTTAACACTAAAGAATAATATAATAAAAAGAGATATATTGGTTGCATTACAAAGCACATATTATACCTAAGGGTGTGCGTATACTGCACATTGCCACCTGCAGGTCACGCTGCAGCAAAAAGCGTCGCCGTTCCTTTTTGTCTTTTCGGTTGTCCGAATTTAAAATTACCCTATATTCATAATTTACCTAGCGGTGCTCTCTTTGCCGATTTTTATACGAACCTTATTTACGAATAGTTTGCCCAACTTCAATATACCTACCTAAAAAGACCTTTCTGCAGTACTCGTACTTATCATACCGCGATTATTTTCATTAGTCGGGTTTAATTTTTTCAAAACTTGATTTTTAGGGTTCCATACCCAAAGGGTAAAAAACGGGACCCTATTACTAAGACTCCCCTCTCCGTCCATGATTTTTTTGCTCGATATTGATAACGGCCACAGGTAGACGCTTGAAATATTCATCATCATCATCATCGGTGCGATGGTAGAAAGTAGACGTAGGCATCATTTCGAACAATTCCTTAGAACACAACCCATTGTACAAGCGGTAGAACACACACAGGGAGGCAAAGTCTCTCCTCAGACTTAGGGGCTCGATACCGCAAGAGAGTTTAGGATCGTCGACAATTCTCACAGCCCGTCGTTGAACCGAGTCAAAAGGGCCAAGCTGGTATCCAGGTGCACCCGCCCAGAGATGGCAGCAGTACTCCATATGGGGCCAGACTTGCGACTTGTAAAGCAGCAACCTTGAAGTACTGCTTCGCTTTGTTGAGTACACCAAGTTTTTTGGACGCTGAACTGAACATCGCAGGAGATGTGAACACCAAGGATCCCAATGCTCTTGGAGATGGAGAGGGGAGTGTTCTGGAATTGCGGGACTACAATGAATGGGGTTTTCTTAACGGTAAACGCGCACACTTGTGTCTTTGTAGGGTTGAATCGGACCAAGTTTACCCGTCCCCAGCCAGAGACCTGGGACAGTGTGGTCTCGATTTGAGACACAAGTTCTCCGCGGTTTTCCTCCACCACGGAACGAGGGATGCTTGCACGGCCCGTGTTATAAGCGTCTCCAGTACTGTCATCTGCATAGCAATGTATGTTGTTGATCTCCAACATATCATTGATGTGCAGTAGAAACAGCGTAGGAGACAGCACAGAGCCTTGCGAGACAACAGCATTAATGTCCATGCTATTAGAGCAACTACCGTCAACTACGGCTCGTATGCGTCTGCCGGACAGAAAGCTAGCCACACATTTGCACAAACCCTCAGGCTCTCCGTAAGATGGCAACTTCGATAGAAGACCCCGGTGCCAGACCCGATCGAACGCCTTCGCTATGTCTAGGCTACATGCCAATGCCTCCCCCTGACTCTCAATGGCTAGTGCCCATCGGTGTGTGAGATACACTAGAAGGTCACCAGTGGAGGGACCGTGGCGAAAGCTATATTGACGGTCGCTGATCAGGTCGTGTTTTTCTAGGTATCTCAAAAGCTGTGTGTTGATCACACGCTCCATCACCTTGGAGAGGAGAGAGGTAATAGCGATAGGCCTGTAATTCGATGGATCTGATCTATCGCCCTTTTTGGGCACCGGGTGCACATTCGTAGTCTTCCATGAAGACGGAAATTGCCTAGTGTGGTAGAAAGCGCGAAGAGGCGCGTGAGTACAGGACATAACTCAGGAGCACACTGCTTAAGCACCACTGCTGGTATACCGTCTGGCCCACTCGACTTATGAACGTCTAGGGAAAGCAACGCCCGCCGGACCTCTCGCTGTGTTATAGAGATTTGGCATGGCATGGTCGTACCGCACCACGGTAAAATAGGTGGTACAGCGCCTTCGTCGTTCATATTCGAGTTGGAGGCAAAAACACTGCCCAATAAATAAAGAAAATCGTTGGAGAAAGTACTAGCTGAGAGAATCCATAGGTCAGAGCGAATTCATGAGCAGATATCCCTGCATAGTTATTGGTTCGAGAACTAAGCCACTCACGATGGTGGGCGTTAAAGTCTCCCAAAATAACTAGTTCTGCTGTGGGATATTGCTCTAGAACTTTGTCAGTCGTCAAACTCAGGTGCGTGAAGAGTCGAGTTACGTCCGTGTCACCGCTATGAGACCTGTATAGGCACGCATAGATACGAGTGTAGCCGCACCCACAATATCGACAGGTCCCTGTCTTGAAGGCTATGAAGTCGGCGACAGCAGATATCCTCCCGGACGAACATACATACACCGGCACGACTCAAAAAATTGTGCTCGAGTTGTAGCTGGGATAATGAAGGTATGATGTGTCGGCCGGAAAGGATATCTGCGTCTCCGTTAGAAAGAGGATGGTCGGCTGCGCAGTTTCGAGGTGATGGTGGACTGCATTAAGATTTGCGTAAATACCCCTGATATTGCAAAAATCCACATTATATGTGGATGGAGTAGCCGCTGTGAAAACTCTTTTCCTTTTTCTATTTCTGGCCATTTTGTATAAAGTTACTTAGACTTGGGATGAGGATTCACTGCACAGAAAGCTTAGAAGACAAAAAGGTGCGGTACTAAGACTGCCGAAGCTGTAGCGCTCAATCGAGAACGGAATTTGGGGGCCAATTTCGGAACTAAAATCCTATACAAATATTTAGAATTGGTTCTCTTTGAGCCATCGGATCGAGAGTGAAATTAGGTATAAACAAAACTATCGCTACGAAGATTTAACTTTCACTTTAATTTTTATTAGTTTCAGTATTATTTTTATACTTTGTGATTTGTGATTTCGAAATGTGTGCAATCCCAATTTTAATCCAATCGCAATTTGGTTTAGGAGTACCGATGGAGATCGAGTTTAAGCTTGCTACGAAATTGGATTGAAACTGATATAAGTTGTAGGCCTCCTGCGCAGGCCCACGGTCTTATAACCGCTTAAAATACCTAATTTTAAAAATTTGCCAACCGCAACTTCGCTTAGCATAATTTTTTATCGCTTAATTAAAACTTGCTAATATTGCTATTTCTTTCAACTTGGTTGGTAGAATTGTACCTCATTATTGCGAGTTGTATCTCTTTTTTTTCACTGTCTATAGATATCTCGTATTCTCTGTGTTGCAGTACATATAGGTAAATCATCGATTATCCAATATATCTAAAGCTCAAAGTTCTAATTCAAAGGAAATAAATAAATTAGAATTATCTTTAAAGAAGCTTATAAGTAAGCGACAAGAGACATTTATTCACGATTACAAGTAATTTATAACTATTCCAAAAATGTATTTGAAGATGAAACCTCGCAGTAGCTCTATATGAGTGGTGTTGAGTCTTTAGATTATTTAAGATCGGAATTTGACCGCATTCTCGATGAAATTACTGACATTGAATTGTCTCTTGATCCTAACACCAAATCGAATTTCAAATGTTGGTCCGCTTTTGAAGAGTTGTTTTGCCACTGTAGGCGCGTTGCTATGAATTTAGAACCGAAACCGCAATCAACAAAAGTGGATAAAGGTACATTACCCGGAAACGTGTCTAGCAATGCTATTATCATATTGATTATGTTAAATCTTCATATCAGACAAAGTCTACGAATTCGTTTGTATCCGCATTAAGTGTAAGTCAACACACACCTGTCGATTTTGCCAGAGTAGACATCACTCACTTATTTGTCGTAAACAAGATTATTCCACTACAAATAGGCAACACGAAGATAATTCACCTACCGTTGACGACGATGCACAACCTGTTTCTTGTATAGACGACCCTGAGACCCGCATGGCGCAAGTGAAAGGAAGCAGCGTTTCATTGTGTAACGTACGCTCTCGGGTATCGCAAAACAATACCACTTGCTTGTTGGGTACTGTTCAAGTTATTGCTAATGATACCTATCATCGCACGCATTTGTTACGAGCGCTAAATGATCCCGCTTCGCAAAATAATTTCATTTCAATAACTTATTGCCAAACACTAAATTTAAATTATAATCAAATGACTCAAACCGTTGTATAGGGTATCGGCGCCTCAGCAAACAATTTCAAGGGTTTGACCAACTGAAGGTTATTTTCCCGCTTTGATAAAAATATTTCAACTCCGCTTAGCGCTTACGTATTAGATCGTATTACCGACTGCTTGCCTACAGTCCCAGTCGACAGAAAAAATCTTTACACTACACATGCTCTGAAAGAACCTTCTTGCATAGTCAAAAATAGGGTTGAAGCCTACAACTTGAAGGTATGTGTTTGCAGAGATTATTTTTTGCCTATTTAGAGGCAAATAAGTAATAATTTTTTTTTTTTTCTAATTACTGGCTACTGTTGTTGGCCGCAGATGCCTTTACACCTACACGTGGACTAACTTTTGCTGCGGTGCTGCTTGCACTCTTCAGCGAAAAGTTAGGGCGGTTTGCGGAAGGGTGTCCTGGACACGAACCTCGGCTTGGGCAACCGCTTTTAAAAACTAAATATGTATCTCATCAAAATTTACCGCCGTTTCGGAAAATAGCAAAGACGTTCTGAAGAGCAGAAACGGCAAGAAACTCTTCAGCCCTCGCCTATTATTATTTAAATCTAACTAGTCGAAGCGCCCGGGCGCTAGTTATATTAGTGAACCTAGTATACCCGCACGCTCGAGTGTGTGTATGTGTGTGTGAAAACTAATCTGTCTAGTGTTCCGTCGCCGCCGTATTCTGTATATATTTCTATAATCTGTGTTCGCGGACGCGGGCGCGGAAGGCGCTTGAGCTCTGAGCCTGCTGGTGATCTCATCATCTGAATCTATCAGTACGTGCTTCGGATATCTAAAAGGTCCTAAAGCCCCTCTATTGGGGGCGCAGTTTATAGTTTGCCTAATTAGGGGATTGGGGTGGAGGGCTACCGACTCAAAGTAGCGTTTAGCCGCATCCTTGATGAAGGCTTTTAAGGTCGGTAGCCCGAATTAAAAAGCACTTTCTATTTGAAAACTGATGAAACAACTTAATAGCTTCTTTTTATTTTGTACAGTGCCATCTGTGATTATAAATTGCACGACAATTTAACGTTATCGGATTGATTGCTCCCGTTATTCTGTACGCAAAATTAATTGTTCAAAAGTTGTTTATTTTAAAACTAGATTGGGATGAAATTCCGCCGTCAGATATACTGAAAACGTGGCAGAATTACCTATCTGTATATAAAACGGTACCTGGGTGTACATAAAAATTCTAAAATCTCTATTTTAGCCTTCGCAGATGCTAGTGAACGAGCGTACGGTTGCATGATATATTTTAAGATAGAAAACGACAGTTTTAATACACCTATCGTGCAATTAGTATGTGCGAAATCGAAGGTCGCACCTGTCAAAACTATTTCTGTCGCCAGACTATAACTCTGCGCCGTTTTGCTAATGTCTAAACTTACCTGCCGTTTATTGTTTTAAAGACTCAATGCTGGTCTTACACTGGGTAAATTCATCACCGCATAAATGGAAAACTTTCGTAGCAACGCGTGTAACGAAAATTATATCCGCAATTTCCACTTCTCATTTTCACCAAATTCCAGGCCTACTGAATATAAGCTATTGTCTTTCTCGTGGTCTGTCACCTGCTCAAATAGTAACGCATTCAACGTGGTTTTATGGATCGTTGTGGCTAACTTTAAACGAAAGTGAGTGGCCCGTAAAGTCCATAGAATGAAGTTCCTTCGACGGAGAGCTGCCCGACTCACAGTTAGTGTCACTTGCCATTACCGTTATAAGTCAGGAATCTAACGCTGAATTGACTGGCTTTCAGGAAGCGCATCCATTTAAAGTACTTTCTGAACGCAATTATTCATGGCTTACCTTATTGCATACCATTGTTTATATTTATAGATTTATGAAAATACTACCGCGCACTGTAAATAATTTATTAAGAATGCCTGATTTATAATTCGCAGAAATTAAACTAATAAAAATAATTACAAACTAGCTTTTGCCAGCGGCTTCGCCCGCGCTAAATTTCGTTATCAGCGTAGGTTTTTACGGCAACTCCTCAATCATAGAAAAAAAACAAACAATCAAATCTTTCCTCTTTAATTGCATAATACATTCGTGTCTCTGAAACCATGGAAATACACGTAAAAAATTTTAATCCAATCGGTCAAGCCGTTTAATAGTTGACATACCAACAGCAGCGCCACCTACTAGGTCCAATTGTATTTTTAAATCATCGAAATACCCATATAAAATTTCAACCCAATCGGTTCAGCCGTTTAGAAGTTATGTGAAAAAGGAAGTAATTACGTAATAAAGTAATTAAGTTCAATTGACGATATAATCAAGAGGTCCCTTTCCACCATCAATATACCTTCTATTTTAGAACCTCATGGCATAAATCGTGATGACAGAAAAAGACCGGACGGTTTATCGTTGACTCCCTGGGAGAAGGGGCGGGCCTTAATATGGGACGCAACTTGCGTCGATACCCTGGCTCCGTCTCACCTCCCTAGGACCAAACTTAAAGCTGGAGGGGCAGCCCAAGTTGCAGAGTCTCGCTAACGGCGCATATATAACTCATTACTAGGAAACTATGAGTTTGTGCCGTTTGCAGTTGAGACTCTGGGTCCATGGGGTTCAAGTGCAAAAACTTTCTTAAAGTCAATACTACCTCGACTAATCGGAATCAGCGGTGACAAGAATGCGGGCTGCTATTTCGCTCAAAGGATTAGCTTAGCCGTCCAAATTTTAGTGACTCGCGCCGTTCATATTTAAATAACGACTGATTTAAGTACGAATACTATCATTTCAGCATTTAAAAGATTTCTAAGTAGAAGAGGCGCACTGTCAGTTATGTACTCTAATCAAGGTACTTGCTTTATTGGCGCTAAAAATTCAACTAATGAAATGCACTCGCTTTTAAATTCAAATGAGTATCGTAACGCTCTTGCAAACGAATTTTCTAAAAACAAAATTATTTGGAAACTTAATCCACCTCGCAGGCCACATTTTGGAGGTCACTACGAGATTTACGTTAAGGCCTTTAAAACACATCTACGTAGAGTAATAGGAACTAAACTATTAACTTATGAAGAGTTGCTGACCGTTTGTACACAAATCGAAAATGATGTGGTCAATCGTTAATGAACACACCGGGAGAAATAGTTCCAAACACCGGTCTTATCTTAACCTAGTTAAAAACGACACTGGTAATTATTATAACTCCGAAATCGAATTAGCAGATGACATCAATAACTTTTTTCTCTCAGCAGCACCGGTAAATGCACCGACGGCAAGCACAGAGCAAGCGAGAGAACTGTTATGCAATGCTACTTTACCCAGTAATGTCTCCATCTACCTAAAACCTTTTAGTGAAAAGGAAATTTATAATTTAATGACTCATCACATAGCGTGCAAAAATACTTGTGACGTCTACGAACTGTCACCAAAAATACTAAAATTAACCATTCCGGCCATTTTAGGCCAGTTAACTAACATTTTTAACTTTTTAATCAAAAAATGTCTATACCCAGAAATCCTAAAAAATTTAAAGGTAATATCTATTTTTTAAGGTAATGGTTCCGCAGAAGAATTCAAAGGGTACAGGCCCATTAGCATAATCCCATCGATTGCAAAACATTTCGAGACATGTTTGACACAAAGGATTTATAACTTTTTAGAAACTTCACAGCTTCTCAGTGATAAACAGTGTGCATCCAGAAAAACCGATCATGTGTAGCGGTCATACGCGAATTAATCTCTAAAATTATGCAGTCCAAAGAATCAGCAAATCACGTCGCTATTCTGCTGTGCGACTGCGACATGACACGGACTTTCGATTTATGTGATCACAACGTTCTTGTTGAAAAATTAAACCACATAGGTATAAGAGGTCCTGGGTTAAAACTGATGTCAAATTTTTTAACAAACCGACAACAAGTTGTATCACTTCACAACGGACAAACACGATCCAGCAAAGAGAGCATAGATCTTGGTGTTCCTCAGGGATCTTCTCTGGCAAACCTATGCTTCCTTATACAAGTAAACGATCTCCCTCAAGCAGTAACCGGAGATCTATATTTGTTCGCAGATGACTCTTGTGACATTGTAACGTCCTCATCAGCTGAAGATCTTGAACAACAACTGACCAACGTAGTGAAACAACTTCAAAAGTAGTTCACTTCAAATGCACTTGTTTTGAACGTGTCTAAAACACGAGTCATGCACTTTGACTTGGGCGGTAAACCACCGAGACCCTTTTTTGTACAGACAGAAGATGAACTACTGTGCCAGACACAACATGCAAACTTCTTAGGTGTAACTTTGGACGCTGCACTAAAGTGGGAAACCCACATAGATAAACTATGCGGAAAACTTTCCGGTGCCTGTGTCGCCTTGAGAAGGCAAGTACAAGTACTGCCTCCTCAGCAACTAAGAACCTGCTTCTTCTCCTTATTCCACCCCAAGTTATGCTATGGTCTACAATTTTGGGATGCAGCAGGACAGTCACAACGCGCTTTCGTTCTACAAAAAACGCGCTGTACGAATAATAACACACAACCCACCTGACACACCAGCCAGAAACATTTTCAAAGAACAAATCATAATGACATTGACCTCTCAATACATTTTTGACATAGCAAAATTTGTTCAACATAATCCTAATTTATTTCCTCACAATTCTACTGACAGACGATATAAAACAAGACAGAGCAAAAATCGAAAAACCGTACACTGCAGACTCACAAAAACAAGCAAAACCATGTACGCAATGGCCCAACAATTTTTATAACAAAATCCCTCAGGACATATAAAATATCACATCTGACACGATCTTCTTTTCTGGATTAAAATAATGGCTTAGTAAAAACGCATTAAAGAATTTATTTAAATAACAATTAAAATTGTAATAATGATAACTTAATCTTAATCTTGTTATTTAATGGCTATTATACATTCAGTACTATTGGTTGTGATTTAGGAATGATGCCACAGCTCTCAAAATGGGTGAATTACAGTTAGATAAAAGTAAAGACGCGGATGTAGGCCAAGGGACCTTATTTCTTATCAAGGATTCAAAAAATGCGGAATAGTTCATTTTAGGACAAGCAAACAGAATATGATTCAAATCTCCTTTCTCCAACCCACATTCATAAACAGCAGAGTTTAAGATTCTAAGTTTTTTGAGGTGTACAGGCATGCAACAGCGGCCAAGTCGCATATCATTGAAGTATTTTTTTTATTGAGTCTGACTTTAAAAAACCATGGTTTTACTGGCATATCTGCCTGAATGGATGCATAAAATGTTCCTTTCATTTTTGATGATAATTTCCAGTGTTTGGCCCAATTTGAAAATAGTTTAATTTTTGGAAGTTGTAGAAAATCCTGACAGTAGTTTTTGAAGGGAACTCTATCTCCAACAACTATTGCTTCCCTAGCAATAGTGTCTGCTTTCTCATTGCCAGGTATGCCACAGTGGCCGGGGATACAAGCAAGGGTTACTTGTAATCCTAAAATATTATGTTTGGCTAATAGGTATTTGCATTCCAGTATTTGAGAATTAGTAGTCAATGATTTAAAAGGATTAGATAGTAAAGACTGAAGAGAACTGCGGGAATCAGAGAAAATTACAGATTTCTTTAATTTGAATATTAGGATATATTTTATTGCTTCTAAAACTCTACACTCACCAGTATACAGTGATGCCTCGGGAGGACATTTAAGCTTTTGGACAATATTGAATTTTTTATGAAATAAACCTACTCCAACACAACCCAAAGAATCTGTTTTTGAAGCATCTGTGAAAATTGAATGCCAATTGGACCAATACTGATCGAAAAGGCGATCAAAGTGGTTTTTAGCAAACTTATCTTCTTTTTCAATGCCAATGTTCATTAAGACTGTAGGTTTATATACAAGAGATGAGAAAAGAGATTCATAAATGGGTAAACAAATGAATCTGTGAGTGGGAAACCTTAATTTTTGTAGGCTCTTGAAGCTTTTAACCACACAAGGAGTAGCTTTTTGAGACCAATATTTGTTTGTAAATATAAATCTCGATAATAGTTGCAATTTTGGAAACATAGGATGGGTTGAAAATTGGTTACAACGATACAAAAAACGATCACATAAGAATTGTCTTCTGAGAGACAAGGGAGGGTCACCACTTTCAAGATGCATAGCATTAATTGGCGAAGATTTCATTGCACCTAAAATTATTCTTAAGGCCCTGGACTGGAGTTTATTTAACTGAAGCAGAGACATTTTATTTGCTGTTCCTAGTAGAAAAGATGCATAGTCTAATACACTCCGGACGCTGGCATTGTATATCAATTTTAAAGTGTATAGGTGTGAGCCCCACCAGACACCTGCCAAGCATCGAAGTATATTGATACTCTTTTCTCACTTATCAGTAATGTATTTGATATGACTAACTCCAGTTATTTTTGAATCAAGAATGAATCCTAGAAATTTGATATCATTTAGCACAGGAATTCTAGTGTCATTCAATAAAATATTAAGTCTAGGTTTCAGTCGTTTTCTAGAAAATATTACGATGCTACTTTTAGATGGAGACAAAAAAAGACCATAACTTTGTAAGCAGAGTTTTTTCAAAGAAAAAAGTGCTCTTGATATTAAAACTGAGGCCTTTTCTTTAGAATTAATAGTAACATATACTAGAATATCACCTGCATACTGAAGAATGAGAGCTAACAGAGTTTTGTAGTTGGGCAGTATAAATATTATATAAAAAGGGCTTAAAACAGAGCCTTGGGGAAGGCCTTTATATAAAATTCTAGGTGACTTTATTTCTCAATCTATAAGTAAATGTGCAGTTCGACCTGAGAAGAAGTTAAAGATAAAGGATCTTAAAATTTATCAGGAATTGCCATAGCTGACATTTTAAATTTTAGAAGAGGAAGAAGACGCTGTCATAAGCAGATGTTACGTCTAAAAAGGCTGCCACTACTGACTCATTTCTAAAAAAGTATAGAAGGATGTCAGTATAGATAATTTTACTCTTACCTTTGCGAAAGCCAAATTGACTGTTGTCTAGAAAGTTATTTTTCTCAATATACCATTCCAGTCTATTTTTAATCAAATGTTCTGCTATTTTTGCTAATATTACTGAGCTATGGGGCGATTAGATTCAGCTAATTCACGATCTTTTACGGGTTTTAATATGAGGATAATGATCTGTGTTTTCCAAGAATCAGGAATGTTAGATGTAGCTATGATTATATTTACAAGTGACAAATAATAATTCAAAACATTATCACTGGCTCTGGCTAAAAAAGAATATGGAATGCCATGTAGACCAGGAGAGGATATTTTAGTTCCTGAAGTGTAAATGGTTTATTAAGCTCAGATGAGTTAGAAGATTCATAAGGGTGAGTAGAAGGTAAAGCAGCAAGGTTAGGAACAAAGGGGGGAGCAATTCTGTCCATAAAGTTATCTATCCATTCCTTGCTGGTGGGATATGGGAGAAAAGAATCTTTGAAGGAACCACGAAATTTTTTGATCTGTTTCCACATTATGGGTGGATGAATATCTGGGGAAATTCCTTCACAAAACTTTTTCCAACTTTCTGACCTCTTTGCCCTGAGAATTTTACGTGTGTTGCGGAAAACAGAAATATAGTTATCATAGTTTTCATTCGTCATTTGTTTGTTGTATTGTTTTTCTGCATTTTTTCTTGATTTGATAGCTGCAGTACAATCTTTGTCCAACCAAGAAGGGGATGAACGAGAATTGGCAACCCTATTTTGCAATGAAAAGGACTGATCTGCACAATTTTTTATGCAGTTTGTAAACATTATCGGACACTATCTAACTATCTAGGTTAGTAAGCGTTGGGATAGGAAGTAGAGAGATTTTATTATCAAGGATACAACAAAATTTTGTCGATTCGTCTTTGTTACATATGTTATATTTTAGAAGTGGATTGTAACACTTTGAAGGCAGTTTTGGAATTGGGTGATCCAATATGATTGGGAAGTGATCACTGCCGTGTGTACTGGATAAAGGATGCCAGGATAAGGCTGGAGCTAAACTAGCTATCTATGTAGATAGATCAACAGCACTAATATGCTCAAAAGGTCGAGTACGGCGAGTAGGTAAACCAATGTTAAGAATGCATAATGTAGCAGAATCCAAAAGGTCAATAAAGGAAGTTGCAAGTAAATCCCTCTTTTCACATCCCCATAAAGGATGGTGTAAATTGAAATCACCTAGTACAATTACAGGGTCCGAGAGAGAGCTAAGAAAAGACTGTAAAAAATTACAATTAAATTTGATGGAGATGGGAAATATGCAGAAAGGAAAATAATATGTTTGACTTTTACCGTAACAATGGAGAGATTGTTGCTTTGTACATGGATATTTACTTTTAAATATGGTACAGAGTTTTTGATGAGTAAGGCAGCACCACCATACCCATCCATTCTATCATCTCTAACGATGGCAAAAGCTGAAATCTTAAAAAAGTAACCAGATTTAAGCCATGGCTCAGAAAGTGCTATGATACATGGATTATATTTTGTTATAAAATAAGTTAATTCAGATTTTTTGCTGCGTATACCTTGGCAATTCCACTGGATTGCTAGGTCCATTATTAGAAAGGGGGTTAATGTTAGCTTAAATTGAGGCGGCGCACAATAGATTTATGCGCTGCTTGGTCAAAGCCTACCCTTTTAATAGGGGGAGCACGAGCTTTAAATGAATTGTTTTTCTATAGGAAGTAGATGTGGGAGATGTGGTAGCTGGTGATTTTAGAATTTCACTGTATGAAAGTTTGGAGCTTGAATGTAATTTTGAGGCTTCGTTGCATGAAATTTATTTTATATAAGTTATTTTTATATTTCTTTGCCTTTCAAATTCAGGACACCACTTGCTAGTAGCAAAATGGAATCCCGAGCAGGACAGACAGGAGGCTGCATCTTCCTCTATCTGACAGTAATTTCCACTGTGGCCAGTTCCACACTTGAAACACCTAGGTTTAGACTTAGTGTGACCAAAACGGCAACAATTAAAACACTGAATTGTTGGATAGTTATATCTATCAACTGGCAAAGCATTAAAACATAGAAAAATACGAGGAGGTAAAATTTCGCCATCAAAGGTCATAGCACACGTTTGAGAGGGTTTCCAGATTACACTGCCTTCAACAATAACCTTAAAATTTAAACGGCGGATTTTTATTTTGGGTCCACAACCCTCAGGAGTTGTAATTTCTTCAATACTCCAGTCTTTTTGACATTAAATGTTGGGATAACTGATTTATAACCATGTTCAACTATAATTTTGTTAGAAATGAAAGAATTAGCTTCTTCAGCATTTTCAAAGTTCATACTGTTTCTACCAATATGTTTCACTGAGCCTTCAGAGATATTTTTAATACATAAGTTTTTTAAAAGTCTGCCAAAAATTTATTGGATTAATTACTGCAGGGGTAGAGTCTATGGAATCAATTTTCTGTACATGGATTTTAAAAGGGCCTTTATCATAGCTGTTGTAACACTGACGTCCGGCAGGGACATGTAGGGATAAATTGCCAGTCTGTTGAGGGGATGGAGAATTTTCTTGGGTGAAATTTGAATCATAAATGTACTGCGAATCTATGACTGCTTGTTGGGACTTTTGACCCAAAGTGATTGAGCTTGTTGGAATCTGTTGTCCAAGAGCAAGAGAGACGTCAGTCTGTGATACGACATGGACGTCAGTTTGATGAAGGACAACTGAACTTTCATTTGACTCTGAGCAGGTTTTTGATTTGAATTTTTTAGGTACATTCTTTTTAGCGGTTTTATTACGTCGCTTTCGAGATTCCTTGATAATAAATCCTTTGTAAGAAACTAGGGCAGGTATGTCTGTTTCGGAATCTGACCGAGATGAAATAGAAATAAATTCACTTGGTGAAGGGACTGTTTGAGCTAATTCTGTGGTGCGAATGGGAGGCCCCGGATCCGGGGGGTCAGAGCCCTCGGAATCGGTCTACATGACAAATGAAAATCAACCTAACTTGTCACTAGTATATTGGATGAACTTATAGTAATAATTAACCGTATAATACTTACTAAAATGAATGTGCAAACATGTAACTAAATGACTTATAAAAATGTATGCCCTTATGATGATAAGGGCAATTTTCAATTTTTCAGAAAAAAATGAACAGCGTTCACTGACGTTCCACTGACTTTTCTAATGATAACTTAAAATAATGAAATATATTTTTTGACATTCAACATTTGTAACATTTAACATATAATTTTATTATGAATAAATGAGTATGAGTATGAGTATGAATGCGTGATTGATTCTCGCCCGCTTACATTGCTTAGAAGATCCATCAGAACTTAGTGCTTTGACGCCTTCGTATTTTTAATGTTCACTACCTTAAGGCAATTGGCAATTGCCCTGTTACAAATTGACGAATCACCCAATTTATTACAACGTTTTTCCTTGCTAGAGAAAATGGTTCAATCTTTTGCAAAACGTTGGAAACTGGACTACTTTTTTACATTTGCTCAAGTCACGTGTAAAGTGGAATACCCCGTCTAATCCCATTTCTGTGGGATCTATAGTGGTTATTGTCACTGATAATATACATCCATTACGATGGCCGCTAGGGGTAGTTGTTACAGTCCATCCGGGCGACAGGTATCTTCAAGCGACCAGTCGTCAGTCTTTGCTCACTTCCCAAGTAACTTTATGTATTGTCACCAACTCCATATCTAACTATATATCTTATAATTTTTAAAACCAATTTAAGGTTTTAAGGCCGAGGGCAATGTCAACGCCAAAACATGGCACTAGACACGTATCCTATCCTTTTCCTACATATTTACTCTCCCCATATCTATCTCTTACTCACTGACCTGAATCGCATCTTTGAACTGTCACCACAACAGTCTTCAACGGCCGATTCCGGGCGCCGCTCGCTATTAGGTAGCATTTAAAGTCAGTGAAACGCAAGGCATCCGGTTTGACACTGGTTTATTTAGAGGAAGTGAAGGCAGTTACAAACTTGCTCTTTGCAACATTCATTGATTGATATTTACATGCATATGTAGCTACTATACGTAAACCTAAAGCTAATACACTACAGCATTTATGTTTATTTATTATTAATCTGCGTCAGCAGACCATTAAATCCGCGCCGCTGCAGCTCATCGAAGGACCGCAGAAGAAAGGAATACTGCTTGAGGAAGGCCTCCTGTACCGCCACGTTCTGAGACACTGAAGAGAATAAGTTAATTTTCTTGTCAGTTCGGTTCTTGGAAGTTCGGTCAGTTTCTTGACTCCACATCTGCTACCCGCTCTGTGTCAGTGTCTGTGCCACAGCTATACATGTAGTTGACGCAGGCGCGAACAACAAACGTGATTGTTTTGCCGTTTTTATATATAATGTTACGGAAACCTTTGTGCGCGAGTCAGACTCGCACTTGGCCGATTTTTATTATTTGTGGCTAAAAAAATAACTTTGGGGAAATATCTTTCAGTCTATCGAAGGAAGCGTGCGCAAAAATGCTGTGTGTGTTTGTATGTTGCTGTGTGATCGAGAACCGTAAAATAACTAAAATTGAAACTGAAAAACCGGTTCTTAAAAATAGTGGACAGGTTCTGCACCCTCTAGGACGAGCAGACGGACGGACATGGCAAAACTTAAACAGTTCCATTATAGGCAATTGGCGTATAAGCCCTAAAAGAATAGAATGGAACAATTGGTATGAAACGAACCGTGACGTCATCAGAAGTAGAGGTAGAGGCATCCGAGAGCTTCATGTTGGTCACAGTGTGAGCACTCGCGGGAGCGCCATCCGCGCTACACCCGGGCTTGGGTCGCGGCCCACCCGCCCTGTCAACGGAGGAACACTGCCCGTGCACCGTGCCCCGTGCCACACCGCGCCGGGCGACCGCGGGCCGTGCCGGGCCGTTCCCTGCCGTACCGCCCCGCGCCTGTCGCCACCGGCTCCAGTCCCAATCGTATCGACTAAAGTTTATACTCTAATGTTGTCTTTCTAGGGCTGAATTAAAGAAAATAAAAAGGCATCCTGTGGTACTTTGGTGTCTGTCTGTATGTCAAAGCTGTTACAAACCAACTACAAAATGCCATTGACTTAAGGTAAGATAAATTTATTTACAATGAATACAAGTAATGTATATAAACACATTATAAAAAAACGCTTAATTAACATATATTCAGAGGCATGGTTCGAAATGATGCCTACGGCTACTTTCTACCATCGCACCGCTCGCCATCGGCAGTGAATTCATTCTCACACTTGAGATCCGACATTGTCACGTACAGTGCGGTTTCAGAGAAACTTCCTCCCGCGAACGCTTGGGTTTTGGAATGAGCTCTCTGCCAAGGTTTTCTCTAAGGACTACACTTCAGTATGGGGTTCTTCAAAAAAGAAGTTATTAGATTTGACCACTGACACTCACAGTAGGATGTAACCTGCACCTTGTGCAGAGAACGTGACGTCAGGTCATTGTCGGTGTGTGTCAGTGTCGATGCTCTCTATTTACAAGACTTACACAATTTGTCCTTATTTAATTTTAAAACAACTGCCGCACCAACCTATTGGGAAAGGGTTGTACTAATTTAGAAACCTTCCCCAGCGTGTGCATGACAACTACCAAAATTTCATTCAAATCGGTTTACCCTTATTGCGCAAGTCCTACTTTCACTTGAATCTTTTTTTCTTTCTCAGTAACCTTCCTCGGCGGCGTGTGCATAACAACTTACCAAAATTTCATTCAAATCGGTTTACCATTATTGTGCAAGTCCGACTCGCACTTCACCCTGTCTGACTCGCACTTGATTCCTTTTTTCTTTCTCAGACACCCTCCCCGGCGTGTGCATAACAACTTACCAAAATTTCATCACAATCGGTTTACCCTTATAGCGTGAGTCCGACTCGCACTCGACCCTATCCGACTCGCACTTGAATCTTTTTTTACTTTCTCAGAAACATTACTACATAACAACTTACCAAAATTCATTACAAACTTGACCCTTTCGGAAAATCCATTCTTGCCGGAAGCCTACACCATACAAAAAACACACCCTCCAAGTTTCAGATCTCTACGATGAGCGGTTTAGGCTGTGCGTTGATGTCAGTTAGTCATTCAGGGCTACGTTCAGTTTCAACGCCGTGTGATCACCCGAAGATAAACTTGCCGTTCAATAACTCGGAGTGACTCACACGGCGAACGCACCATATCGTTCAATAAGTCGTCGGGCGATCGCACTAATCACACCGTGAAATAGGAGGGTGAAAGTCGCACTTTGACAGCTAACGAGAATTAATTTTTAGATTCAATGTTACTAAAGCGACTATTGGTGATAAAAAGTACTTTTTGTTGACTGACTAATGAGATAAGATGATAAGAGGAGACAATAACACAATAATTGATAAACAGAATCTTTTTAGAACCTTAATTTACATTGACTGTTTTGCAACCTCGCGGTAATTTTCAAACCCCTGCTATTGTCAAAGCCGTTCAGTTTCAAAAGATATGTAAACCGGACCAAAGACCGGCGATCGCCGGGTGAAAGACAAACGGCGATAATCACACCCAAAGTGAATGTAGCCCAGGACAAAGCATTTTATATGCAGCTTTTTTTCCAGCGGCTTCGCCCGCCCTAAATTTGGTTATCGGCATAGGCTTCTTACGGCAAATCCTTAATTATAAAAAAAAAACACAGAAGGTAAAATATTTTTAAATAATACGTACCGCCTTCCCATGACTGCTCGCCGGCCTCGCACATTATAAATGCACGCGCAGTACTTGATAATTATTTTGCTGCCACGTTTTTTAAAACTGCGATATCTCCTAAGATATTCATTGAAATCGAATGCTGAACAGGGCAATTTTGTTTTAAATTAAATGTTTGTGATAAATAACGTATTTATTTGGATAAAGATTAATATCATGTTTTAAAAACACCTTCACAAATAAATTATTTAGAACAAATATGGTTAGCATAAAAAAGGTTATAGTGAGCCAACCTTAAAATAAAGACATATGCTGTCGCGGAATCTTTTTTAGAACTTTTATAGGGGAACAATTCTGTCATATATGATTTTTGCGAAACTCTAACCGTTTACGCAGCGCACGCAGCGGAAGCTCTCAAAAGGCTCTAAAAAAAACCCCGATTTTGAAACATTTTTCATTAGTGCTCCGCTCCTATTTGTGTTAGCGTGATGATATGATATATAGCCTATAACCTTCCTTCCTATGAGTTCCTGAGATTAGCGCGTTCAAACAAACAAACTCTTCAGCTTTATAAATTAGTATCGATGTAAAGGAGATGTTCAGAAACGGTTTTGTATCTCCGACAGAAACAACACATATACCAATGGAAAGCACATAAACTGGGAAATTTTCATTTATTTTTTTTGGACCCCCATTTCTCTATATCACGAATATAATATATAGATTAGGAAGAGGTTTTTCATGAAAAAAAAGAGAAGATAAAGTCAACGATCGATGAGCGGCGTTCAGAAGCTACGTACCGAAAGTAACAAACACTCGTACCAAAAGTTGGTTTACGTACAAAAAGTTCAAGGTATTGGGCTAATAATACCGGTTTGAGTTTCAGTACGCACTTATGCATTTAAATTTTTCTACATAATCTGTGATAACACAAATGTCACTACACAAACAACTTTGCTGTGACAATAATAATAATAATAATATAACGCTTCTAGGGCTACGTTCAGTTTCAACGCCGTGTGATCACCCTACGATAAACTTGCCGATCAATAACTCGCAGTGACTCACACGGCAAACGCACCGTATCGTTCAATTAGCTGCTGAATAACGACGGGCGATCGCACTAAGGGAGGCAGGATTACGCATCCAAGAGAATGTACAGCCAGATATAACACAGCCAATATTGTACGCCCCCGGAATACGTGTACAAGGATTTCAAGTACTGGCTGCGTAGTACTGGCTGCGTTGTACTGGTTGCGTAATACGCGCTGTACTTTTTCTGTCCGCACCAATATTGTAAGGCCAAGGATTACGAACCACAATGCGTTTCAACGCATTATGTGCATTAGGCTGCACAAACATCAAAGAGACATTGGATATATTAGTTTAGTAATTTAAAAGCGACAATCACTATCAAATTAGGGCTATGGTTAAGACAAAAAGTACAAAAAAGGTAGGTAGTCGTTTATTGAATATTTTATTCTATAAAGTATTATGCTTGAAATTGCCCGAAAAAAAAATGTCAGAAAAATAATATAGATCTCTTATCAGTTACCACATTTTATTTTTTCACAATAATTGATGGTGTCGAAATAGGTTTGTACAGGATTATTATCACGTTGTGCTTGAATTGTCTTGATTTTTCAATATTTTTTTTACGAGCGAACAATTTTCGTGCATAGAAAAGGAATAACTAAAGCAGTGACAATAATTGAAAAAACTCGTGGAAGAAGCTTATTGACGTACAACAGGTTAAAAAAAGAGCAAATATTTTTAATGTCACTTTCTAAGTATCGCTTTTTTGATGTTTACTACCAAATTTTTGGTGGTAAACACAGCTTAAATTATATGTTACACGCCAATAAATTAATTTCTAGCGGTTTACTGTGTTTTGTTTTTTACTAAAAACGGCATTGATAATGGTTACTTGCAGTATTTTCGGCTAAAATATCCACAGTGAACAAAAATTGTGTGTTGTTATCCTCCTTTGCGATACGCTAATGACTCCTCTATACTAGTTACTCTTTCTTCTTATATAAAAATGATCATATAAGGCAGTGAGAATGTGTACTACGTATGGATAGGCTGGCTTGACTAAGGACCCATAGACTTGTGAACACTGTAGCGATCATAGAAACGCATCTACCAGACAGAGTAAAGTTATCTTTGATGAACAAACTTTACCCAGAGAACGTTTTTTGATTGGGTTTTATTTAATTAGAGGCTCTGTGTGTCTTATCAATTGAATTACATATTGGTCTCTGCGACGACATTCTTTTATTAATATTACAGAAAGCCGGCAACAGAATAGCATAATGCGAAAGTGCTGTATATTTTGCGTGTCCAACACATGCCTTTACACGTTTGAAGTAGAATTTATTGATGTTCCTAATTTTTGCAAAATATGATTGAGTGTTTTTTCGATAGATTATAAAATAAACTTTAATCTCATATTATCAAATTAAACAGTTTTGTTTATTAATTTATTAAAATATATTTTTTAATCTGTCCACGAAATTCGTGATTGCGGAATTCCAATAGGCGTCACGGCGATTTACATTATTACCTTCTACAAAAACTAAATAAAAAGTAGATTATTCTTACCCGGCTGCAAGTTTATGGTTTTCGCGGCTATCTTTGTATGTTTTTAATATACTTTATTACATCATATCGCCCAAACCACTACGCGGATTTCCATAAATAATAGTGAACGTAAAAAGCATAGAAGTGTAATGAATGCTTCAAATTGGCCAAACCAAAGAGACGCCGGCTGACAGTAAACGAAAACCAGCCGGGCTTAAAAAAAGACGCCGCCACCACTTTTAGAACTGCTGGGAGACAATAACGTAATGACGTAAATACATTAACGCTGTTTTGAGACAATTTGAACGTAATCTCTCTAACGTTTAAAGCTATTATTATTTGTTTCATGAAGACTGTTATCTAATTTTGCAAATAACTGTGTTCTGAATCATAGGTATGTTAATTTTTGTGCCGAATTCTCAATTGATTTAAAGAACAAAAATCGTTCTATGCTTTTTTCGTTTACTGATAATTAAGGTATCGTTAGATTTGTCTTGATAGCCCAAGTGTCCCTAGCTAGGTGGCGTGTAAAAAAATTAAACATGGCAGCTGTGAGGTAAAATAACATAGGCACAAATTAAATGGCTTTTTACAAGGATTTTAAAAAGCTATATCATTAACGTAATAATAATAAAAAACTGGTTGACTGTAAAGCCGGTTCACGGACGATAATTCTACGTAATAACGACCGTGCCTCTATCGCTTATTCCGCGCAATAGCATGAACGCACGTGGGTGGCAAAGGCCGCGCTCTCGCTGCGCTTTTTTTGTGCGGTTGCAATTGAGTGTGGGCGAGAAGCGCCCCGGCACTCTTTGATACCTCGTGTATCCGTTCGGGCTACGACGAACCCGGGGACGTCGGCATCGTGTTTGGAGGGAGGCCCTATTGGGGGAGGTCGTTGAGACTAATCTCGCTATCCGGATAGCGAGATCATCATCTGGGGCCGTTAGTACGAGCCGACGCCGCCTAACTATTGTTTTACGACCATGCCGAGATCGATTGGGGGGATGGAACGTTGTGGATTGCACAGTAATCTATTCGGGTGATTTTGTGTACGCTCGAAAAAGGTCCCAGATCTTTGAAATATTGGGGAATGGTGGGGAGTTCGAAATCTCTGTGTAGATCCGCATTGCAGACGTACCAGGGGGCTCCGGAGGCCGCTCTGAGAAAGCGGTTTTGGAGGGTCTGAATTTTGTGGTGATTCCGCTTGGATAAAGCAAAGACTACGCTAGCATAAGCTAGTATGGGGCGGATGCAAGTTGTGTAAAGATTCAGCTTATTTCTAAGCGACATCTTACTGTACTTGCCTATCGTGGGATAAAAGCGGCTTGGTCTCTAATTATTTTGGTGTGATCGTGGAAGTTCAAACGCCTATCCAGGGTCACACCGAGATATTTGGTCTTGTTTTGCCAGAGAATGGCACGACCGAAGAGTGAGAGGGGAGATGGCCGCGGAGACTCTCCATTTCCGAAACCATTCGCCTAGGGCGGTGATAGCGGGTTGGAGTCTCTTAGTGATTCGACTCACTTGCCTATTGGTGGTATAAATAGCGGTATCGTCCGCAAAGAGGGCTAATTGGGTACCTATCGTTTTAGGGATGTCGTTAGTGTACAAAAGGTACAAGATAGGGGCGAGCACGGACCCTTGCGGGACTCCTGTTTCTATGAAACGGGGGGAAGAGAGTCTGATTTTAAAGTGCCAATAAGCTTGGTGAGAGGGAGAAATGTTCTCCATCAGATCACCGAAACGTTGGGCGCGAAGCTCAGCTACAGCGGTTCTTACACGGCGGTGTAAGTCGTTGAAGCATACTTTATTTTTGATAGTAGGAGCGCGACCACGTCTGCGGCGGGCCGCGTTACGCTCAGTCATTAGCGACCTGATGTGCTGAGGCAGGATTAGGTGGTGATAATCACCAACTTGCATTTGTCTACTATAATTTGGCATTTGCTTAGTGTTGCCAGAAACTAAAATTAATTAGTAGATTTAAATTGCCTTCTAAAAGGAAAGGAAATGGAACTATCAGACTTAACAGTGGGTTCTGGGTATAAGATTGAATAATTGGCCGCACCACACTCTTAGTTCTTGCAGGGAAACTTAGTTCAGCTGTTTATGCAGTTGAAGATTTTGGGCAGCTTGCAGTTGTTGGCACTGCTAGCTTGATCTGCTTTAGCCGTTTTTATTCTGTCATGTCTGATTGTAGAATTAGTAGTTTTAAGATTTGAGTCTTTGTTTATATGGCATCTTCTTCAAGCAGTAAGTTATCTTGGGAGCTCTTCTTCATATATCCTTTAGCATATTTATGACCTTGGCAAGTAAGGGTCTTATGTAAGTTTTGTAGATTTTTACAAGGAATTATAGCTATACATTGAAAAGAGCGCCATACAGCATGCAGGATACAGTTTGATGTCTTAACGATGCCATCAATGTGATCAGCCCACTTGAGGTCTTTACTTACAAGGATTCCAAGGTCCTTCTGAGATTTTATGGGGTGACAGGAATGTTGTCAATCATATCAATAGTGACAGGAATGTTGTCAATCAACAGGTTGAAGGATATAACCATTAACTACCATTTGTATCATAGATAATATTTAATTAATTTTTATGTTTGTTTTTTTTTTTTTATATATTGTAATATAAGCTCCTTTAAAGAGGCAAAAGTCTAAGTCTTTTCTTCTGTTCTCTTTCTCTTTAAATTAGTGTTTTGTAAATATTTTATTTTTGTTGTAGGCAATTTAAGTATGTATAGTATAGTAAAGTAATTAAATATTTATAGGTGCTATTGTTTTGTCTTTCACTAATGTCCGTGAAGTGACGCAGTAAGGGCTCCCACTGAAAATCAGTATTGTACCTACACGGGTACATATCATGCTGAGGGGGAGGCCCATTTAGCTCACGCACTCTTTTTTGGTATATAATTTTTTTTTTTTTATTTTTTGTTAACTATTTTGTATGTGTGTGTTTGCTAAATAAAAAAAATTTGTTGTTGTTGATGTTTATATATATGTTTTGGGGATTGTTCCGTCCTACGTGCAACACGGTATACTTGATAGGATTTAAGTTTAATTATCTATGCCTGGTCCAGTCTTGTATTCGATTTAAATTAATGATAAAGGGCTTGAGAGAGTTGGAGCTTGGTTAGTTTGTTTTGGCGCATTTGTAATATTTTTATGTTATTGCCTGATGAAGGGCTGTTTAGGTATTTAAATGTGAAGTTGAAGAATTGTGAAACATTGACTGCTGAGTCTTTCGCCGATTCTTCTCGGTGTTAGATCGTTCCGAACCGGTGGTAAAGTTCATAAAATTGGTAAATAAATTGGCGACTTAGAAGCGCCATTTAAAAGTCAGCCTAAACAATGGGATTTGAGTTCGAGAACTAGTCTAACTAGTGAGTTTGAGAACTAGAGGTCAAAAGTACCTGTATGATGACAATATATATAAGTCATCAATATTGCAAGCTCAATGAAATAAAACGGAATTATACATTATATATGCCTATCCTATTGGAATGTTTGTTGTTACATGGTTTATGGATTGTTTTGGTGTAAATTAGTACCTAAAACTTATGTTGCCCAAATATTAGGTATTTGGCTACACGGTATATCTTATATGAAATCAATGACACTGCCTATTATGTTAGGCCTCTGACCAGTTATGTATCATACGCATTATACTTCTATGAGGATGATACTATCATTTACTAGGGGGTCGCAATGATATTAGAGGACCAATAAGGTCCTATAGTGATTTCAGGCCTTCAACGGCTAGAAGGACTAAAAGTTCTCAGCTGATAACGGTTCTCATAAGTACCAAGTAGTTTTCTCATCTCAAGTGATTGTCATCATTCCATTAGGCCCTCTGAGAGGTTTTGTCCGGCATAAAGATATAGGCAGGCACATTATTTAATCTAACTATGATTAGATTAGATGTTTGAGATTCATGTAGATGTTTGAGGAACCTCTTATGGTAAACCTAACAAATTATCTATGGTGACATGCTTTCACTTCCCTACTGGAGTTTGAAGATTGAACCGTCTACTCCAAGCTGTCCAAACTGCAAATTAGTCTAAAGTCTTGATTTTTGAAAGTGTTGATTTTTGGATTACCAGGTGAAGTAATCGGAACTGTTCTGTATATGAATGTTGTTGTAGTCTCTAAAGATACCCGTTGCTGAATAAGGGCCTCCCCAATATATTTCGTGGCGGCTAGTCCTAGGCCGTCTGCTCACTTGGGTTTCTGCCGCTCTGACAGAATCATCCGCCCACTTGGTAGACGACTGCCACAATAGCATCTAAACGTTTGAGCTAAATAATTGATAACACTACAAATTGTACGGTGTCCTGCCAACGAGAAAAGGCGATGGCTTAGAGAAAAGCCTTAATGAATTCCCATATTAGCCTAATTAATATTGTCGAAACTTCATTGGTTTATTAATCAAGTATTGATTATATAAAATAAGTAGGTAGGTATATCTGCACATGTAGATAGGACCTTTCTGCATCTTTGCATCATTTCTGGATCTGCAGCTAGATGATATCAATGAACCAGTTAATAAAGTTTTATGGTATTTTAGATTGTGTAGTTATGCATACAACATTGCTGATTTTAGGTGGGGTCAGTGAACTTATCCATGAGGGCTGGTGTTGTAGGGCTGTATTTGGCAGCTCGCCCTTTCTGAGCAAGATTCTGGCGATAACTATTTCTGTTCTGCAGAGACTGAGTTTGCTGTCTGTCCGTCAAGACTGCCGTTGATGAACCGCGTTGAGTTCTGAACGAAAACTCAAATTTTATTATACATACAACAAATCTAGTAGAGAGTACAGGCATCTGATACACTCATTTCTCTAACTAGGGCCACAGATGTAGGTTAATAAATATTAATGGGTAGCTAGGCGCATGGATCATTGATAGATATATTAGGTATTATTTGGCTTAGAATATGCGTTTATCAATAAAATTACATTGCCTCTGTTGCCCTTGCTCTGCGGTTTGAGTGGGATGGCATGACATTAAACCTACTATGGTCCATCCACTTGCAATCTTGTTCTGTTTATTTTGTACCTATCTTGTTGGCGGTAGCATCCACTCAAAATACAGTTTTACAGTCACAGAGTACAAAATTGTAATAAAAGTACGGAGAATTCCAATATAGGTACGTGTTTTTAGTGTAACTTCTCAGTACAAGGTCTCCCGCCCTGTAGACTTACGAACCGATGGCGTAGTGATATTCATAAGTGCTCAATTATTGTAGCCTAATCTGAATAAATTGAATTTGAATTTGAATTTGTAAGTCCATATGTATATGTGCCTGCTACCATTTTGGAGAAACTACAGGACCGATTTAGGTTCGGTTAGTTGCATTACCTATTATTATTATTGTGTCATGGTTTAGGGCCACCAGAGAGCGCTTCTCCTTCTTAAATGTTTAGGCGCTCGCCTGATATGTTTTATTAATTTCATTTCATCATTTTAGTTCGTCTTTAAGATAGCGGTACGTATGGACGAACACAAGAATCCACGGATTGGGTTTGTTTTACGTGGTTTTAAAGTAAACCCGGTAGTTGAAATAAAATAAAATACCTTGCTATGAGCTGTGGTTATTTGTAGTGAATTGGTCAAAGTAATTGCATTATTTAAGGTTAAAGTTCTTAAACCGTAATTGTGACGTCATTTGGTCATTAGGTTGAAAATCGTCTTTTGCTTATGCGACAAGTGATCCACTCTTAGTATCGAGTTAGGTATGTTCAGAGTTATGAAAGGGCTATGTTTATGAGCGGGTTTGCCGGGTAAAATAAAAGTCCGGTCATATTCCCTTAAAAACAGGAATGCACTTTTACTAAGAGAACTTTGTTAGGATCGTAATAAGGTCTAATTAATTATTATTCATTAATCAAGTACATTTTGCTACAATGTTTATCTCAACAAACAAAACTCAGTCCTACCTACCTATCATCATTTGTCGCGCGCGCTGTCACATTAGGTAACTCAATAGTAGTAGTCAGATACCAATTTTAAATTTGCCTGACGTGAATACAATGGTGTCTGCACTCAACAGTACCATAGTATCTCTTTTTGAAATTTTTGCACCTTATAAAACTGTGACCACTAA